>SJXQ01005662.1:249424-387819 GCA_006408695.1 Aepyceros melampus
AGCATTTATTGCTTGTTGACTTTTGGATCGCAGCCATTCTGACTGGTGTGAAATGGTACCTCATTGTGGTTTTGATTTGCATTTCTCTGATAATAAGTGATGTTGAGCATCTTTTCATGTGTTTGTTAGCCATTCGTACTTCTTTGGAGAAATGTCTATTTAGTTCTTTGGCATAGGCAAAACACTCTCTGACATAAATCACAGCAGGATCCTCTATGATCCACCTCCCAGAATACTGGAAATAAAAGCAAAAATAAACAAATGGGATCTAATTAAAATTAAAAGCTTCTGCACAACAAAGGAAACTATAAGCAAGGTGAAAAGACAGCCTTCTGAATGGGAGAAAATAATAGCAAATGAAGCAACTGACAAACAACTAATCTCAAAAATATACAAGCAGCTTATGCAGCTCAACTCCAGAAAAATAAATGACCCAATCAAAAAATGGTACAAACTCATTTTTAAGTTATATCAGCTCTACATGGTTACATTCTCCAACTTGAATGTAAAAGAGTTCTGATAATGTCTTGAGTTAGGGATACAGAAGGAATGCAATATTCATGGAGCATTATTGTATGCAAGGCATTCAAAAAACTAAATTTACTGATAGTAGTCTAAAATAAAATGAAGACATTTAACACTAAAAACAATCATATTTAGAAAGCATGGTAAATGGACATTAATGAATCATTCCAAGCCAGATCAATTTGATTATTAAAGGAAGTAAACTTTCCAGACTGTCATCACTAGGATGCGCTTCAAGCCTTTAATAAAGCTCTTTTTTAAACTGATTCATTTTTTTATGTGGACCATTTTTAAGTCTGTATTGAATTTGTTACAATACTGCTTTTGTTTTATGTTTGTTTTATTTTTTTGGCCATGAGGTATGTGGGCCTCCCCAGTGGTTCAGATGGTAAAGAATCTGCCTACATTGCAGGAGATGAAGGGAATGTGGGTTCAATCCTTGGATTGGAAAGATCCCCTGGAGAAGGAAATTGCAACCCACTCTAATATTCTTGCCTGGAGAATCCCATGGACAGAGGAGCCTGGCAGACTACAGTCCGTGGGTCGCAAAGAGTCAGACACAACTGAGGGACTAACACTTCACATGTGGGACCCTAGCATCCCAACCAGGGATTGAACCCACACCCCCTGCATTGGAAAGCAAAATCTTAACCACTGGACTGCCAGGGAAGTCTCTTCAACAGAACTTTACTGGACTTTGTTTGTGATCCAAATGAGTGATTCTAAAAACTTGCTCTTCAGATTTTTCAGAATTAGAACATATTTTTAGCTTTTTGTAAAGTCAAACCTTGAGTCACAATGTGGTAGTCACTCAGAGCTACTGAAGAAATCTGGTTAAATTTATCTAAAAGGCAGTCATGTGACCTAAACTGAACCAGTCAGAATCTCCCTTGGGAGCATTTGAATTTTGACTGCAGAGCACCAGGAAGACAGAAACAGGGTTCATGCACATTCCTTGGCGGAGGAGGGCATGGGAAAAAGTAGGAATCAGAATGAGAAATCTCCTTTCATTATTCAAAGCGAGTATGTTTCTACGCTTTTCTCTGCCTGGTTCTCTGGTCTTTGATCATGAGTAACTTCAATACATTCCCACTCTACTTTAACTAGCTAGTCTAGTTCTGTGCTTTCAAGAAAATGGATATTGAAAGATAAGGAAAGTTACTTTCATTGAGTCTGAGTAACCTGCACAGGACCACTCATCTTACAGGATTCAAAGTCACATCTTTGTCCAAAACCTATGCTTTTCACCACTCTAAACCTTGATGCATCAGTCTTTTATATTGTCCAAGCTGTAAATTGTTAGATATATAGCTATCTTTGTAGTTCAGTAATCAAAGTAACATTAATGGACTCTATTATTTTAATAGCTTGAAAAATGTGTATATTGAGATATATGATTTCACTTAATGCCATTAGTATTTGTGTGTGTGTGTGTGTTATAAGGAAAGTTACTTTCATTGAGTCTGAGTAACCTGCACAGGACCACTCATCTTACAGGATTCAAAGTCACATCTTTGTCCAAAACCTATGCTTTTCACCACTCTAAACCTTGATGCATCAGTCTTTTATATTGTCCAAGCTGTAAATTGTTAGATATATAGCTATCTTTGTAGTTCAGTAATCAAAGTAACATTAATGGACTCTATTATTTTAATAGCTTGAAAAATGTGTATATTGAGATATATGATTTCACTTAATGCCATTAGTATTTGTGTGTGTGTGTGTGTATGTGCTGAGTCATATCCGACTCTGCAATCCCAGTGGCTGTAGCCTGCCAGGCTCCTTTGTTCATGGGATTTTTCAGACAAGAACACTGGAGTGAGTTGCCATTTCCTCCTCCAGGGGATCTTCCTGACCCAGGAATCAAACCTGCATCTATTGCATTGTTAGGCATATTCTTTACCACTGTGCCACCTGGGAGAAAACAATTGTAAAGAGGTTATTAGAGATCATAAAGAACAACAGACTCAGATAATAAATCAGTTTTGAACTCTGCCTTCATGTGCTAATGGACTTTGGAGAAATTTCTTATACTTCTGAGTCCCAGTTCTGTCATCTATGAAATAGAGTTATTAGTACATAATGGATAGATTTGCTTAGTGTTAAACCATGTATTCAAACTGCTTGTCATTTGGTAGAAACTCAACCATATTAGGGGCTTCACTAGTGGCTCAGACAGTAAAGAATCTGCCTGCTCAGTGGGAGAACTGGATCTGATCTCTAGGTTGGGGAGATCTCTGGAGGAGAGCATAGCGATCCACTCCAGTATTTTTGCCTGGAGAATCCACATAGAGGACCCTGGCAGGCTACAATCCATGAGGTCACAAAGAGTCAGACACAACTGAGTAACTAAGCATAGCACACAACCATATTAACTTGTCATTGACTAAGTTGTGTATTTTTTGCTTAATTGTAATAAATAACAAAATCAATTTTTTGCTCACTTGATCAATAAAGACAAATTCCTCCATCAGTAAGCATCTCATGTTGATTAGATATGTTTTAAAAGATGAGCAACTATCCTCCTCCTCCTTGTACATATTACAGCCTATTAGAGAGAGGAAAAAATAAACTTTTAAATAGTTAATTTAGTATATAAGGCATTATTACTGAAAAATATGACTGTGTTTTAGAAATAAAGGATAGAGTCACCAACTCTTATTTCATGATTATAATAAGAAGGGCTTCTCAGAGGAGGTTGTCATCTCGGCTAGGTTTGTAGGATGATGAGACGAAGTGAGTAAAGTTTAATATTAACCAAGTACATGGATAGGAACTAGTGGAATTGAAGTGATTATCTACTAATCTGTTTTTCATATCTGTCAATTTAGTTTAAGCAAGAAAAAAATAGTAGGACTTTCCTGGTGGTCCAAGGGTTAAGATCCTACCTGCCAATTCAGGGGACACAGGTTCAATCCCTGGTCAGGGAAGATTCTACACGCCATGGGGCAACTAAGCCTGCAAGCTGCAACTACTGAAGCCCACGCACCCTAGAGCCTGTGCTCCACAGCAAGTGAGGCCACTGCAACGAGAAACCTACACAGTGCAACTAGAGAGCAGCCTCCACTCACTGCAACTAGAGAAAGCCAAAAGCTGGTGCACAGCACTGAAGACAGTGCTGCCAAAAATAAATAAAATAAACAGTAATGATTTTATCAGTGCATTTAGAGTAAAAAAAGAAAAAAAGTCCAAATGATTTCATTCACAATGACAGAAGAAAAGAGATGAGGCTATGAGGACCCAGATTTATTAAACTCCAAAAGTTCATCAGGGTTAGAATAACTACATATTCTCATCCAGTCACAGTTCTGTAGACTGACTTTTATCTGCTCTGTGAAGGAAATCACTTAAGCATGGAAAGGAAAGATAGATAATACCAATGCCATCAATGGATTTGTCTCTTGCCAAATAGTATCATTTCCACGTAGACGCTTTCTTAATTGGACCTTGTCCAGGCTGGCTTACATCCACATAGTGAGATATCAGCTCTGTATGCCCAGAAGTAAGGCTCTGGACAGTTTGGAAGGCTGCCATCTAACGGGTCACAGCAACATAAGAAGCCTTAGTCATGGTCCTGGAAGATCAATGGAAGCTGTCAGCCCTCTTGACACTCGCTAATATCTAGCTATGTTTCTTCTGCCAAAATCTCCCTGGGAAAGGCTCACTGTTCCCAAATCACCAAGCAAGGCCTAGATTCTTGGCTATACTGGGTAAGAAGACTACTTCTGAGTGGGGCTGAAAAATAGTCAAATAATAAAAAATTAGGCCTCTTTGAGGAGGTGACCTAAATGTCAGGATGAAACCAGCCATGACAAGTTCATGGAGAGGAGTGCTTCAGGCAAAATAAAGAGCTGCAGGTAATGATCCTGAAGTGGGGACAAGCTTGTCTTGGCTGAGAAACACAAAGACTGCCAGTGTGTAATGTAAGAAGGAAGAAAGAGAGAATTCAACAGGAAGTCATGGAAACAGACAGAAGGCAGATGGTGCAGGACCCTGTGGAGCAGGGCATCCTGAGATAGAAGACATTTGAAGACTTCAAAGCACATGAGTGACATGACCTCACACTGGCTGTTCCATGGGAAAATACAGAGAAGCAAGTGCAGAAGAAAGAAATAAATGTCTCTGACAACAGACACAGGATGATGGCCACATGGCTAGGGTGGCAGCAATGAGGATGAAGACAAGTGTCCATGATGAGTCAGGCCCTATCTGATCTGTGCCATGGGGAAACCTGAATGTCTCCTTCCAACGCTCAGAACTAATAAGAACTCAAATCGGAAGAATTCCTTTGAATTTCCGACATCTTATGATGTTTGTAGACGGGAGTTCTTACACTTTTATAAATGAAGAAATAGCGGTATCTACTCACAGTCAACCAGAACATGGAAAGTGATGCCAGGACTCAAATCCATCCAAAGACATGCCATGCTCTTCCTACTGGCCCACTGACTACATTTTAAACATTCCAAAACATTTACTTTGTCAGATGCAGAATCATCTGTATTGAGTGTTCTTTTGGAAGTCGGAACATACAAGATAATTATAGCCATTGATTTCTCTGTTTTAAAGGAGAAGGCCACCTATTATTTCTAATATTTCTAGAGAAAAATTGGAAGGTTGCATTGAAGCCCCAAATTAGGTGAATTAAAATGCATTTTTGAGAAGTAAAAGCCCTGATATTTAAGTAAATATTCCAGGCCTGGCCCAGCAGTTTGTTGAGTGATGTAACTTTCAGAAGGAAGGAAGGAAACAGGAAGAAACACTAAGGAAATTAGTGGTTTAGGAAGGAGGGGAGAAGAAAAGAAAAAATTATTAAACCCCAATTACGTGGTAAGTATTTTCCCTAGGTAGTTTTCATATACTATATAGATTACCCAATAACTCTGAGAGGTGAAAACCATTAGCTCCAAACTTGTTCTGGCCACCTGTGTCCATGCTAAGTCATTTCAGTTGTGTCCAACTCTGCAACCCTATGGACTGTAGCCAGCCAGGCTCCTCTGTCCACGGGATTCTCCAGGCAAGAATGCTGGAGTGGGTTGCCATTTTCTCCTCCAGGGGATCTGCCGGTCTCAGGGATGGAACCCGTTTCTCTTGTGTCTCCTGCACTGCTAATGGATTGTTTCCTGCTGAGCCCCCAGGTAAGCTCTGCTCTGTCCTCATGTTCTTTCAAAGTGGGTAACATGACAACAATTCATTTGGGGCAAGAATTTTAGAATATCCATTTTTAACATGTTATTATATCTTTTATTAGTGCTAAAAATTTCATGAACTGTGATGACTATTCAGGGTGACTTTGTTTAAAATCTAATAACATAAAAGCCTGAGAGTTTGATTTATAACTCCTTTTGGTGGAAAAGATTTCAAGCATAGTCTCAACATATCAGATTTAAGAGTAAAGTAGCTGCCTGGAGATAATGCAGATTTGAGGGATTTTGTATTAAAAAGAGAGCCCTAAACACCTGGGTAAAAGAGACCAAAAGGCTAGATCAGGGTTTACAGCCAACTCTGAAGTCTTGACCAAGGTGCTAAAACCAAGTGATTTGCAATTTACTTCTTTGGGGTAAGGATTCTGGCCTTTCTCCACCTCGCTCTCTTTCTTTGTGCCTTGCTTCATTCCAGCAAAGATTTGAGGAAGCTGAATTGTACTAAATGAACCTGACGTTTTCTTTCTCCACTAATTCTGAGTGAGTAACAGTCACTTAGTCATGTCACGTCTGACTCTTTTTGACCCCATGGACTGTACCCACCAGGCTCTTCTGTCCATGGAATGAATTCTCCAGGCAAGAATACTGAAGTGGGTAGCCTTTCCCTTCTCCAGGGGATCTTCCCAACCCAGGGATGGAGTCCGAGTCTTCTGCACTGCAGGAAGATTCTTTACTATCTGAGCTACAGGGTGGGATAAATAGTATCATAAAACTGGCTGATCAGCTTTGATTCCAAAAGATCCTTCTTACAGAATGTTTAACTCCTTAAAGCTTTCATTTAAGTTCTGTTTTGCTTTGTAATTCAAGAGACATATCATGTGTTACAGAGATGGGAAGTTTAGGTATATGGCAGACTCTTACTTCCTCTGTTCTGAGAGTGAATGTGTGATACTGTGATTTTATCCTGATTTAGTTAAAAATGATTGCATTTGATTTTGTGACTCAACAATCAACTTGGTTCAAGACAGAGAACAAAACACGACCTTTCCCTTTGTTTTTAAAGCAACTGTGTCTCTTTTGAGTCACTGTTCTCATACATTGCCAAGGTTATTTCAAAGATCAGGCTCTCTAACTCACTGTACTTTCCCCCTTCATATTAGGATTAACCTCCTTGTTGCCCTGAATAGCAGAACTAAAAGAAGTCACTTAGGCTTGTCCTAGCCACAGTGTGGAGAACTTTCTGACCAGTACATGGGTAAACCTAATTCTTGAGAAGAGCCTGTTTCTGTAGCTCAGAAGCTGAAACAAAAGAGCCTGCAAGTTCCTACCTCTTCCCTGTGGTCTTCATACCTGGAGCTGTTGACTCGGGTCATAAGCAGTTAAGATCTGAGTACTGTTTCTCAATCTTAAAAAACAAGTCTAACTTGTGTTAGCAGCAGCATGCTGCTAAGTCGCTCCAGTCTGTCTGACTCTGTGCTACCCCATAGACAGCAGACTACCAGGCTCCCCTGTCCCTGGGATTCTCCAGGCAAGAAGACTGGCGTGGGTTGCCATTTGCTTCCCCAAGGCATGAGAGTGAAAAGTGAAAGTGAAGTTGCTCAGTCGTGTCCAACTCTTCGTGACCTCATGGACTGCAGCCTACCAGGCTTCTCCGTCCATGGGATTTTCCAGGCAAGAGTACTGGAGTGGGGTGCCATTGCCTTCTCCAGGTATTAGGCATATATACCAGCATTATCTAGTGTTTCAATTCAGTTCAGTGCAGTCGCTCAGTCGTGTCCAACCCTTTGCCTCTCCATGGACTGCAGCATACCAGGCCTCCCTGTCCATCACCAAAACCCAGAGCTTGCTCAAAGTCATGTCCATTGAGTCAGTGATGCCATCCAACCATCTCACCCTCTGTCATTCCCTTCTCCTCTTGCTTCAATCTTTTCCAGCATCAGGGTCTTTTCAAATGAGTCAGTTCTTCGCATCAGGTGGCCAAGTATTGCAGCCTCAGTTTCAGTATCAGGGCTTCCAATGAATATTCAGGACTGATTTTCTTTAGGACTGACTGGTTTGATCTCATTGGAGTCCAAGGGACTCTCAAGAGACTTCTCCAACACCACAGTTCAAAAGCACCAATTCTTCAATGCTCAGCTTTCTTAACCTTTATACAGATTTCTCAAGAGGCAGGTAAAGTGGTCTGGTATTCTCATCTCTTGAAGAATTTTCCATAGTTTGTTGTGATCCACACAGTCAAAGGCTTTGGCATAGTCAGTAAAGCAGAAGTAGTTGTTTTTCTGGAACTCTCTTGCTTTTTCCATGATCCAGCGGATGTTGGCAATTTGATCTCTGGTTCCTCTGCCTTTTCTAAATCCAGCTTGAACATCTGGAATTTCATGGTTCACATACTATTGAAGCCTCTCATGAAGAATTTTGAGCATTACTTTACTAGCATGTGAGATGAGTGCAATTGTGTGGTAGTTTGAGCATTCTTTGGCATTGCTTTCTTTGGGATTGAAATGAAAACTGACCTTTTCCAATCCTGTGAACACTGCTGAATTTTCCAAATATGCTGGCCTATTGAGTGCAGCACTTTCACAACATCATCTTTTAGGATTTGAAATAGCTCAACTGGAATTCCATCACCTCCACTAGCTTTGTTCTTAGTAATGCTTCCTAAGACCCCCTTGACTTCACATTTCAGGATGTCTGGCTCTGGGTGAGTGATCACACCATTGTGGTTATCTGGGTCATGAAGATCTTTTTTGTACAGTTCTTCTGTGTGTTCTTGCAACCTTTTCTTAATATCTTCTGCTTCTATTAGGTCCATACCCTTTATGTCCTTTATTGTGCCCATCTTTGCATGAAATGTTCCCTTGTTATCTCTAATTTTCTTGACGAGATCTCTAGTCTTTCCCATTTTATTGCTTTCCTCTATTTCTTTGCATTGATCGCCGAGGAAGGCTTTCTTATCTTTCCTTGTTATTTTTTTGAATTCTGCATTCAGATGGGTATATCTTTCCTTTTCTCCTTTGCTTTTCACTTCTCTTCTTTCCTCAGCTATTTGCAAGTCCTCTTCAGACAACTATTTTGCCTTTTTGCATTTTTCTTAGGGATGGTTTTGATCACACCTCTTGTACAATGTCACAAACCTCCACATCTATAGTTCTTCCGGCACTCTGTCTCTCAGATCTAATCCCTTGACTCTATTTCTCACTTCCACTGTATAATCGTAAGGGATTTGATTTAGGTCATACCTGAATGGTCTAGTGGTTTTCCCTGCTTTCTTCAATTTAAGTCTGAATTTGGAAATAAGCAGTTCATGATCTGAGCCACAGTCAGCACCTGGTCTTGTTTTTGCTGACTCTATAGAGCTTCTCCATCTTCAGTTGCAAAGAATATAACCAGTCTGATCTAGATATTGACCATCTGGTGATGTCCATGAGTTGAGTCATCTCTTGTGTTGTTGGAAGAGGGTGTTTGTTATGACCAGTGCATTCTCTTGGCAAAACTCTATTAGCCTTGCCCTGTTTCATTCTGTACTCCAAGGCCAAATTTGCCTGTTACTCCAGGTATTTCTTGACTTCCTATCTTTGCATTCCAGTCCCCTATGATAAAAAGGACATGTTTTTTTTTTGGTGTTAGTTCTAGACGGTCTTGTAAGTCAACATAGAACCATTCAACTTCAGATACTTTGGCATTAGTGGTTGGGGCATAGACTTGGATTACTGTGATATTGAATGGTTTTCCATGGAAATGAAGGAAACGAAGATCGTTCTGTCATTTTTGAGACTGCACTCAAGTGTTTATCCAGATGTTAATCAACCTCCTTATGGAAAGAGCATCATAGTTATCAAGATGTGAAGATTTCTGTATATAATGTGCCTCTGTTGCTAATTCATAAAGCTAATCAGCACATTGAAAGTTTGTGAGAATCTCTTCAGTGAAGAAACTTGATGTCTTCAGTGTTTTCTAAATAGCCCTAAAGATAACATCCTTTTATTTTATGGAAGATGGCTTCCCTGGTGGCTCAGTGGTAAAGAATGTGTCTGCCAAGAGACTCAGGTTTGATCCCTGGGAGAAGGAAGATGGAAGATCCCCTGGAGAAGTAAATGGCAACCCACTCCAACATTCTTGCCTGGGAAATCCCATGGACAGAGTAGCCTGGCAGGCTGCAGTCCAAGGGGTAGCAGAAAGTCAGACACGACTTAGCAACTAAACAATAACAGTTTCATGGAAAATCTTTCAATGTCTCAGGGCACTTATATAACAAGCACTTACCATATTAAAAGTCTTCCTTCTAAGCACAGTCTGATATACAGTGCACTTCTCTAACAAATATTTGTAGAAAGTCAAATAAGTACATGAATGAGGAAAATCCTATAAAGTAGGTATATTTATTTGTATGTTCAGACTTTTGCTGTCAATAATTTTTAAGAAACATGTTTTCAGTTCAGTTCAGTCACTCAGTCGCGTCCGACTCTTTGCGACCCCATGAATCACAGCACGCCAGGCCTCCCTGTCCATCACCAACTCCTGGAGTTCACTCAGACTCACGTCCATTGAGTCCATGATGCCATCCAGCCAACTCATCCTCGGTCGTCCCTTTCTCCTCCTGCCCCCAATCCCTCCCAGCATCAGGGTCTTTTCCAATGAGTCAACTCTTCGCATAAGGTGCCCAAAGTACTGGAGCTTCAGTTTTAGCATCATTCCTTCCAAAGAAATCCCAGGGTTGATCTCCTTCAGAATGGACTGGTTGGATCTCCTTGCAGTCCAAGGGACTCTCAAGAGTCTTCTCCAACACCACAGTTCAAAAGCATCAATTCTTCAGCGCTCAGCCTTCTTCACAGTCCAACTCTCACATCCATACATGACCACAGGAAAAACCATAGCCTTGACTAGACGGACCTTAGTCGGCAAAGTAATGTCTCTGCTTTTGAATATACTATCTAGGTTGGTCATAACTTTTCTTCCAAGGAGTAAGCGCCTTTTAATTTCATGGCTGCAGTCACCATCTGCAGTGATTTTGGAGCCCAAAAAAACAAAGTCTGACACTGTTTCTACTGTTTCCCCATCTATTTCCCATGAAGTGATGGGGCCAGATGCCATGATCTTCGTTTTCTGAATGTTGAGCTTTAAGCCAACTTTTCCACTCTCCTCTTTCACTTTCAACAAGAGGCTTTTTAGCTCCTCCTCACTTTCTGCCATAAGGGTGGTGTCATCTGCATATCTGAGATTATTGATATTTCTCCCAGCAATCTTGATTCCAGCTTGTGTTTCTTCCAGTCCAGCATTTCTCATGATGTACTCTGCATATAAGTTAAATAAGCAGGGTGACAATATACAGCCTTGACGTACTCCTTTTCCTATTTGGAACCAGTCTGTTGTTCCATGTCCAGTTCTAACTGTTGCTTCCTGACCTGCATACAGATTTCTCAAGAGGCAGGTCAGGTGGTCTGGTATTCCCATCTCTTTCAGAATTTTCCACAGTTTACTGTGATCCACACAGTCAAAGGCTTTGGCATAGTCAATAAAGCAGAAATAGATGTTTTTCTGGAACTCTCTTGCTTTTTCCATGATCCAGCGGATGTTGGCAATTTGATCTCTGGTTCCTCTGCCTTTTCTAAAACCAGCTTGAACATCAGGGAGTTCACGGTTCACATATTGCTGAAGTCTGGCTTGGAGAATTTTGAGCATTACTTTACTAGCATGTGAGATGAGTGCAATTGTGCGGTAGTTGGAGCATTCTTTGGCATTGCCTTTCTTTGGAATTGGGATGAAAACTGACCTTTTCCAGTCCTGTGGCCACTGCTGAGTTTTCCAGATTTGCTGGCAAATTGAGTGCAGCACTTTCACAGCATCATCTTTCAGGATTTGAAACAGCTCAACGGGAATTCCATCACCTCCACTAGCTTTGTTCGTAGTGATGCTTTCTAAGGCCCACTTGACTTCACATTCCAAGATGTCTGGCTCTAGATTAGTCAACACATCATCATGATTATCTGGGTCATGAAGATCTTTTTTGTACAGTTCTTCTGTGTATTCTTGCCACCTCTTCTTAATATCTTCTGCTTCTGTTAGGTCCAGACCATTTCTGTCCTTTATCGAGCCCATCTTTGCATGAAATGTTCCCTTGGTATCTCTAATTTTCTTGAAGAGATCTCTAGTCTTTCCCCTTCTGTTCTTTTCCTCTATTTCTTTGCATTGATTTCTGGAGAAGGCTTTCTTATCTCTTCTTGCTATTCTCTAGAACTCTGCATTCAGATGCTTTTATCTTTCTTTTTTTCCTTTGCTTTTCGCCTCTCTTCTTTTCACAGCTATTTGTAAGACCTCCCCAGACAGCCATTTTGCTTTTTTGCATTTCTTTGCCATGGGGATGGTCTTGATCCCTGTCTCCTGTACAATGTCACAAACCTCATTCCATAGTTCACCAGGCACTCTATCTATCAGATCTAGACCCTTAAATCTATTTCTCACTTCCACTGTATAATCATAAGGGGTTTGATTTAGGTCATACCTGAATGGTCTAGTGGTGTTGCCCACTTTCTTCAATTTAAGTCTGTATTTGGCAATAAGGAGTTCATGATCTGAGCCACAGTCAGCTCCCGGTCTTGTCTTTGTTGACTGTGTAGAGCTTCTCCATCTTTGGCTGTAAAAAATATAATCAATCTGATTTCGGTGTTGACCATCTGGTGATATCCATGTGTAGAGTGTTCTCTTGTGTTGTTGGAAGAGGGTGTTTGGGCTATGACCAGTGCATTTTCTTGGCAAAACTCTTAGTCTTTGCCCTGCTTCATTTCGCATTCCAAGGCCAAATTTACCTGTTACTCCAGGTGTTTCTTGACTTCCTACTTTTGCATTCCAGTCCCCTATAATGAAAAGGACATCTTTTTTGGGTGTTAGTTCTAAAAGATCTTGTAGGTTTTCATAGAACTGTTCAACTTCAGCTTCTTCAGCATTACTGGTTGGGGCATTACTGGTTGGATAATTGTGATATTGAATGGTTTGCCTTGGAAACGAACAGAGATCATCCTGTCGTTTTTGAGATTGCATCCAAGTACTGCATTTCAGACTCTTTTGTTGACCATGATGGCTCCTCCATTTCTTCTGAGGGATTCCTGCCTGCAGTAGTAGATATAATAGTCATCTGAGTTAAATTCACCCATTCCCGTCCATTTTAGTTCATGTTTAACATCACCTAAAGTTGGGCAAAGTCTGGGAGATGGTGAAGGTCAGGAAGGCCTGGGGTGCTGCAGTCCATGGGATAGCAAAGATCGGACACAAGTGGGTGACCGAACAACAACAACAGCTCCATGTTTGGGGCTTCCCTGTGGCTCAGATGGTAAAGAATCTGCCTGCAGTGCAGGAGACTCAGGTTCAATCCCTGGATTGGGAAGATCCCCTGGAGAAGGGAATGGATACCCACTCCAGTATTCTTGCCTGGAAAATCCCATGGACAGAGGAGCCTGGAGACTACAGTCCATGAGATCACAAAGAGTTGGACATAACTGAGTGCCTAAGCACACACACACACATACACACACATACCCATGATCCAAGTTTATTAGGTTCCTCCTATTTAACTGGCTCTCTGCCTGTGATGAGGACTGCAGAATCTATAACAAGATGATAGTAACACAATAGCCCATGTGGAAGAGATATATGAACTATATGGTGGTATGGAACATAGATGGCAGTGTAACCAAGCAGGACCTTCTGGGGCTTTCCAGGGGACAGGCTTTCCCCCATATCCTCTGCTTTAGCTCTTCTTTGAAGTAGCTAGATAATAGTACTTAATGTTCATTTCCTACATTGTTTTGCAAGTGTAAAAACCCCTCCCTCCCTCACACATGGAAGATGCAAACTACTTGGCAACAGCAGCACAGAGCCCCAGGCCTCCTGGAGCCCAAGGACTGATCAAGTCAACCCCTGTGACACCAGCCTGTGACCCCCTACTCCCTCATCTGGCTTTTTAAAGTGCTTTGCCAAAACCCTTCCAGGACTTCAGGGCCCCTGAGGGCATGAGGCATCTTGTCTTCTTGCTCCACCTTGCAATAAATCTTTCTCAGCCCCAAACTCCACCTTTTCAGTTTGGTTGTCCTCACTGCGTGCCGAGCACACAAACTTGCATTAAGATTTCAGGAGAAGGTGGTAATCTGAGTTGAGTTCATTGACAAATGAGATGTAGCCTTGCAAAGAGATGTTTCCACAAATATATTTGATGTGCATGTGCTGTTTTTAAGCAACTATTAATCATATATTAATACACATGTATATTTTGTGTTTTGAAGATAAAATTTATTATCAGAAATGCTTTTACTGAATAACAGGATTAGCTTCATAATCTAGGGAAACAGGTAACATAGGAACAGGTGTCAGAAATACCCAAATTTTATCAGAGAAAACATGAACCACATACCACAATAGGAAATGCAGCAGTTAACATTTAACTTATTAAGAATAAGATTTTTTTTCCCAATATCTATAAATCTTTATAGAAATCCTAGTGAATTATCACTTTACCTTTCTCACAGCCAAGAAAGAGCTTCCTACCCATAAATGTTCCTTTCCCTAAACTGATGAAACTCTGCCATCTCTATGTTCTCTTTCTTCCATAGTTATTTGTCTATCCAGGTATAAAGGAATTCTTTACAAATGAAAAATTTGGAGATTTTTCTTTCTTTCTTTCTTTCTTTTTTTTTTTTTACAGAAATCAGATTCAGGCTGTTTCATAAGCTGTATTGGGAATTTCATTCCTTCACCCGTTTATTCAGTCCACAAGTTTTTATTGAGCTCCTACCACGTGACAAACTACACTAGACTCAGAGGATGGGATGCTTGAAAAATCTCACGCAGTTCCTTCTTCCACTGAGTTTGTCCTATAATGAGAGAGAGGAATATCAAACAGGAATCATAGAATGAAAATTAAAAATAAGTATGACAATGTTCATAGGAGAATATAATAGAGAAATAATCATGGAAGGAGTGCCTGAGAAAATATGACTAAAGTGAGGTTGAAGGATGGAATAAGAGTTAATTTGGGGAACTTCCCTGCAGATCTGTTGGCTGAGACTTCGAGCTTCCACTGCAGGGGTCTCAGATTTGATCCCTGGTCAGGAATCAAGGATCCTACAAACCTCTTCTTGTGACCAAAACAAATAAACAAAAAAACAACAACAAAAGAGTTACTTAAAGGTAATGGGGGGGAAGGAAGTTTGGTTGGGAAGAGCTTTTGTAAATGCCCACAGGAGTGTTGGAGTCTGGTTTGCTGGAGAAATTCAAAGAATTCCTTAAAAGCAGGCATCATTTCTTATTTTTGAAATCCCAGCAGTTTGGCACATAATCACATTCAAAGTCTGTTTGTTGAGTGAATGTCTTAACTTAGTAGACAGTACCAAGGTAACTCCCTTTCCCCTGACACAGGTATCAATCCACTGCCCCAATCCAAAGTGCAGCCTTCACAGCCTTTTCTGTAAGCTAATTGTGAAAAATGTCAGACTCCCCTTAAAGAAGATTCATTACTTGAGTTCATCCTGAACGTCCATCTTTCAGGCATTCATCTACTTATTCACCAAATTATATTGAACCTTTGACTCTATTAGCCACCTCAGAGGACTCAAAAATGATGAAAATGTAGCACAGATTCAAAAACTTTTAGTGTTCCAGGATATTATCATGTGCACTGATATTCGTAACATAAGGCAGAAGGAAAAAAAACAAAGCTGCATGGTAGAGATAAAATGAAGTATAAGAGTGAAGGGGAGTAAGAGAATCTTTTAAGCTGAGGTATTTGGGGAAGAAAATGGTAGTAATATTATGCCTTGAATGAAGGATGTTGAAGAATTTTGACAAGTAAATATGGAGAGGGGGAAGGAAAAGTCATTTCAGGTTTTAGAGTAAAATGCAAACAAAGATAAAGAAAAAGGGCAAAGTATGTGCAAGAGGAAGCAAACCAAGAAATCTAGTTTTTGTTTTTAACATAATTCTGCACACCACTAGTCACAGGGCAAGATGAGTCATGTGAAAAGTCAAACTGGAAAATTGAAGCTCTGGAGTAGCCAGGTTAATTGTACCAGGTGCATCTATTTTTATGTGTTAATTCTTGACATTAAACCTTGATGGAGGGCTTCCCTGATGGTCCAGTGGTTAAGGATCTGCCTGCAAATACAGGGGACACAGGTTCAATTCTTGGTCCAGGAAGACTCCACAATCCAAGCGGCAACTAAGTCCATGCACCACACTCCTGAGCCCACCATCTAGAGTCCATACTCTGCAACAAGAGAAGCTAGACTGCTACCACAATGAGAACCCCACACACCGCAACGAAGAGTCACCCCTGCTTGCTGCAACTAAAGAAAGCCAGTGCACATCAATGAAGATCCACTGCAGCCAAAAATAGATAAATAATTTTTAAAATTAGGCAGAAGATCTGAATATACATTTTTTAAAAACAAAACACCTTAATATAAATGTAAGTGTGTAAGCATATTTGTGTAGGCCAAAAATAGGAGAAATGAAAAAATTATCCGTGTAATTCAGAAAAAAATCCTTCCTAGAAAGTAAAAGAGGACAGAGCTGGATCTGCTGATCTTTAATCTACATGTTTTATGTTTATTATAGTTTATCCAACTCAACAGTATAAACCTCATACAAACATGTAAGCAAACTAGAAAGCTGAAAAAAAGAAAGGCAGGTTAAATAAGTTTAGTGCATAGATAAGATTAGGTATACTGAGGCTACAAAACAAAATGATGTACTGAATTACATTTACCCAAACTGTACTCTTGCCTGGAAAATCCCATGGGTGGAGGAGCCTGGTAGGCTGCAGTCCATGGGGTCACGAAGAGTCAGACACGACTGAATGACTCCCTTTTCACTTTTCCTTTTCATGTATTGGAGAAGTCAATGGCAACCCACTCCAGTACTCTTGCCTGGAAAATCCCATGGATGGAGGAGCCTGGTGGGCTGCAGTCCATAGGGTCACAGAGAGTCAACCACAACTGAGTGACTTCACTTTCACTTTTCACTTTCCTGCATTGTAGACAAAATGGCAACCCACTCCAGTGTTGTTGCCTGGAGAATCCCAGGGACGGGGGAGCCTGGTGGGCTGCCATCTATGGGGTCACACAGAGTCGGACACAACTGAAGTGACTCAGCAGCAGCAGCAGCAGATTAACAATGTTGTGTCAGTTTCTGGTGTACAGCAAAATGGTTCTTATACTTTTCTCATTGAGGTTTTTACAGAACATTGAGCAGCATTCCCTGTTGGTTATCTGTTTTAAACACAGAGCATGTATTTGTTGAAAGAACTTTTCCTTGTGTTTCCAAAATCCTTTTCTTCCATGATAACCCACATAAAGCGTGGCTAGCGGGGTACATAGGGCAAAACACTGTTTGGTGGATGTACTGTAGGGGAAAGTGCATACACAAAAATTCTTCTCATTTTTATAGAAATAACAGCTTAAACCTGAGCTGCTTCTTATTGATGAGGTATAAAAATTTGGTCGAATCAAAATGAAACCAAACAATTTTTTAAAAGTTATTTGTAAATGGAGTTTACAATGTTGTGTTAGTCTCTGCTGTACAACATGAGTCAGCCAGAAATATATTAATACATATATCCCCTCCCTCTTGAGACTTCCTCCCACCACAACCCCCTATTGTACCCCTTTAGGTCATTATAAGCACCAAGCTGAGCTCTCTATGTTAAACAGCAGCTTCCCACTAGCTATCTTTTTTTACACATGGCTGTGTACATATGTCAATGCTACTTTCTCAGTTGTGCCAGAAGCAGTGATATGTTTCCTTTGTTGCCATCATCTGATTCCACAATTCTTTACAATCAGTACATTTCCTAGAGGAAGAAGGTTTTGTGAATGCTGCAAACTTCAGTGTAAGATTATACATCAAGCATCATGTCGTACTGTTCTTTCTTCTTCCACCTGCCACATCTCTTAACAAAAACCCCATAGAGCATCAAAAACACAACCCAATAGCATGCATAGATGGATAAAGCAATAACTAGAACTTTCTTTTTGGATTCTGAGAATGGCTTTCTAACTTCCTCATAAATGGTGAAAATCAAACCACCCAGGAGAATTATAGACCAGACCGATACTGGAATGAGTCCCACAAAATTAGCAACAATTTTTTTCCTTCCAGATGTGCCCCACCCAGCTTTGTTTATTGTCACAATTGCAAATATCTTAGCAGGAAGTAAACTTGACATGTATAACACTGAGTAGAAGGACATGAAGACCATGACAATGTTTCCTCTAAGGCAGACAGCAAAGGATGACTTTATGAGAGCCACTAACTTGATGGTTAACAGTAAGAGGAGTATGTTCCAAACATTACCCCTGTAGAAGAACCGGATTACTGTGGCGATGAGAAAGAAAGGGAAGAACCCAGTGATGACGGCTTCATAGGTCATCCACAAGTGATGTTTATGAAACCACAATGCGTTGTATAGCCACTCTCGGAAGTAGGACTTGCTCCAGCGGGTCTGCTGGTTTAACCATCTGAGATATTCCTTAGGTGTTTCAGTAAGGCACTTGGATCGAGCTGTGTATTTTGTTGCATAGCCCAGACTCAGCACTCGGTTCGTAAGATGCCTGTCATCTCCAAAACTACATTGGCTGCCCATGAATTCTTGATTGTACCAGTCTTCCACAAATTCATGCAGTAAGGAGTTTCTGTACATTCCAGAGGTCCACTAATGCACTGGACACATCCGAAATAAGACTGACAGGCCCTTTCTATGTTAAAAGCCATCCAGTATCTCACACTGCTGAGGAAGGAGATCCAGGAATCATACTTGTTTAAAATCTGCAAGAAAGACAAAAGTAAGTAAAAATAATTACATAAAGGTAAATCTGCTGAAAACTCCAGTAAAATCTGTACCATCCTGAGGTTACCACCTAGAGTGTTTTGTTATTTTGTTTGCCTATTTTGGCTTTCTCCCTATTTTTGACACAGTTATATTTTATTGTCTTTGATTCTCTATTACTGGATTAATTTTATAAGTGGATTGCATGTATTGGGACTAGATAATAATTTTTTTTTCTATTTTATCACTCTCTGTACTCTTTTTGCTATGATTTTTGTTCTTATTCTTGTTATAATATTGACGGGTTTCTTTAGCCTTGGTTCTCAGTTCCTAAATTCTCTCCCACTCTTCCTTACCATTCAATATTTGAAAATTGTTAAGTCCTATTTTCTTCTGCTCTGGTTAATTTCCAATCATGCAATTCTGCTATTTTTCCTTCTCCATCTTCCCTACTTTTTTGCAATGCCAGTGATAAAACGGTTTCCTGTGTTCTCTACCCAAAACTTGAATCCTGTAATAAAGCTCTGTATACAGTTTATTGAACATTGTTTTTCTGGCAATATTTCATAATTATCTCCTCTATCTCAACTTTGTTCAGTTTTCTGTGGAATTTTGCATGCTTCTTTTTTATCATCAGGCTATTTCTTAGTCCATCTAGTGCATCTTCTTTGCCTTCACTATCACCATGCATATAAATATGGGTTATACAGTAATGCGATACCTAAATTTAAATCAAATTTCCATATACTTCTTATCTTTTGCTAAAAACTAATTGCACTTTTGCAAAGAACTCATTTAAACCTCACAAACTTTCACATATATATTTTACTATCCCACACATTTCAAATCACCTTCATTAATATTGGTTTCATTAATTGTTTCCCCATTGATAGCAAATACGTGAAATAAATAATTGGAAAACCACAAGTTTTAAAGACATGGGTATACAATATAAAATCCATTTCTGCCATACTTCCATTTTGTTTAATCCTTGTATTAAGTGAGTTCCAATATCATCTTATCAGAACATTAAGTTATGGCTCAAGAAGATATGGTGGAAATAGTACACACACATTATATTTTTGGGCTTCCCTGGTGGCTCAGATGGTAAAGAGACTGCCTGCAATGCGGGAGACCGGGGTTCAGTCCCTGGGTCAGGAAGATCCCCTGGAGAAGGAAATGGCAACCAACCCAGTCTACTCCAGTACTCTTGCCTGGAAAATCCCATGGATGGAACCCTGGTAGGCTACAGTCCATGGGGTCACAAAGAGTCGGACATGACTGAGTGACTAACACACACATTATATTTTATATAACTTATCAGCCACTACATACATGGGTTATAACCCAGGATTAAGCAAAGAAATCATAAATTATTTCAATTTAGACAAAAGAAGACACAGTAAAGTATGTCCAAAGCACATTCTAATGTGTCTCCAGCTCTAGAACCAATACCTGGCACAGAGTTTGGTGTGGAGTAAATGTATGTTCAAGGGGTCACTTTTACTTCTAAAAGTGACCCATGCAAAAAGTGAAGCCATATGCACCTTGACATCTCCCCCAACACCTCCAACCTTGTGGTCTACTTCTAAAACTTTTACCATCTCCGCAGTTGCAGCAGGGTCAAGCATGGTGTCTGAATCACAGACCTGCACAGAAAAATTAAAAAGTGAATGAAACATTAAAGACAATTGAGTACACTCCATATAGTCTAACTTCAGTCCAGTTCAGTTCAGTCGCTCAGTCATGTCCAACTCTTTGTGACCCCATGGGCTGCAGCACGCCAGGCCTCCCTGTCCATCACCAACTTTCAGAGCTTACTCAAACTCATGTCCATTGAGTCAGCAATGCTATCCAACCATCTCATCCTCTATCATCCCGTTCTCCTCCCACTTCCAATCTTTCCTAGCATTAGGGTCCAAACTGGGCATATATTTCATATTTTCAGCATTACTGTCACTAATAAGTAAGTATCAGTGGGGTGGCAATTTGTTATATCATGACCCCAATACAAAAAAAAAAAAAGCTTGCTTTTCAGCAAGCTCAGTATTTAAGTTAATGACATCATTGGCTAGAACAGCTGAAATGATGGGCCAGGAATATCTTGCGAAATGACCTGCTTTTCCTGGTTTGCTATGGTTGCTCCCAATTTTGGCAATCAAAGTCTCATGTCTTAGGCAACATCCTAGGTTTCCAGGACTTGGAAAATATCATGAGTTGTCACTCAAGATGTCTTTTTTTTTTTTTTTTAATTGCTTTAACTAAGGCTTTTAGAGCTTCCCTGGTGGCTCAGATGGTAAGAAATCCACTTGCAGTGCGGGAGGCCTGCGTTCAATCCCTGGGTTGGCAAGATCCTCTGGAGAAGGGAATGGCTACCCACTCCAGTATTCTTGCCTGGAAAATTCCATGGACAGAGGAGCCTGGCAGGCTACAGTCCATGGGGCCACAAAGAGTTGGACACAATGGAGAAACTTTTAGGCAACTTGTCCCACAGTCTAAAAGATATCAAAATTGTCTAAGATAGTATTGAAAGGGAGGCATGTTTAACAGTGATTTCCTCTCCATTTTAATATGGTGAATAAAATACAGGAAAGCAATTCTCTTAAAAGTAGTTGTATAATTCTGAAGCAAGATGTCCATATGATCTTAACTTGGCAAATGGCACTTGGTCAGAAAGGGAACCTGCATGGCCCTGATTCTTTACTCCAGAGTCCTAAATATTCTTCTAGGCCTTTGTACATAAAAGCAGATGTGAATTAACTGAAGCAGTTTTAGTAATTCTAATTGTTGTTCTTAAAAAAATCTTTATATGAGTCAAAAACTGCAATTTTGAGACCAAGAAAATTGTTGGGATTTTTCTATATTATGAACGCCTAACAGACATGTCTGTTTGTACTTTTGTAGACCCATGGACTATATAGTCCATTGAATTCTCCAGGCCAAATACTGGAATGGGTAGCCTTTCCCTTCTCCAGCGGATCTTCCCAACCCAGGGATCGAACCCAGGTCTCCTGCATTGCAGGCAGATTCTTTACCAACTGAGCTATCAGAGAAGCCCAGACATTAGATTCTAGTCCTGTTAATTGCATCAAAGGCTTTGTTGCTGCTGCTGCTGCTGCTGCTGCTGCTGCTAAGTCGCTTCAGTCGTGTCCGACTGTGTGCAACCCCATAGACAGAAGCCCACCAGGCTCCACCACCGCTGGGATTCTCCAGGTAAGAACACTGGAGTGTGCTGCCATTTCTTTCTCCAATGCATGAAAGTAAAAAGTGACAGTGAAATCACTCAGTCGTGTCCGACTCTTTGAGACCCCATGGACTGCAGCCTACCAGGCTCCTCCATCCATGGGATTTTCCAGGCAAGAGTACTGGAGAGGGTTGCCATTGCCGTCTCCGAGAGGCTTTGTTACATACCTGTAAACTGGATTAAATCCAGAATTCTTCTAATTTCCTCAAATATGTGGCGAAGACTCTCCAAATGAACACTGCCAATTTTCTCCCACTCATTTCCTTTGCAGTCACTAAGAAGAAAGACTGCCCTTAAATCTCCTAGAAGGGACTGTACCAGGTTTTCCCCACTATACAGATGGCAGCCAAACTTCAAGAACTAGAACGTTAGGTCCATATCTTTCCATTAAGAAGGGCTCCTTCAGACTCTAGAAACTTCACACTAGCTAGAAACCTCAAAATCAAGTTGATGAGAAAGAGAAGTAGCTGACATCAACATAATTTTCTTCCACCCAAGATACCAGATCAAAACCTTATAGATTAACTAAAAGTGAAACACTGTCTTTTTCTCTTTCTTTCCTTTCAGTACTCTGGCATTGGCTTGGATCAGTTCTTCATGCTGTGATTCATTAACAGAGCCAGCTTAGTGGAAGTGATTTGTGACCAGATAGTATTTACCTTAATTGTGGTTATCATTTTCCTTGGGTTTACGATTGCCTTCACAGAAGGTGCATGGCAGTGTTGTGGTCAAAACTACCTGCATTAACATTTCTGACTCTCCAAATGAACACTGCCAATTTTCTCCCACTCATTTCCTTTGCAGTCACTAAGAAGAAAGACTGCCCTTAAATCTCCTAGAAGGGACTGTACCAGGTTTTCCCCACTATACAGATGGCAGCCAAACTTCAAGAACTAGAACGTTAGGTCCATATCTTTCCATTAAGAAGGGCTCCTTCAGACTCTAGAAACTTCACACTAGCTAGAAACCTCAAAATCAAGTTGATGAGAAAGAGAAGTAGCTGACATCAACATAATTTTCTTCCACCCAAGATACCAGATCAAAACCTTATAGATTAACTAAAAGTGAAACACTGTCTTTTTCTCTTTCTTTCCTTTCAGTACTCTGGCATTGGCTTGGATCAGTTCTTCATGCTGTGATTCATTAACAGAGCCAGCTTAGTGGAAGTGATTTGTGACCAGATAGTATTTACCTTAATTGTGGTTATCATTTTCCTTGGGTTTACGATTGCCTTCACAGAAGGTGCATGGCAGTGTTGTGGTCAAAACTACCTGCATTAACATTTCTGGAGAAACGGAAATTCAGTTACATAAGATCACTGAGCAAAACACTTGGCTTAAAAAGGTTCTTTCAATGGGGTCTTTTCGTGGACTTACTTGATTTTTAAAATTCATTCTCTTTTTTTCACTTCTTTTTTTTTAAATGCATATAGTTGCTATAGAATGTTGTGTATGTTTCTGCTGTACAATGAAGTGAATCAACTGTATGGATACATATATCCCTCCCTGGACCTCTCTCCCACCCCATACCCCCATTGCACCCCTCTAGGTCATCACAGAGCACCAAGCTGAGCTCTGTATGCTCTACTGCAGGTTCCCACTAGCTATTTATTTTATACATGGCAGTGTATTGATGTCAAACCTAAGCTCCCAATTCATCCTACCCTCTCCTTACTCCTGTGTCCACATGCCCATTCTTATGTCTGTGTCTCTATTCATGTCCTGGAACTAGGTTCATTTGTATGAATTTTCTAGATTCCATATACATCTTTTAATATATGATATAAGCTTTTCTCTTTCTGACTTACTTTACTCTGTAAGATACAGCCACTATGGAGAACAGTATGGAGGTTCTTGAAAAAATTAAAAATAGAACTACCATGTGACCCAGAAATCCCCCTCCTGGGCATATACCTTGAGAAAATCACAATTCAAAAAACACATGCACCCTAAAGTTCACTGCAGCACTATTTAAAATGAACTTATTTGATTTTGATTGGCTTGGGTCTTGAGGATTCTGGTCCTAAAATCCACTTCAGACATTGGGAACTATCCTGTTTATAATAGTCATCATAGTCTCCCTGGTGCCTTGTATTCTTTCAAAACTTTAAATGCCATGTTCACAGTCCCTGACTGCCAAGCAAATGTTCCTAAAGAACACTTCCTAAGTTTTTTAAAGAACAATTCCTTAAAATTTGATCATGTCTCTGCTAAGCTGAGTGCTGCCGTACTGTGCTCAGGCACGCAGTCATGTTCCACTCTTTGTGACCCTATGGACTGTAGCCCATCAAGCTCTTCTGTCCATGGGATTCTCCAGGCAATAATACTGGAATGGGTTGTCATTTCCTCCTCCAAGGGCGCTTCCCGATCTAGAGTTGAACCCACACCTGTTATATCTCTTGCACTGGGAGGCAGATTCTCCTGCATTGGAAAGCCCTGTTAAGCTGAGGTGCTCCTGCTGCTGCTAAGTCACTTGAGTTGTGTCCGACTCTGTGTGACCCCAGAGACGGTAGCCCACCAGGTTCCCCCGTACCTGGGATTCTCCAGGCAAGAACACTGGAGTGGGGTGCCATTTCCTTCTCCAATGCAGGAAAGTAAAAAGTGAAAGTGAAGTATCTCAGTCATGTCCGACTCTTAGCGACCCCATGGACTGCAGCCTACCAGGCTCCTCCATCCATGGGATTTTCAAAGCAAAAGTACTGGAGTGGGTTGCCACTGCCTCTCCGGTTAAGCTGAGAGTCTGATCTAAACATGGGAATTGTTAAAAAGAAGCAATAGGCCCAAAATAGAGTCACTTGTGCTTAGCCCATGTCAGCAAATCAAGACTTAATATTGAACCTAATAGTAATTTAAGCTTCTCCAAAGAATGTAATGTTTAAGCCATCAAATTGGAATTATTTGGTCAGCACCAGTGAAGGAATCTGCCTGACTGACCCCCTAGCTTCTCCCAAAAGAAGATGACTTTGCCTGAAACAATCTAATTTTTGGTAGAAACTTCCCCATCCGAACAATAAATATCACGGTTGGCAGATGGAGGTGTTATCTGTAATTCCCAAGTCTGGCAGTCCTGGAAGGAATTTAATCAAGGTTTAGCCTAATTATTTATATCAAATGTAATTATTTTTATAGTTCTCTCACTACTTTACAAAAATAGTAGAGGTTCGATATGCCAGTTTTGAAAAAAAAAAAAAAACTAAGAAAACAATTTGTAGAAGCATAAAGCCTCACAGTTGAAGTGGAGTTTATACATATTTGGCATGACACCCTCACATAATTAGCTAAGGAATCCCAACATTTTTTAAATGCATGTGTTTCAATTTTACTAATCATATTTTTTTCTGAAAAGATTATTTACTAATAAAAAAAAATACTTGGTGAAAACAGCAAATCAAATGCATTATTGGAACAACTTAAATGCATTATATGACTTAAGGCAGATTTCTCCAAACTCCGGGATCTAATGCCTGATGATCTGAGGTAGAACTGATGTAATAATAACAGAAATAAAGTGCACAATAAATATTGAATGCTTGAATCATCCCCAAACAATCCCCCCTCTCCAGTCTGTGCAAAAATTTTCTTCAGCAAAACTGGTCCCTGATACCAAAAAGGTTGAGGACCACTGACTTAAGGAGTAGATAGGGTATCCAGTTATAAAAAGTAAGCATCACCTCTCTAGATTTAGCTAAATTATATCAATTTCAGGGTTAATTTTTAATTTTTACTTTTATATTGCTTATTTGAAGCATGATAGATATATTTTCTAAACAAAACCCAGTTTTTATTTTCTTGCCTTTCTATATTGGTCCAGTATGGTCTCACTTTTCTAGGGGAAAAAAAAATAGACAAAACCTAGGCATATGTTTGTGTTGGAAATGAACAGAGATCATTCTATCGTTTTTGAGATTGCATCCAAGTACTGCATTTTGGACTCTTCTGTTGCCTATGATGGCTACTCCATTTCTTCTAAGGGATTCCTGCCCACAGTAGTAGATATAATGGTCATCTGAGTTAAATTCACCCATTCCAGCCCATTTTAGTTCTCTGATTCCTAGAATGTCGATATTCACTCTTTCCATCTCCTGTTTGACCACTTCCAATTTGCCTTGATTCATGGACCTAGCATTCCAGGTTCCTTTGCAATATTGCTCTTTACAGCATTGGACCTTGCTTCTATCACCAGTCACATCCACAACTGGGTGTTGTTTTTGCTTTGGCTCCATCCCTTCATCCTTTCTGGAATTATATCTCCACTGATCTCCAGCAGCATATTGGGCACCTACCCACTTGGGGAGTTCATCTTTCAGTGTCCTATCTTTTTGCCTTTTCATACTGTTTATGGGATTCTCAAGGCAAGAATACTGAAGTGGTTTGCCATTCCCTTCTCCAGTGGCCCACATTTTGATAGTAAAGTAAAGCACAAAATTCTCCAAGCCAGGCTTCAGCAATACATGGACCGTGAACTTTCAGATGTTCAAGCTGGTTTTAGAAAAGGCAGAGGAACCAGAGATCAAATTGCCAACATCCACTGGATCATGGAAAAAGTGAGAGAATTCCAGAAAAACATCTATTTCTCCTTTATTGACGATGCCAAAGCCTTTGACTATGTGAATCACAATAAACTGTGGAAAATTCTGAAAGAGATGGGAATACCAGACCACCTGACCTGCCTCTTGAGAAATCCATATGCAGGTCAGGAAGCAACAGTTAGAATTAGACATGGGACAATAGACTGGTTCCAAATAGGAAAAGGAGTACATTAAGGTTGTATATTGTCACCCTGCTTATTTAACTTCTATGCAGAGTGCATCATGAGAAACGCTGGGCTGGGGAAAGCACAAGCTGGAATCAAGATTGCCAGGAGAAATATCAATAAACTCAGATATGCAGATGACACCACCCTTGTGGCAGAAAGTGAAGAAATAAAGAGCTGCTTGATAAAAGTGAAAGAGGAAAGTGAAAAAGTTTAGAAAACTAAGATCATGGCATCCAGTCCCATCACTTCATGGCAGATAGATGGGGAAACAGTGGAAATAGTGGCTGACTGCTTTTTTGGGCTCTAAAATCCCTGCAGATGGTAACTGCAGCCATAAAATTAAAAGATGCTTACTCTTTGGTTGGAAAGTTATGACCAACCTAGATAGCATTTTAAAAAACAGAGACATTACTTTGCCAACAAAGGTCCGTCTAGTCAAGGTTATGGTTTTTCTAGTAGTCATGTATGGATGTGAGAGTTGGACTATAAAGAAAGCTGAGCACCAAAGAACTGATGCTTTTGAACTGTGGTGTTGGAGAAGACTCTTGAGAATTCCTTAGACTGCAAGGAGATCCAACCAGTCCATCCTAAAGGAAACCAGTCCTAAGTATTCATTGGAAGGACTGATGTTGAAGCTGAAACTCCAATATTTTGGCCACCTGATGCGAAGAGCTGACTCATTTGAAAAGATCCTGATGCTGGGAAAGATTGAGGGCAGGAGGAGAAGGGGACAATAGAGGATGAGATGGTTGGATGGCATCACCGACTCAATGGACATGAATTTGAGTAAACTCTGGGAGTTTATGATGGACAGGGAGGCCTGGCATGCTGTGGTCCATGGGGTCGCAAAGAGTCGGACACGACTGAGCGACGGAACTGAATTGAACTGAGGCATAAGTTTTCCACTGTAGAAAATATCAATAGTATTTCTCTAACACAAGTCTCAGAAGAAACCTAAACAGATTCCTCCAATAGCAAAGTTTTTCTGATCTTGCCTTATCTATCACTGTTTTGTAAATATACAGTTATAAGCCTGGAAGATCAGTCACTAAGATAGTAAAGAGTGAAAGCAGAAGTTCAACCCACCTTTCAACCTCTCAGCATCCAGAGTTTATGGCCACACCCACTCTATTGACTCAAGCTGGGAAAGGTAAAACCAGAAAGCTAAAATAAGACTAAAAACAACAGAAATGGGAGCAATCTAGAACTAATGTTCAAGTAACTCCACCTGCTTGTGAGCAGAAGCAAACCAAGGGAACTGTCTCTCTGAAAAGACTAAACTTAACCAAACTTTTGAGGTTCTGTTTATTTAAATTGGTCCCCCTTCCCAGTTTCCAACAGCAAAGTGCCAGAAGTTCTCTGAGAGAGATTGTTCACATGGTGAATTTAACTGTCAGAAGGGAAAGCTCTCAGAAATCCCTTGGGAGGGGTTTGTTATAGTGGGATTAAAGAGTTCTTTATAGAAGTTCAGTTTCTGGATGTATTTGGTGATAGAATGCCAACTAGAAAACATCATCTACCACAGTTTGTGAAAGGAAATATATTCATGGACATATAGTATCTGTTTGTGTGTGAAAACTCTAGCCCTTCTTAAAACCAGTCTAGTAGAAGCAGAATTTCTACCTGTCTCTTCACCAGTTAATAAAAGTGCATAATTTCATGAAAGTTGGCTGTTCAGCTCTGGGCTAGAAGCTGTGGGGGAAAATACACCAGTTCATAAAAAGCTTAACTTGATACTGGGGAAAACCACAGGACATGATCTGCACGCAGGAAACTGAGAACAAATCAAAACTTCTTTCTGTCCATCTTATCATATAAAATGAAGACTGCAAAGAAACGCATAAATTCTCAACAGCTGCCCTCAGAATATTTCGGTTACTTAGATTTCCTATATAAAATAAGAATCAACCAAATGTTATATACAATCAGTTCTCATTATTCACAGTAGGTATGTTCCTACCAAGTTTCCATGAACAATGAATCAGCAGATGTCAAAAATTTCTTTCAGCTGAAATACAGGGTTTGACTCCTTCAAGCCTCTGATCACAACATTTTGTCTAGTGATCAATATCTAAATTTTTTAAATTTGTGTTTCTGTTTTAAAACACACACACACATATGATTCATTACCAGTGAACCTATGTCCAAAGTACTAGAATTCATGCCTGAACAAAGCTCATCTAACAGGCCTATTTTCTCTACAAGGCATTTATAACTTTCTTGCATTGTGAACACTGGATAGCACTTTGACATTTTACTTGGGGACCATTTTAAACAAAAACATGATAATAGACTAAATAAGTTACTTGTTTACTATGTAAAAGCTGAGACAAGAAGGCATGCATGATCTTGTTTGACTTCAGCAGAGAACATGAATATTGGCTGACAAATATTTTGCCACTCCACACATGTCTAAAAATGATTACAAAAGCACTGCAACCATTGATTTTGGGGTAGTATACAATTTAGATAGTAGGTTAATTTACAAAAATGAAATTCATGAATAATGCTGGTCAACTCTACTATTATAAATGATTCAGTCTTATTTTTCTCCTACTCAATGAATCTTGGAGAGCTAGAATGCTATCAGATTAAATTCATAATAAAGTTGTCTCCTATATGAAAAGTGAAATGATGCTGTCAAAATGTTGCACTCAATATGTCAGCAAATTTTGAAAACGCAACAGTGACCACAGAACTGGAAAAGGTCAATTTTCATTCCAACTCCAAAGAAGGGCAATGCCAAAGAATGTTCAAACTATCACACATTTGCATTCATTTCACATTCTAACAAAGTGAAAGTGAAAATCGTTCAGTCATGTCCCACTCTTTGCGACCCCATGGACTATACAGTCCATGGAATTTTCCAGGCCAGAATACTGGAGTGGGTAGCCTTTCCCTTCTCCAGGTGATCTTCCCAATATGCTATCAAGGTTATGCTCAAAATCCTTCAAGCTAGGCTTCAGCAGTACATGAACTGAGAATTTCCAGATAGATGTTCAAGCTGGATTTTAAAAAGACACAGGAATTAAAGATCAAATTGTCAACATCTGTTGGATCATAGAGAAAGCAAGGGAATTTCAGAAAGAAATATCGAATTTGCTTCGTTGACTATGCTAAAACTTTTGACCTTGTGGATCACAACAAACTGGAAAATTCTGAAAGAGATGGAATACCAGACCATCTTACCTGTCTCCTTAAAAATCTGTATGCAGGTCAAAAAACAACAGTTAGAACCAGACATGGAACAATAGGCTGGTTCCAAATTGGGAAAGGAGCACATCAAGGCTGTATATTGTCTTCCTGCTTATTTAACTTCTCTGCAGAGTACATCATGGGAAATGCCACACTGGATGACTCACAAGCTGGAATCAAGATTACTGGGAGAAATATCAACAGCTTCAGATATGCAAATGATACCACTCTAATGGCAGAAAGTCAAGAGGAACTAAAGAGTCTCTTGAGGAGGGTGAAAGAGGAGAGTGAAAAAGCAGGCTTAAAAACAAACATTCAAAAAACTAAGATCATGGCATCAGGTCCCATCAATTCATAGAAATAGATGGGGAAAAAGTGAAAACAGTGACAGATTTTATTTTCTTGGGCTTCAAAATCACTGCAGACAGTAACTGCAGCCATGAAATTAAAAGATGCTTGCTCCTTGGAAGGAAAGCTAAGACAAACCTAGAGAGCATATTAAGAAGTAGAGACATCACTTGGCTGACAATAGTCTGTATAATCAAAGCTACAGTTTTATAGTAGTCATGATTGGATATGAGAGTTGGACCATAAAGAAGGCTGAGCACCAAAGAATTGATGCTTTCAGTTTGTGGTGCTGGAGAAGACTCTTGAGAGTCCCTTGGACAGCAAAGAGATCAAACCAGTCAATCCTAAAGGAAATCAACTCTTAATATTCATTGGAAGGATTGATGCTGAAGCTCCAGTACTTTGGCCACTTGATGTGAAGAGTGATTCATTGGAAAAGACCTTGATGCTGGGAAAGACTGAGGGCAGGAGGAGGAGGCAACAGAGGATGAGATGATTGGATGGTATCATCAGCACAATGGACATGAGTCTGAGCAAACTCCAGCAGATAATGAAGGACAGGAAATCTTATCATTCTGTAGTCCATGGGGTTGCAAGAGTTGGACATGACTTAGCAACTGAACAATGAACAATGTCTCCTATATACTTCCTTTTAGAAAATGTTCATCAGTTCAGTTCAGTTCATTCATTTGTATCTGATTCTTTGCAACATCATGGACTGCAGCACGCCAGTCCTCCCTGTCCATCCCAAACTCCCAGACCTTGCTCAAACTCATGTCCTTCGAGTCAGTGATGCCATCCAACAATCTCATCCTCTGTTGTACCTTTCTCCTCCTGCCTTCAACCTTTTCCAGCATTAGGGTCTTTTCCAATGAGTCAGTCTTCGCATCAGGAGGCCAAAGTACTGGAGCTTCAGCTTCAGCAGCAGTCCCTCCAATGAATGTTCAGGACTGATTTCCTTTAGGATTGACTGGTTGGCTCTCCTTAGAGTCCAAGTGACTCTCAAGAGTCTTCTCCAACACCACAGTTCGAAAGCATCAATTCTTCAGTGCTCAGCTTTCTTTATAGTTCAACTCTCACATCCATACATGACTACTGGAAAAACCATAGCTTTGACTAGACAGACCAGACATTGACTAGACTAGACATTATTCTGTCAGCAAAGTAAAGTCGCTTCTTTTTAATATGCTGTCTAAGTTGGTCATAGGTTTTCTTCCAAGAAGCAAGCATCTTTGAATTTCATGGCTGCAGTCACCATCTGCAGTGATTTTGGAGCCCAAGAAAATAAGTCTCTCACTGTTTCCCTTGTTCCTATTTGCCATGAAGTGATGGCCCTGGATGTCATGCCAGTTTTTTGAATGTTGAGTTTTAAGCCAGCTTTTTCACTCTCCTCTTTCATCAAGAAGCTCTTCAGTTCCTCTTTGCTTTAGGCCATAAGAGTGGCCGAAAAAAATCTGAAAAAAAAATGTTCATATTTATTGTGTATTTTATACCTGGGAAATCCTTATTGCACACATCATAAGACAACTTTTCTCTTTCATCACACAGACTGGTGGCCACTTACCTTATAAAATCCATGTTCAGTGATAGGAGATATGTTAAAGCAATTAAATAATCTAGGTGTCCCAAGATACTTAAAGTCTTCTGATATTGTAGAAGAAAATATGGTTCAAAAGACAAATATAACATAATTTCAAATTTTAAAAAGGATAGAAGACAGATATACCAGAAAGTATTTATTTGAAAATCTATGTTTGGCTCAAGTATTTGTGGCAGATGATTTAAATTTTGCTTATTGTGGTTTTCTACATTTTTAAAAACACTGCCATAATCTTGCACTATTTAGACAAATGAAAAAACTAACATAAGTAATATTTTGAAAAGATAAGAAAAACTTTTGCCCTACCTTAAACAGTATCTAGGCAGATGAAAGAAAAAAAAAGTTTCCTCATTATTTAAAATTAAGAAAATCTTCCTCATTCTCCTCTTTATTTCTCATTCTGTATATCTTTGTTTTCTCATTTTGCTATTTTTCTTCTTCTGTTTTTATATCTTCTCTGTCTCTGAACTGTGGTGTTGGAGAAGACTCTTGAGAGTCCCTTGGACTGCAAGGAGATCCAACCAGTCCATTCTGAAGGAGATCAGCCCTGGGCTTTCTTGGAAGGAAAGATGCTAAAGCTGAAACTCCAGTACTTTGGCAACCTCATGCGAAGAGCTGACTCATTGGAAAAGACTCTGATGCTGGGAGGGATTGGGGGCAGGAGGAAAAGGGTATGACAGAGGATTAAGATGGCTGGATGGCATCACTGACTCGATGGACGTGAGTTTGAGTGAACTCCGGAAGTTGGTGATGGACAGGGAGGCCTGGCGTGCTGTGATTCATGGGGTCGCAAAGAGTCGGACATGACTGAGCGACTGAACTGAACTGAACTGTCTCTGAAAAGAGCCACTAGCATCACTTTTGAATTTGCTACTACGTTGGATTTATCCTAAACTAAATCTTCCTTTCATATTCCACATCAATATTAATTGTTTGAGGGACTATAAAACTGAGACAGTTAAGACTAGAAGTGATAGTGGAGAGAGCTAGACAAAGAGGTGATAATTGATAAAAATTGGTCTGAGGTGGGGGTCGGGATTGGGAGTTCATGTACACTCGTGGCTGATTCATGTCGATGTGTAGCAAAACGAATCAGTATTGTAAAGCAAAACAAACTAAAAAATAAAAATTAATTAAGAAAAAAAAATTGGTCTGGAATATATCAGAGGATGCCAACAGAGAGAGCCTCGGAGGTAGATGGAAGGTTGCCTTGAGATAAGAAATAAAGTCAGTACCTTTGGAACTGTAAGCAGGAAAGAGTAAAGAAGGCCTTGATAGCCTTCAGAACAAGTACTTTTGCTGTTCTCTTTCATAGGAGGCAAGATCACAGGTAGTCAAACAGGGAGGAGTTCGGGTAATGCCCTAGGAGAATGACAAAGACATGAAATAACAGAGACGAGAGGAATAAACAAGACATCTATTCAAGATCAAGTAAGAAGAGTGCTGATAAGTGCCAAGGATCCAGCTGCAACTGGAAGCCAATCATTTTGGCCATCTCTCCAAACACTTAAGCAGTGTTCTTTAGCCAGGTTAGCAAGTATAAGCAGATGGTCAATTTCTTCCCCTAGTCTCCATTCTCTCTTGTGTGTTAGGAAGAATGTTGCTTCCTTCTGCCCCTAATCAACTTGAACTCCACATCCAAGCATTTGCAGTGCTCAGGAGCTGATAACCTCGACCCCCTCCCTCCTTGGTCTTCCTGGGGCTTCTGCTCTACAACTCTTGGACCCTGGAACAGTGTTTTTGTTTTCTTTTCAATTTTTATTGAGGTATAGTTGGTTTACAAATGTTGTATTCATTTCAGATGCACAGCAAAGTGAATCAGTTATATTGATACATATGTTTTAATTTTGAGCTTCCCTGGTGGCTCAGCAGTAAAGAATCTGCCTGCCAATGCAAGAGATATAGGTTTAATCCCTGGGTCAGAAGATCCCCTGGAGGAGGAAATGGCAACCCATCCAGTATTCTTGCTGGGAAATCCCATGGACAGAGGAGCCTGGTGGGCTATTGTCCATGGAATTGCAAAGGATTCAAATACAACTTAATGACTGAAAAACAACAACATTTGAATTTTAGGAATTTCCACTGCTATAGGGCAGAGTGGTTAACTATCTGGGGTTTGATGAAGGATGAATGGAATTTACTGGTCACAGAATACCAAAAGATTTTTTTACCCTTACTTGAATGGTTGGAATGGGTTGAAAGTCCAAAAAGGATTTAGAGCCCAGTTACCAGTTGCTGCTTAGGTCAATCGATCTGGAGGCTTCATCCTGAAGGAAGAGAAGTCCTCAAGCCTGATTACATCTGTAGCAGGAAGTCTATTCTAACATTTTATATTTTATTTTCTCTTGGATGGGTACAATGTCAAATTACAAGAATACAAACAAAATTCAAAACAAAAATGATGGGAGAAGGCAGCTTGGGCAGAGCAGGTTGAAAAACAAAAGGAACCCCACACAATGATTTCTTGATTAGAAAGGACTAATGTAACAATTGTTTTAACTAGAATTAAAGGTAAAGGTGTTCTCTTCTTTTAGGCTTCATTCTTCAAATCCTCTGCAAGTTTCCAAGTTACTCTTTCCTTTAAATGTTTTATTCTCTCATTTGAGCCTGAAGTTGTACTAGGGAAATATGTGAAGATGTCCTGTGTTAATTAAAACTACTTAAATTGTGATAGCTCTAGAAATTAGAAGAACTTGGGAATTAAATTCTATCAATTCCCTAGAAAAGAGATTAATATATAGATGGTATCAACTTAAGAAACCCCTCAGGACTTCCCTGGTGGTCCACTGGTTGGCAGGAAGACTCCCAATGCAGAGGACATGGGTTCAATCCCCAGTCCAGTAAGATCCCACATGCCAGGAACAACTAAGCCCATTTGCCACAACTACGAAATCTGCATGCCTTAAAGCTCGTGCTTTGCAACGAGAGAAGCCACTGCAATGAGAAATCCCTGCAACGATGACAAAGCATAGCAGCACCGCCTCACTGCTCAGTGTGTGCCTCAGTAAGGACACAGTGCAGCCAAAAATTAATTAATTTTCAAAAAGAAATACTTCAAAACTCTTCAGAGATTAAACAGATTCACTCTGTGGTGGGAACTGACATGGACCATACTTTTCAAGTAAGTACTAGAAGATATATAAAAAAATAGTATGAATATTACCAGCAAGCTTTTTATTAAAGTTAACGATATCATCATTAGCAACTTTTGTAAAGCCCAGTTGGATACGTGATTTGTAATAATGATCTCAAAGCCCTTGTGAGATTAGCTTCTTGTATCCAGGTAACCAAGGTTTGGGAGGTGGTCTTCCTCAAGATCAGCAGCTATTACTAACTATGACTAGAACCTCAGTCAGTTGACACCGAAGCCCAAAGCTCATGCTTATCCCATCACACACAGAGAGACCCACTGGGCATCATAAAGGCCCCCTAACAAACACAATGCGTCCTCTGAAAGCTAGAATTTTGCTTTCAACAGAAGGGGGAAAGTGTCCATCAGATTTTGTAAGCCAGAAACATCTCTCCTTTCTTGATACAATTATGGCCAAAATCTACTAAAAGTATCTGTAAAAAATTATAACTAGAAAACTCCCAGGAGCAGGAAAATCCCTACACCTATTTTTTTAGGAATGTATAGTTGATTTATAATGTTGTGATAATTTCTGTGCTAACCTATTGTTAAATGAGATTTGTTTATACATTTTTTTGTAAAAAGACTCTATTGCTAGCTATCTCAATAAAACAAAGGGAAAAAAAGAAACACTTCCATAACCCACCCCACGCCCCATTAAAAAAAAAAATCTCACAGGAACCCTACTAATATTCTAAAGAAGAAAGCCTCAGTGACAACTAGGAGTAGAGAAACCCAAGAGTGTGCAGGCAGGGAATTAATGAGAGACACAGCCTGTCTAATTTTCATACAAGCAAACACCATCACAAATGTTTTCAAAGGTCAAGTTGCAGTGAATGAGGTAATGCTATTTGGGGAGTGAAATAAACATGACTTAGGTTTTGCTCTGAAAAGTTGTTTTTTCCTACCCCCCCCCTTCTCTTTTTCATTTTTCTGTTTTCTCTATGTCTAAATTTTGAATTCTTTTTCCTTTTAAATCAAAATCGTGTTCTCCATTCTTTTTTTGCCTAGACTCTGTGAAAAACTTCCAGGGCCTGTAGATTTTCTCAGGACCTTTCTGCTGAAACAGATTCTATTTTTTTACAAGGCTGATTTTAAGATTGTGGAAAATAATGTTGGATTTGACTTAACAGGCCCAAGGTGGCAGAAAAGGGAAGAGGGGGAAAGAGATGGATCTACTGATCAAAAGAATCTTGATTTCTAACCAATAACATTGCACAAGTGAAGTGTTTTCATTGTCTTAATCATTTTATATGATTTTTTTCTCTTTCTCTTTTGAAATGTGCTTTCAACAGTCATGGGGCTTCCCTAGTAGCTCAGCTGGTAAAGAATCTGCCTACAATGCAGGAAACCCCGGTTCAATTCCTGCCTTGGGAAGATTCCCTGGAAAAGGCACAGGCTACCCATTCCAGTATTCTTGGGCTTCCCTGGTGGCTGTTTTCAGATGAACTGAAAGGAGTACTGTGTCCAGAGGAAATAAAGATGGGCTATAGCATATGATTGAAGAGATACAAAAGATGCTTTATTTAAATATACATTTGTCCTGGCAGATGTGGAGACCTACCTGTACATAATCCACACTTCGCCCCAGTGCTCTGAAGGCCGTGTACATGACTTCTCTTTTTCCACCCCATTTTTGCATGATGCAAATACTCTTGTTGGACAAGACCAACTGGGTGACATGCTGTGAGCTTTCTTTGTGTGACTCATCCGTCTCTCCAGGACCCTTCACATGGTAGTTGTTCTTCCAGATATAGGTGGCTGACTTGTCCCTGCCCATGACTTCACTGAAGATGTCCATCATGTAAAGGTCATCTTCCGAGTTTCCATCTATGACCATGATAACTTTAATTCCGGGGTAGGTTAGCCTTTTCACAGATTGCAAACATTTCCGCAAATAGTCTGGATCTTCCTGATATGCAGCAATGCAAAGAGCAACAGTTTTGTTCAAGTTAACGGGGATATTTACATAATTTTTCATTTTCTGGTGCTCCAAAAAGGCAAACAGGTTTTGAATAAGAACATGTAAAGCTAAAAAGGCACCATATGGTCAAAAGATAAATAGTAATCATTTGTGTGGATAAACTGGTATCCAATAACATAAGAAAGGATCATTCCAGTGAGGAGAGAGACTCCAAAAAGTGTGGTTCCAAATATTCTCAGGAAAGATAGAAACCTCTCACAATGCATCTGTAAAGCAATCACATGATACACTTGGTTAGCCTCTCTTGTCCCACATTTGTTACATACAGGGTACCAGGGAGTGCATTGGACTGGAAGCATTCCAGGTGTTCTAATCCTGAGTGTCACTTAACTAGCTCTGTTGACTTTCTGCATCTCAGTTTGCCCATCTGCCAAAAAAGGATAAGAATGCCCTTTCGACATACCTGAGAGGACTCTTAAACATCAGATGAGATGAGGGTGTGACGTACCATTGAAAATCATAATGTGTAAGCAAATATTACTAGATTATCTGTCTAAAGATGCACTTTTATGTTCTGGGTCATAGCCAAGTGTATAATCTAAACTTCTTGTCAAGGAAAACACCTTTGTCCTGCTCCGTGATGTTCTGTCTCCCCCAATCCTGCCCAGTGAAAACTCCACAGGTTTTGCTGAATTTCCCATGTGTAATTCCATCTCACCTCTGATTCAAATCCCTCAGTTCACTTTTTTCATGCAGCCAGCTGAGATTAAAGGCCAGCATAACTAGATTCTAGGACTAGCTCTTCCATCAACTAGCTATAGGACTTCCTTGCTGGCTCAGCAGTCAAGAATCCACCTGCCAATGCAGAAAACTTGGGTTTGATCCCTGGGTCAGGAAGATCCAATGGAGAGGGAAGTGACAATCCTCCCCAGTATTCTTGTCTGGAGAATTCCATGGAAGAGGAGCCTGGTGGGCTATAGTCTGTGGGGTAGCAAAGAGTCAGACACAACTAAGGGATTAACACTCTCACTTTCACACTTTCTTTTTACAGATAACAGTATAGTGGTTTCTTAAAAAAAAAAAAAAAACTAAAAATAGAGCTAAAATAGTTTAAAAAAATAGACCTGAAAAACTAAAAATACTTTCTTAAAAACTATCCATATGAACCAGCTATCCCACTACTGGAATATACCCTGAGACAACCATAATGTAAAAGGACATAAGTACCTCAATATTCATTGCAGCACTATTTGTGATAGCCAGAACATGGGAGCAACCTAGATGTCCACTGACAGATGACCAGATAGAGAGGATATGTTACATATATACAATGGAATATTACCCAGCCATAAGAAAGGAATGACACTGGGTCATTTGTAGTGATGTGGATGGATGTAGAATCTGTGTATAGGATGAAGTAAGTCAGAAAGATAAAAACAAATATCATATATTAACACATATATAGAATCTAGAAAAAAATGGTATAGATGAACCTATTTGTGGGGCAGGCACAGACACAAAGAATGGACATGTAGGCACAGAGGTGGAAATGGAGGGTGAGACAAATTGGGAGAGTAGGACTGCACACACACACACACATATACACACACATATATATAGATATACATACACTACCATGTGTAGAATAACTAGCTAGTGGAGAGCTCCTGTATAGCACAGGGAGCTCAGCTTGGTCTTAGTGATGACCTAGAGAGGTGGGATGGGGAAGGAGGGTGGGAGGAAGACCCTAGAGGGAGAGGATATATGGATATATAGCTGATTCACTTTATGATACAGCAGAAACAAATGCAAGATTGTAAAGCAATTATTCTCCAGTAATAAAATTTTTTAAAAAAGGAAGCAACATCCCCATAAATGGAGTCATCTGTGCTAAGCCCTCAGTCAGCAAACTGAGACTTAATAATTAAACTAAATGCAGTTTCAGCCTCTCCCAGGAGTGTGACTGGTCACTTGGGAGTTACCTGGCCATCATTAATGACATAATTTGTGATAGATCCCCTCCTTATCCCAAAGGAAGGTGATATTGCCTTAAACAACCAATTCTTTGTACAAACATTTTCGCCACCTCCTTCTGCTCATAAAAGCCTTCAATTTTGCATGACTCCTGGGATCTCTTTTTACTTGTTAGGTGGAATGCTGTCTAAATTAATATTGAATACGCTATTGTTGTTGTGTGTGGGTACTCAGTTTTGGCAGATTCTTTGAAACCCCGTGGACTGTGGCCCACCAAGCTCCTCTGTCCAGTGAATTCTCCAGGCAAGAATACTGGAGTGGTTGTCATTTCATCCTCCAATTCCTGACTCAGGAATTGAACCTGAATCTCTTGTGTCTCCTGCATTGGCAGGCAGATTCTTTCCCAGTGCACCACCTGAGAAGCCCCAATTATTGAATGAAGCCAATTAAATCTTCAAATTTACTGGGGTTTTGTTTTGTTTTTTGTTTTTTTTTAACATATTGCTCAGCTCCAAGAGGCATCACTCACATTTTATTCCTTGTGGTCACTATAGTGGAGGAAAAAATTTCCCTTCTTCCTTTCTAGGTTCTTGTTCCAGGAAGATCCCACATGCTAAGGGGGCAACTAAGCCCATGTGCCACAACTACTGAGTTGGTTAAACCATTAAAATGAAATAAGATTGTTTAACAAGAGAAAAGCAAATTTAGTTATATGCTTATGGGAGTTCTCAAAAGACATAAAGACTGAAAAGACAGACAGGTAACTGAGGCTTATGTAAGATCCTGAGCTAATGAAGAGCTAGGACACTGAGTCACAAATGGGAGGAAGACAATTCACAAGAAAGCATAGGAGGGACTTCCCTGATGGTCCAGTGGTTAAAAGTCTGACTGCTAATGCAGGGGACATGAGTTCTGTCCAGGAAGTTCCCACGTACCAAGGGGGCAACTAAGCCCATGTGCCACAACTACTGAGTCTGAGGGCTGCAACTAGTGAAACCTATGTGCCTATAGCCCATGCTCTGCAACAAGAGGAGCAACCACAATAAGCCCACACACCACAACTAAAGAGTAGCCCCTGCTCGCCACAACTGGAGAAAACCCACAAGCAGGAACAAAAACTGAGCATAGCCAAAAATAAATAAATAGAAATTACTAAGAAGGCATAGGCGATGTTTGGATCTTAAATCCTAGGAGAGATGGAATAAAAAATCTATATCAGAAAGTACAAAGAATCTATCCAAGTTTTATCCAAGGAGTCTTGGGGTATATTTATTATCAGAAGTCTAGAGTAATTACTTTTGAAATTTTCCTTCTTTTCCTTAAGTTCAGAATATTGTACTTCCAGTGTCCTGATTTTTTTACATTTGCAAATCTTTGCAGGAAATAGGAAGCAATCTGAGTGAACTTTCAAGTTGCTCTCAGAATTACACTTTTGTTTCTTGAAAGATTCAAGTTGCAAATATGTCTTTCTAAGCCCTATCTAAAGTTGGTAGAATTTTCTGAGAGTGGAGGTAAAAGGGGTTTATCTGCTGCTGTCCGGGGAACTTGAATGATCCACAGTGGGATTCCAGGATACATCTGTAAAGGACATTGCACATGAAAGTCTGAAGCTAACAAAGCCTGTTTGTAGAGACCTGGAAAGTAGGACGAGTTGTAAGGGGTAGCAGATTGAGCCATATCACCCATCTCTGGTGATTCTGATAAATTTACTTTCTGGATGTTTTGAGAGGGCTCTCTGAAAATCTTTTCTAGAAAGGGAAATCAAAACAAGCAGTTGGGTATTTCAGAGATTTTCTGGGGAGGTTGGAGAAATTTGGGGATCTAAGGGAATTTGCCGAAGAATAGGACTGGATTTAAGTAAGAAGGTAGCCCAAAAGGTCTTCCAGGGGGTCAAGGACAGGGAGTCTGAGAGAATGGGAATTTACATTAGAAGTGAATGTTAAGATTTGTTCTCAGTATGATTCTTGTTTTTTATCTTGTTAAGGAGTCCCTAGCCCTTACACTCCTTGGCATCCAGTTTTCAACATGGTCTTTATGTAAGTACAAATAAAACAATTGTTTAGGCTGGGAGCTCTCTATTTTTTTTTTCTTCTAAATATAGTCAATTCAAAGGATTGAATTGATGAGTTGGATCTGCTAATTACAATAGCTACTGAAGCCAATAAATCTTTTAAAGGCTTAACCATGGATGCAGTAGGCATCCCAAAGGAGAATGCAAAAGATATAGCCCTCACAAGATCCCAAAGGTGACTCCCAAAGTTACCAAAGACCTTCATTGTCATAAGGCAGTAGGAAGGATGTGGTGAAAAGGATCTCTTCCAGTTCTCATGAGAATGTAAGATACCTCCAGTCACAGATGTGGTAATCTGTCAAGCCAAGAAGGCACTGCTAGAATGGGCTTTTCTACCACTAACAAGACAGTGAAGGTTGACATGACAAAGGCCGCTTGTGGACTGGGACCCCTTATGAAAAATTCCCCTGAGAGCTGACATGATCAGACAAAGATGATGCTCCCTATGAATTTATGACCCTGAACCCAGCCTACTCAACTAGCTACCAAAAGCACAGCAGTATATGCACCTTCAGGCTTCAGAAGAAATATTCTCATTGAGAAAAAGAAATTCTCAGCATTTAGAGATCTAGGGACTGATGGCAGTAAGAAGTCTTACCTTCTGCTGTCTCTTGTCAGAGATCCCGTAATCTCAGCTGTAGCAGCTCCCACAGCAATGGACAGGTCAAGCTATACGGTTAGCGGAACTTTTTTCTTCTTCTTTTATAGGTTCTTTGGCTCATTAAACAATTAAAATGATATAAGATAGATTAAAAGAATGAATTAATCACTTCTGTATATGAGCCCCATAAAGATATGAAGACTCAAAGGGCAGCCAGGTATTGGAGGTTTACATAAAATTCAGAGCTAAGGAAATGAAACAGGTAGGAGAATGAGGGAACAGAAGGGAGGAGATGTTTTGAAAACAAAGGATACCTGGTTAACACAGGTAAGTTTCTCATGTAGAAAAGTATTTCTTTTTTTTTTAATTTATTTTAATTGGTGGCCAATTTGCAATATTGTGGTTTTTGCCATACATTGATGTGAATCAGCCACAGTTGTACATGTGTCCCCCAGTCCAAACCTTCCACCCTTCTACCTCCCTCCTCATCCTATCCCTCAGGGTTGTCCTAGTGCACCAGCTTTGAGTGCCCTGTTTCATGCATCAAATTTGGACTGGCGATCTATTTCACATATGGTAATATTCATGTTTAATGCTATTCTCTCAAATCATCCCACCATTGCCTTCTCCCACAGAGTCCAAAAGTCTGTTCTTTATATCTGTGTCTCTTTTGCTGTCTCACATACAGGGTCATCTTTCCCATCTTTCTAAATTCCATATATGTCCATTAATATATTTTATTGGTATTTTTCTTTCTGACTTACTTCACTCTATATAATAGGCTCCAGTTTCATCCACCTCATTAGAACTGATTTAAATGCATTCTTTTTAATAGCTGAGTAATATTCCATTGTGTATATATACTGTAACTTTCTTATCCATTCATCTGCCAATGGACATCTAGGTTGCTTCCATGTCCTAGCTACTGTAAACAGTGCTGTGATGAACACTAGCTACACATGTCTGTTTCACTTCTTGTTTCCTCAGTGTGTATGCCCAGCAGTGGGATTGCTGGGTCATATGGCAGATCTATTTTCAGTTTTTTAAGGAATCTCCACACTGTTCTCCATAGTGGCTGTACTAGTTTGCATTTCACCAACAGTGTAAGAAGGTTCCCTTTTCTATGCATCCTCTTCAGCATTTAAGGTTTGTAGACTTTTTGATAGCGGCCATCCTGACTGGCAGAGATGGTACCTCATTGTGGTTTTGAGTTGCATTTCTCTGATAATGAGTGATGTTGAGCATCTTTTCATGTGCTTGTTAGCCATCTGTATGTCTTCTTTGGAGAAATGTCTGTTTAGTTCTTTGGCCCATTTTTTGATTGGGTTGTTTATTTTTCTGGAATTGAGCTGCATGAGCTGTTTGTATATTTTTGAGATTAATTATTTGTAAATTGCTTCATTTGCTATTATTTTCTCCCACTCTGAAGGCCATCTTTTCACCTTGCTTACAGTTTCCTTCATTGTGAAAAAGTTTTTAAGTTGAATTAGGTTCCAATTGTTTATTTTTGCTTTTATTTCCATTACAATGGGAGGTGGGTCATAGAGGATCTTGCTGTGATTTATGTCAGAGTGTGTTTTGCTTATGTTTTCCTCTAGGAGTTTTAGAGTTTCGATCTTATATTTAGATCTTTAATCCATTTTGAATTCGTTTTTGTGTATGGTGTTAGAAAGTGTTCTAGTATCGTTCTTTTACAGGTGACTGACCAGTTTTCCCAGCACCACTTCTTAAAGAGATTGTCTTTTCTCCATTGTATATTCTTGCCTCCTTTGTCAAAGATAAGGTGTCCATAGGTGCATAGATTTATTTCTGGGTTTTCAGTTTGATCCATTGATCTATATTCCTGTCTTTGTGCAGTACAATATTGTGCAGTACAGTCTTGATGACTGTAGCTTTGTAGTATAATCTGAAGTCAGGCAGGTTGATTCCTCCAGTTCCATTCTTCTTTCTCAAGATTGCTTTGGCTATTCTAGGTTTTTTGTGTTTCCATACAAATTGTGAAATTATTTGTTCTAGTTCTGTGAAAAATGCCACTGGTAGCTTGATAGGGATTGCATTAAATCTATAGATTGCTTCGAGTAGTATATTCATTTTCACTATATTGATTCTTCTGATTCATGAACATGGTGTATTTCTCCATCTATTTGTGTCATATTTGATTTCTTTCATCAGTGTTTTATAGTTTTCTATATATAGGTCTTTAGTTTCTTTAGGTAGATATATTCCTAAGTATTTTATTCTTTTCATTGCAATGGTGAATGGAATTGTTTCCTTAATTTCTTTCTGTTTTCTCATCATTAGTGTATAGGAATGCAAAGGACTTCTGTGTGTTAATTTTATATCCTTAAACTTTACTATATTCACTGATTAGCTCTAGTAATTTTCTGGTGGTGTCTTTAGGGTTTTCTATGTAGAGGATCATGTCATCTGCAGTGAAGTTTAACTTCTTCTTTTCCAATCTGGATTCCTTTTATTTCTTTTTCTTCTCTGATTACTGTGGTTAAAATTTCCAAAATTATGTTGAACAGTAGTGATGAGAGTGGGCACCCTTGTCTTGTTCCTGACTTTAGGGGAAATGCTTTCAATTTTTTTCCCATTGAGGATAATGTTTGCTGTGGGTTTATCATATATGCCTTTATTATGTTGAGGTATGTTCCTTCTATCCCTGCTTTCTGGAAAGTTTTTAATCATAAATGGGTATTGAATTTTGTCAAAGGCTTTCTCTACATCTATTGAGATAATCATATGGCTTTTATCCTTCAATTTGTTAATGTGGTATATCACACTGATTAATTTGCGAATATTGAAGAATCTTTGCATCCCTGAGATAAAGCCCACTTGGTCATGATGTATGATCTTTTTAATATGTTGTTAGATTCTGTTTGCTAAGATTTTTGTTGAGGATTTTTACATCTATGTTCATCAGTGATATTGGCCTGTAGTTTTCTTTTTTGTGGCATCTTTGTCTGGTTTTGGTATTAGGGTGATGGTGACCTCATAGAATGAATTTGAGAATTTACCTTCCTCTGCAATTTTCGGGAAGAGTTTGAGAAGGATAAGCATTAGCTCTTCTCTAAATTTTTGGTAGAATCCACCTGTGAAGCCATCTGGTCCTGGGCTTTTGTTTGTTGGAAGATTTTTTATTACAGTTTCAATTTCCATGCTTGTGATGAGTCTGTTAAGATTTTCTATTTCTTCCTGGTTCTGTTTTGGAAGGTTACACTTTTCTAAGAATTCATCCATTTCTTCCAAGTTGTCTGTTTTACTATTTGCTGATAGTAGTCTCTTATGATCCTTTGTATTTCTGTGCTGTCTGTTGTGATTAGAAAAGTATTTCTGATATTGAATTCCCAGGTGGTGTTAGTGGCAAAGAACCCACCAGTCAATGCAGGAGACATCAGTTCAGTTCAGTTCAGTCACTCAGTCATGTCCAACTCTTTGTAACCCCATGGACTGTAGCACACAAGGCTTCCTTGTCTATCACCAACTCCTGGAGCTTGCTCGAAATCATATCCATTGAGTCGGTGATGCCATCCAACTGTCTCATCCCCTGTCGTCCCCGTCTCTTCCTGCCTTCAATGTTTCCCAGCATCAGGAGACAGAAGAAATGCATATTCATCCCTGGGGCAGGAAGATCCCCTGGAGAAGGAAATGGCACCCACTCCAGTATTCTTGCCTGGTAAATTTCATGGACAGAGGATCCTGGAAGGCTACAGTCCATAGGGTCACAGAGTCATACATGACTGAGCAACCAACACTTCTCTGAAAATAGTTCCCTTCTTGGTGTAAGAGCCCTTTCCAGTGCAAGTTTAGGCACTGTAGGGGGAAGTAAAAAGCTTTTCCTGAATCTGCTGGGTTCCAATCGCCTTTAGCTTAATATACTCCTTATGCCAAAGAGACATATTTGGGGATGGCAGATTCTACTCCTCTACATCATACATTGAGGCGATGCTGAGTAAACACCCACTACACTTTGAGGAATCTTAGTGTGACTGCTCACAAATTGTGTTTCCTCTCTTCCTGATCATAGGCAGCTTGATGCATGAATGACCTTCCAACTGTATGGAAGTATGAGAAAAATCGCTTCCAACAGGGACTTTTAAAAGGCAAAATGTAAGCCTCCCACAGTCCATCTTTTTCCTTCCACAGATGTGAAGTACATATCCACAAATTTCTAGGGTATTTCAGAATCCAGAGATACAGAGAGTCTGGTCCTTAAATTTCCACATTGAAGAGACCAGTCACTGATCAGGAATACTTACAGAACCCAGAAACCCATTTACTCACTCAGAGGTCCCCAAAATTTTTAGCACCAGGGACCAATTTCATGAAAGACAACTTTTCCATGGTCCAGGAGTGGGGGACAGGAATGTTTCAGGATGATTCAAGCACATTCTATTTATTGTGTACATTATTTCTGATGTAATGCCTTCAGTGATCTGACAAGATGTATTGATCTGTGACCTGGAGGTTGGGGAACCCCTGCACTAGATTACTGGTTTATTATAAAAAGGATATAATTCAAGAATAGCAAGATGGAAGAGACACATAGAGCAAGGAACAGGAAAAAGGCACAGAGCTTCTGTGTTCTCTGACTGTTCCCAAATCTCCACATAGTCATCAACCCAGAAGCTCTCTGAACCTTTTGCTTTTGGGTTTTTATGGAGGTTTCATTATGATGTTTACATCATTGATGATTGTCAATCCAACTCAGTTTCAAGCCCCTCTCTCCTACCAGAGGTCTAAGTGTGGGACAGGAAAGTAAAGTGAAAGTGTTAGTTGCTCAGTCATGTCCAACTCTGAGACTCTATGGACTGCAGCCCATCAAGCTCCTGTCTATGGAATTCTCCACGCAAGTATATTGAAATGGATTGCCATTTCCTTCTCCAGGGGACTTTCCCAACCGAGGGTTAGAACCAGCATCTCCTGTGTCTTCTACATTGGAAGGCTGATTGTTTACCATCTGAGCCACCAGGAAACCCCAAGTGTGGGATGAGAAGTTCTAACCATTTAACCACATGGTTTGCTCCACTGGCAACCAGCCCCATCATTAAGTATGCTTCCTGGAATGGACATATGGACTCTAAGAAGAAGAAGAAGGCACAAATTGGGATATTAGGAATGACTTATATATATATATGTGTGTGTGTATATATATACACACACACACACACACACACATATATACACATATATATGTACACATATCCGTTCAGTCGCTCAGTCGTGTCCGACTCTTTGTGACCCCATGAATCGCAGCACGCCAGGCCTCCCTGTCCATCACCAACTCCCAGAGTTCACTCAGACTCATGTCCATTGAGTCCGTGATGCCATCCAGCCATCTCATCCTCGGTCGTCACCTTCTCCTCCTGCCCCCAATCCCTCCCAGCATCAGGGTCTTTTCCAATGAGTCAACTCTTTGCATAAGGTGGCCAAAGTACTAGAGTTTCAGTTTTAGCATCATTCCTTCCAAAGAAATCCCAGGGCTGATCTCCTTCAGAATGGACTGGTTGGATCTCCTTGCAGTATATATACATATATATGTGTGTGTGTGTGTGTGTATATATATATATATATATACACTACCATCTGTAAAATAGATAGATAGTGGGAAGCTGCTATAATATAACACAGGGAGCTCAGTTCAGTGCTCTGTGATGACTTAGAGAGGTGGATTGAGGAGGTGGGATGGAGGCTCAACGGGAGGGAGTGTACGTATGCATATGACTTATTCACTTTGTTGCACAGCAGGAACTAAGAAAACATTGTAAATCAATTATACTACAATTTTTAAAATTGCAAAAATAAAGTCATCTCATGAACATAACAAAAGACACCTCTAACATTATAGGAAAATCCAAAGGTTTTAGATGCCCTGAGTCAGAAAAAGAACAAAGAGCAAATATATATTTCTTATTATAATTACTCACCCTATCACAGTTTTTCCCCCTGAAGATTTTTTTTTGTCCTTCTCCTCTTCCAAGAATGAACTCTAATGAGGGACATAATTGGTATAATTGCAATGTCCTCATCTTCATTCACACCAACTTCAGGTTTTTGTCATGTTTGCTTATAATTAATGTTTAATTATATGTAAATATACCCTAAAGACTTTACCCTTAATTCAACTGGTTTTTGAAAGTTAAGTAAATTTATTTACAATGATACTTTGGGCTAAGCAATTATTTCTACAAAATCTCTTCCTGGATATGCTATTTGTATTTTCCTATTCCACATTAAGACTTAAAATTGAATGTTGATATAAAACCTATTAACATTGTGGTTGTTCCTAGTTGTGTGGCCATCTCATCACTCAGTTCCAAGCGACACCATCCATTCTAGTCCCTGTGATCATCGTTGAGGTGGTCCTGAGTGGATATATATTATACTTTAGGGTAACTTACTGCAACTGCTCACCAAAGGTGTTTGATGAGCAGACTGCTTGATGTGGCCATGGCATTCCAGCCTTTGGAAATCTGAGCTCTGCCATTTCCAACAGAGTGTTTAAAAGAGAGAGTGGGTCTCTTTCAATATACTTTTTCTCTCCACAATCTTGATGTACATATCAACATGTCCTCGGGGATTGCAGAGCTCAAAATAGAGGGAGCTTGGTCCTTATCTCCCATAAGGAAGGGAGCCGGTCATCAATCTGGAATGCAAGCCTTGGACTTTTACGTTAACAAGAAATGATCTCTGAGTTTTAGTTTATATTTGTTATTAGTTATTCACCCCAATTACAATGTAAGTAATACCAAGCAGGCTGAAGACCAGGATTCTAGCTTGTGGATATTACTTTCCTTTGTTAAATGCAGATGATGATACTTGTCAATGAGCTTTCACAGGGCTACCATGAAGAGCAAACTCAAAGTGGTTGTGAAAGTTTTTTTTTTTTTAATCAGAAACACAATTCAGTTTAAAAATGTCAGCTAACATGGAAGATAAAAAACAACAATAAAAACAAATATGTGTTCCACTTTTGGCACTTATATAGGACATTGGAGTTTATAACATGTGAGCCTGATAAAGGTAATCATGACACAGATGAAGAATTCAAGCTGCCAGGCAATGGTGAGATATTGAGTTTTCAGTGAAAGGCAAGACAGCACAGCATCCCTTGTTAATTAAAACTGCTAACTGGATGCTAAAACTTCCCAATGTGTACATTAACCAATGGCTACAGTGCTAGAAGCACCAGAGTAGGAACTTGGCTTTTCCAAAACATGAGTCATTCTCACGAGAGTGAACAATTTCAAGGGGACGAAAACGCTCTGCCTGGGAGAAGCTCAGAAGTGTGTTCTGCTTGTGTTTCAAATCACCACAGCCAGCAAAAGAACTGCCTGCCGTTCTTTTCCATTATTCACATTTTCCTTGCTTTTATCAGCACACGTAGACTGAGAGTGTTCCCCTAGCATCTGTTGGTTGCTGCTGAAGCGGGAACACCCTCTTACATCATAGGAGTCCACAGAATGTCCTTCTGCAGCTTGGGAAAAGTTGTTAGTAAACTGCAACAATGTGGCAAGGGTTGAACCTTTCTATTTCTGAAAAACATTGCTTCGTTGCCTAGTATGACACATATAGCATCTGAGTACAGAGCAAGGTACATTTAGAGCCACTTTACTGAGGCACTAGGTTGATCCAGAGACTGACAAACAGGATGGGTTTCTTTATAATTTCCCCTGAGTGATTTCAGAGATATGGGTACCATATGTGTGAGAATTTCTGAGACAATCCCCAATTTAAATATTTGTTTCATAAACAAACCCTGTTTGTCAGACATATGGCTTTACTATTAAGTTGAAAAATATAGTTAGTCCCATCCTTGATCACAAGAGATTACTACTTGGTGCAATGATGACTTAGAAAGCTACCTTCTATAAATACATAAAATATTTAAAATACAACAAGGCCAGTATGGTACTGGCACAAAAACAGAAATATAGACCAATGAAACAAGATAGAAAGCCCAGAGACAAACCCATGCACCTACAGATACCTTATTTTTGGCAAAGGAAGCAAGAATATACAATGGGGCAAAGATAGTCTCTTCAATAAGTAGTGTTTGGAAAACTGAACAGCTACATATAAAATAATAAAATTAGAACACGTCCTAACATCATACACAAAGGTAAACTGAAAATGGGTTAAAGACCTAAATGTAAGACCAGAAACTATAAAACTCCTAGAGGAAAACGGAGGCAGAACACTCTCTGACATAAACTACAGTACAGCAAGATTCTCTATGATCCACCTCTGAGAGTAATGGAAATAAAAACAAAAATAAACAAGTGGGACTTAATTAAACTTAAAAACTTTTGCACAGCAAAGAAAACCATAAACAAGGGTGAAAAGACAACCCTCAGAATGGAAAAAAAAATAGCAAATGAAAAACTGACAATGGATTAAATTCAAAAATATACAAGCAGCTTATACAAGTCAATACCAGAAAGACAAACAATCCAATGAAAAAATGGTCAAAAGACCTAAACAGACATTTCTCCAAAGAAGACATACAGATGGCTAATAAACACATGAAAAGATGCTCAACATCACTCATTATTAGAGAAATGCAAATCAAAACTACAATGAGATATCATCTCACACTGATCAGAATGACCATCATCAAAAAATCTATGAACAATAAATGCTGGAAATGGTGTGGAGAAAAGGGAACCCTCTTGCACTATTGGTGGGAATGCAAATTGCTATGGCCACTATGGAGGGTAATATGGAGATTCCTTAAAAAAACAGGAATAAAGCCACCATATGACCAGCAGTCTCACTACTGGGCATATACCCTGAGGAAACCAAAACTGAAAAAGACACATGTAACCCGAGGTTCACTGCAGCTCAATTTACAATATCTAGGACATGGAAGTAATCTAGATGTCCATAGACAGATGAATCGCTAAAGAAGCTGTGGTACATATATACAATCTAATATTAATCAGCCATAAAAGGGAATGCATTTAAGTCAGTTCTAATGAGGCAGATGAACCTAGCATCTATTACACAGAGTGAAGTCAGAAAGAAAAAAACAATTATTGTATACTAATCCACTCCAGTGTTCTTGCCTGGAGAATCCCAGGGACGGGGGAGCCTGGTGGGCTGCCGTCTATGGGGTCGCATTGAGTCGGACATGACTGAGGCGACTTAGCAGTAGCAGCAGCAATGCATATATCCTAGAAAGATAGTACTGATGAACCTAGTTGCAGAGCACCAGTGGAGACACTGACATTGAGAACAGACTTAGGGTCACGGCTGCTGGGGGAGGAAGGAGAGGGTGGGAGTAACATGGAAACAGACATTACTATATGTAAAATAGATAGCCAGTGGGAATTTGCTGTATGACTCAGGGGACTCAAACCTGGGCTCGGTAACAATCGAAAGTGGTGGGATGGGGAGGGAGGTAGGGGGGACATGGGTAAAACTACGGCTGATTCATGCTGATGTTTGGTAGAAGCCAACACAATGCTGTAAAACAGTTATCCTTCAGTTAAAAATAAATAAATTTTTAAAAACCAAGAAAACAAACAAAAATACAAAGCCCACTATTAGACTGCGGCCTTTTAACTGATTTTTAAATTGCTTTTGGATTTAATACCAATTATTTACTAAGGACAAGTCTTCACAGGGAGAAGGCAATGGCACCCCACTCCAGTACTCTTGCCTGGAAAATCCCATGGATGGAGGAGCCTGGTGGGCTACAGTCCATGGGGTCGCTAAGAGTCAGACACAACTGAGCGACTTCACTTTCACTTTTCACTTTCATGCATTGAAGAATGAAATGGCACCCACTCCAGTGTTCTTACCTAGAGAATCCCAGGGACAAGGGAGCCTGGTGGGCTTCTGTCCCTGGGGTCGCACAGAGTCAGACACGACTGAAGCGACTTAGCAGCAGCAGCAGCAGTCTTCATAGAATTCTAGTTCAGACCAAGTGTTAAAGAATAGCTTGGTGCACCATAATGTAAAAAGCATAAAAGTGTCTCTCTCTCTCTCTCTCTCTCTATATATATATATGTATATATATATATATATATATATATAAAACTTTCACTAATGTGCATAAAACATTGCTTGGCTAAGGTTAGTATTCAGGAAATGAATGATGAATGTGACTTTATTCCTAAATATCATCACTGGCATCATTGTTTTGTCAGATTTTATTCATCATTTACTAGGCTCCAGGCATTGAGGCAAATTTGTTTCCTTGAATAGCAAGATTCTATTTAACAATAAATATATTGTTAATCTCATATTACAAATCATATATACATATGACGAGGCAGCCAAGACTGAGTATTTAAGTAATCTCCCCAAATCCCAAAACTTGCCCCAGTTCACATGATGACATAAATGCCAGGTGATTAGACTATTCTCAGTAAATATTGACTGAATAGATTTGAACTTTCATGACAAAATAGGCAGAATATTTTTATTTCTGGTTAATAAACATGTTGTCTTGTAAGGAAAGATTAGAAAAGAACTTTGAAAACTGTCTTCCTACTATAATAGAAAAATAAGTATTGGGTACTCAGGTACAGATACACCATTATATATATATATGTATATATATATATATATATATATATAAAACTTTCACTAATGTGCATAAAACATTGCTTGGCTAAGGTTAGTATTCAGGAAATGAATGATGAATGTGACTTTATTCCTAAATATCATCACTGGCATCATTGTTTTGTCAGATTTTATTCATCATTTACTAGGCTCCAGGCATTGAGGCAAATTTGTTTCCTTGAATAGCAAGATTCTATTTAACAATAAATATATTGTTAATCTCATATTACAAATCATATATACATATGACGAGGCAGCCAAGACTGAGTATTTAAGTAATCTCCCCAAATCCCAAAACTTGCCCCAGTTCACATGATGACATAAATGCCAGGTGATTAGACTATTCTCAGTAAATATTGACTGAATAGATTTGAACTTTCATGACAAAATAGGCAGAATATTTTTATTTCTGGTTAATAAACATGTTGTCTTGTAAGGAAAGATTAGAAAAGAACTTTGAAAACTGTCTTCCTACTATAATAGAAAAATAAGTATTGGGTACTCAGGTACAGATACACCACCAGCCAGTAATACTCAGAGAAGATTTCTGGACTCATACACCTTCCTACGTTCCCATAGCCAAAATAGGCCTGGAATGATGTGGTCCCAAAGAGGGCTGGCTGGTGGCTCCATCTAGGTAGCAGCAGTGTGGCTCTTAATGCCCAAAGTCAGAATCCTGTTTTGCTGTAAGAAAGGTAGTTTGGTTTCCATTGGTTCTACTTGTTGAGCAGATATAAGCCTGCTTATATCTGAGTCCCAAGTGGGACCCTGTAGGCCACTACAGTTCCTCCCCCTTGACCTTCCTCTATAAACCAGAGAGCAAACAGTGGATGAGAGAGAATAAAACTGCTCTCATTGCCCTAACTGAGTTCCCGCGGCTCTCATGAAGGGGGCTTCCATTTTGAATATGGGGAAAACTAAAGTGAATTCTAATGAGTTGAGTCAGCATCTGGGAAAGGCTGTGGACATTAAGGCCAAGTGACACCTCTTCTGACAGGTCCTAGCATACCATTCCTTCTAAATAACTCTGACAGTAAATTGACTCTACTCCAATAATTTTTTTTTAATAAAAGGAAACATTAAAAATAAATAAAAAATAAAGTAACTCTTCCTCCCTGACCTTTCTTCACTGCCTATCACTGTCTCCCCTGACCCTGCTTGATTTTCTAAGTAGCACTAAGAACACTCCTTGGCTATAGGGACTTATGTAACAATCAACTGTGTATTTCTGTACCATAAACTGTTTATATACTAGGTACTAGATTATATTATTATAGTAGTATTTATAGTATGTGCTCAATAAATATGCTTTAATTAAGTGAATAAATTCATATGGATTCAAGTAGTCAGTGAAGACTGACAGAGCACAGGGCCCTCCTCTGTCTTTATTGCAGGGGCAGTGGATATATACTGAGCCCTTAAGGTTATCCTTCATCCAGCAGTTTTTTCCCTTCTTTAAAAAAAAATTCCTTAATTTCTTGCACAGCTATATAAGGGTAATGATGGCTGTGAGGGTGACCAGATCAGCTGTAGAAGCTTCTTGGAACAGAATTAGAAAAAGAAACAAGAAGGAAACAAAAAAACACTGACTTGAAAAGGTATATTCATCCCCATGTTCACTGCAGCATTGCATACGACAGACAGTACAGGAAACAACCTAAATGTCTAGTGATGAGTGAATGAATAAAAACACTGTAATGTATGTATTTAATGAGATTTTATTCAGACAGACAAGGATAGATATGATCTATCTTCTATGTGGATTATAAATAAATAAAAAATAGAATGGATTGGTAGTTCCTGGAGGAAGAAGGTGGAAAGTAGGAGAAATATATAAACTTTGTTTTTCATCTTAAATATATTGGATTTTTAAAAATCATGAATCACAGTACATGATTAGAAAATTATTTTTCTATTACATCTCTTCTGAAATGATAATGATCAGTATTTACTAAACACTACCTACCAGGAGCTTTGCTAAGCACATTAATAGATTTCTTTTAATCTCCACAGTGATCTTGTTGACCCCATTTCATGGATTAGGCTCTAAGGCTCAGAAAAAATATATACAACTGCTTAGTGGTGGAGCTGTTATTCACACCAAGGGTTTTTTGACCCTGGGGACTATGACTTTGATGATTTCACCTTATTGTGTCTTTTAATTAAGATATTCCTATAGATGTGGGAGATGATACCAATATACTATTTTGAACAAAAATAATTTCCTCCAAGTTTTTCAGAAATGAGAAAACTAAATTTTCTTTATTTTCACGTACCAGTAGTACAGATACCTAAATTATCTTTTAGAATATTTTTTCCTTTTATCCAAAGTCCCCAGTAATAGAAACCTAATGAAAATTATATCTTAAGTTGTTGAATTATTTATTAGGCTTTAAAAATGAGATTAAACTTATTGACACTTCCTTGAGACAGTGTAAATACCTAGCTGATTTCAGTGTTTTGTTTTAGAATTCAAAAGCGACTTGATTCTGCTAGAAAATCTAGAAAACTACTACCATAGCCTTTTTTTCCCACACTGGGGGGAAAAAGTTCATATCAAGCTTCTGTAGTGCAAAGATGAACAATTATAAGTACATATATTCTCAGATACAAATTTCCAAAACAAACAAACAAACAAAAAAAAAAAACAGATGTTCTCAACCCTCCTTCACTATCTTATCAGAATATTGAGATTTTCATCTTTGGCATTATATTATTTTTGGTAAATGCTTATTTGAAATATCTCAGCATATTGCTTCAGGACAACCTTTTACTAAACATCTGTTTTACATATATTCCATATAAAGAATTGCACTAAATCAATATAAATAACCAGCCATGATTTTTTTCCTAAAGGAAAAATAAAGTTTTAAATAAACCATATCTTTTCTGTCTAATTTTAAATTATAGGTATAAATAACTTGAAAAAAAATTGTTTACATTGCTTAGAAATCTCTATCTTCCAGTTGAATATTAAGTAGTTCTGAAGAATAGAGGTTGAGTTCAGGTGAGAGAGGAACGCTTAGTGTGGTATGAGTCAGAGAGTAAAGTCTAAGATAAATTGTATGCTTATCTAAGGCAAATCAAAGAAACACATGATGTTACACAGAACTCCTTCTTCCAAAGTAAACCCCACCCAAATCAGAGTCAGTACAGTTAAAAGCCTAGAAATCAGAATGATGGCTGAAATAATAAAACACAGAAGCTCAGCAATGACTTATGGAAGTAGTACACCCTGGGTTTCGTGCTATGCATTCCAGCCTTCACCATGGGCATGATTCAGGCAACTTCCCAGGATGTGACAGCTCTATGACCTTGTTACCCAGAGCAAATGTAGCTCGGGAAGAAAATTGTGCTGCTGGTTGCAATGGGTGCTGACAGGTCTATGACAGAGCACCGTAACCCTACACAAAGTCATAGTTTCTCCCCACCTACAATTTTCATTGCAGTTCTGGTTGCTGGAACACCCAAGCTTAACAAACTCAGCTTCAGAGAAAAGCATTCTTAGTAAAGATCTCTGAAGTCTATGAGGTCAATGGGGGAAAGCTTAAGCAGAACTTTCCTTTAGTTCTCATATTACATATGGGTTTTTCCTCCTTTTCCTCCTGTCATCCATATGAACATATGTGGTATATACTAGGGACCATACTTCCCTGGTGGCTCAGATGGTAAAGCATCTGCCTGCAATGCGGGAGACCCGGGTTCAATCCCTGGGTTGGGAAGATCTCCTGGAGAAGAAATGGCAACCCACTCCAGTATTCTTGTCTGGAGAATCCCACGGATGAAGGAGCATGGTAGGCTACAGTCCATGGGGTCGCAAAGAGTCGGACACGATTGAGCGACTTCAGTTCATATTTTCATCACCCCTGAACAAATTAAAGAAGGAAAAGGCAAATGTTCCCCAGGAGAAATCTGAGCAATTTTGTGAATTTAGGGGTCAAGTTTAGGGCATGAGTGATAATGAATTCTTTTTTTTATCAATTAGATATCTAGTATTCTTACAATATTTATTGTCAGTTTCTTGTGTTTTGGTAGTAAGGATGTGCATGTGTATGTGTGTGTAAGTGCACATGAACATGTTTTGACTTTGGAACCAGACTGAATTGGAATACACACCTGGCTCTTCCTTTCAAAAGCTGAGTAACCTTGAACAAGCTATATAGTACTTGCCATCTAAATTACAGATGAAGCTACACTTCATCTATAAAGTGTAGCTAATTATATTGACTTCATCTAATTATGAAATTGAAAGATAGAATGCATTTCATTCAATACCTGAAAGTAAATTTTCAACAGTTAGAACTCAGGGATGTCAGCCCTCTGTGGATTACTACCCTGCTAGTAACCAACTAGTCAGCCTGACTCTCATTCCCTTTAAGCTGTTGCTTGTTAGTTGTGTGCTAAGTTGGTTCCAGTCATGTCCAACTCTTTGCGACCCTATCGACTGTAGCCTGCCAGGCTCCTCTGTCCATGGGGAATTCTCTAGGCAAGAATACTGGAGTGGGTTGCCATTCCCTTCTCCAAGGGATCTTCCCAACCAGGGAATCAAACCCATGTCTCTTATGTCTACCTGCACCAGCAAGTGGTTCTTTACCACTAGTGCGACCTGGGAAGTTGTTTGCTAGTTAACAAGGGATAACTGACATAGTGGAAAGAATAGCAGAATAGAGAAGAGGTGGATTCAAGCCTAAGTTCTGCCTCCTATTATCTGTCCAACTTTAAACAAACTGCTTGAGAGTTCTATGAATAAGCCACGTGTCCTTGGACAATTCATATCCCTAACATCAAATGTTTAGGGTATAATTAACTTACTAATTTGTAGGAGACAGGAAGAATAAAAGAAAAGCAGGCCCCAGCAAAGGTCGCAAAAGAAATTTATAATTATTGATAAACTGGATGCTATAAGGCATGAGACTCTTGGGACAAGTTCAGAGGGAACAGTTTTCATAGTCTTGAAAACAAAATATGATCCTGGGGTTGGAAAACCGACCCCAGGCTGTTTCTCAACTGGCGTCTCAGAGTCACATGTTTTACGTATCTGGTGGAAAATCTATAGATAAGAATGTTAGTCTGCATTACTGATTTGTTATTGATTACTGTTTCTTAGCTATCAATGGTTTTGATCATTTTGTTCTTTGACCCTGAAGGCCACATGAGTTATAGCTTACCTCCCCGCATATTCTTTCCTTCATGACTGAAAGTATAATAAAGCTGGCTTGGATTCAGTTTCAATACCTTCACCTTGAAGTGTTGTTGGTCCCCTGATCCTCACTTTTCACTGAATCCTTGTGTCTTGTTTCTCATTTTCTTGCCGTATTGAGCTTTCAGAAACCCTGCTTGTCGAACTGGTCTCAACATTAATTTTAATGATTTTAACCCACAGCTGAGTGTCTAGAAGAAGGATGTGGCACTGTAGGCAGTTTCCTCATCATAGTCACCTGAACGAGCATGAATACAAACAGCAAATTGGCATCTACTTTCTGAGCCTCATTTCCTTATCTGCAAAATGGGAATGATATCTTTGCAGACTTACTGGTAAGGAATACATACACTGATTACAACTTCAATGGGATATTAATGGCTTCAGTGTCTTAACAAAAAGGAATAGTAACTCGAGTTATAAATGCATATGCACTTTCTATTTGTACAAGGTATCGAGTTGCTGCCTAGGATCTCAGCACAAAGGGTTAAAAGGCACAGTTAGAACCAGTTTTACTGAAGGAATGGCTTGATCTCAGTGACTGACACATAGGATGTATCATTATAGTTCAAAATCTAATAAAGATCAGATCAATGTCCTTTTAACTGTAGCCAATACTTAAAGACATAAAAGCACAAAAGATGAAAGGAGATATTTTTAAAAATATTTGGTTAGTGAATGCATGACTCAAGATCACTTCTAATAAATAGCAGAAATGATTTTAGAATGCAGGTTTCCTTTACTTTTAAGCTACTGCTGTGTAGGAGGAGGGAGAGATAGGCTTCCAGTCATATGTACTGATAGAATGATTAGAATTATCATTCAACTTAGGCAGGTAACACTAGCAAGATATGTGGAAATGTGCTTTTTTGTCACAAGACATTCTGCTTGTGGCCATTTGCCTTCTAACAGGATTAGAAAGTATGGTCAACAAAGGTTAAAAAGCTGTGATTGTCAAATACTGTGGTACATCCGGTCAGGAGGGAACCTGTAGAAATTACTGATGTATGCCTCCTGAAACATTCTGAGCTAGTTAGCATGGGGTGCTACAGGGGCATCAGGATTTTTTAAATCTTAAGTAATTCTAATTGCAACAAAGTTTGGTAATCATTGGGTTAAAGTCTAAGAAAACTTTCATGATCTTATTTGCATAGACGTACATCCCTCAGATGTATTGGCTCTGCTACTGTCCTCAGTTAGAAATCTTAAATTGTGGTCTAGTCGCTGTGTCCGACTCTTTGAGACCCCAGGGAATGTAGCCTGCCAGGCTCCACGTCCTTTGGGTTTCCCAAGCAAGAATACTGGAACCAGTTGCCATTTCTTTCACCAGGGATCCTCCCAACACAGGGATTGAACCACAGGGAATCTTTACCACTGAGCCACATGGGAAGCCCATCAGTCCTAAGAGAAGTACCCAGTTGAAGCTTCTCAGGAGTCTCCACATGAGAGCACATGACCCTCCCTTTCTTCCCTTCTAACCTCCTCTTCCTTTCTGGTTCTGAAGTTGGCTTTTGTCTTTTAAGTATCACTGCACTTCTTCTAGCAGAGACCCTGGAGCTAAGCCTGCAGGGGTTAAGCAAAACAGTTTTCAATGACCTTGTCACCTGAGCTGTCTCTGGATCCTGGACTGTAGGTTTCAGAGTCCTCTTCATTTGCACCATCCATATTGATCAGTGTCTTCCTAACAGGCCCGTTCTCTCAACGGCCCTATTTGTCTGAACTTCACCATCCTCAACCTCATCCTAAAGTTCACAGTAGCAAAGGGGAAAGTTACAGAATGACCTGGCATGAAATCCTAGCTCTACATGTTCCCCCGTCAGCTCCTGGGCTCTGTCTCTATAGGTCACTTCCTATGTGGCCATATGTACCACAGTGTCAAATCACTACATGAAATCTTTCCTGATCTCTCAATCAGATGTGTTTTCTCCTCGATGTGAGGCCCCATAAAACTTGGTAATTCAGCTGCAGCATTGCCTAGCTCAAGGGTGTTATATTTGAGAATTCCTGAATTAAATTTTATCCACCCTCCTTATTAACACTGTCACTCTGAGTGGTTTTCTTAAAATTTCTGAAGCAAGTTTTCTTTTATATAAAGTTTTCTCTGTGTGTGAGGTGAGAATAGAGATCTCACTTCAAGTATCTAACTCCATGCCTGATGCATACTCAGTTCAGTCACTCAGTCATGTCCAGTTCTTTGCAACCCCATGGACTGCAGCACGCCAGGCCTTGCTGTCTATCACCAACTCCCGGAGCCTGCTCAAACTCATGTCCATCATGTCGGTGATGCCATCCAACCATCTCATCCTCTGTCATCCTCCTCTCCTCCTGCCTTCACTCTTTCCCAGCATCAGGGTATTCTCCATTGAGTTGCATCAGGTGGCCAAAATATTGCAGTTTCAGCATCAGTCCTTCCAGTGAATATTCAGGACTGATTTCCTTTAGGATTGACTAGTTGGATCTCCTTGCCATCCAAGGGGCTCTCAAGAGTCTTCAACACCACAGTTCAAAAGCATCAATTCTTTGGTGCTCAGCTTTCTTTATAGTCCAACTCTCACATCCATACATGACTACTGGAAAAACCATAGCTTTGACTAGACAGACCTTTGTCAGCAAAGTAACATCTCTGCTTTTTAATATGCTGTGTAGGTGGAAAACTCAGCAGTGGCCACAGGACCAGAAAGGTCAGTTTTCATTCCAATCCCTAAGAAAGCCAATGCCAAAGAATGCTCAAACTACCACATAATTGCACTCATCTCACATGCTAGTAAAGTAATGCTCAAAATTCTCCAAGCCAGGCTTCAGCAATAAGTGAACCGTGAACTTCCTGATGTTCAAGCTGGTTTTAGAAAAGGCAGAGGAACCAGAGATCAAATTGCCAACATCCCCTGGATCATGGAAAAAGCAAGAGAGTTCCAGAAAAACATCTATTTCTGCTTTATTGACTATGCCAGAGCCTTTGACTGTGTGGATCACAATAACTGTGGAAAATTCTGAAAGAGATGGGAATACCAGACCACCTGTCCTGCCTCTTGAGAAACCTGTATGCAAGTCAGGAAGCAACAGTTAGAACTGAACATGGAACAGACTGGTTCCAAATAAAAAAAAGAGTATGTCAAGGCTGTATATTGTCACCTTGCTTATTTAACTTATGTGCAGAGTACATCATGAGAAACTCTGGGCTGGAAGAAGCATAAACTGGAATCAAGATTGCCAGGAGAAATATCGGTAACCTTAAATATGCAGATGACACCACCCTTGTGGCAGAAAGTGAAGAAGAACTAAAGAGTCTCTTGATGACAGTAAAAGAGGAGAGTGAAAAAGTTGGCTTAAAGTTCAACATTCAGAAAACTAAGATCATGGCATCCAGTCCCATCACTTCATGGCAGGTAGATGGGGAAACAGTGGAAACAGTGGTTGACTTATTTTTCTGAGCTCCAAAATCACTGCAGATAGTGATTGCAGCCATGAAATTAAAAGACGCTTACTCCTTGGAAGGAAAGTTATGACCAATCTAAACAGTGACTTAGCAGAAGCAGCAGACAGTATATTAAAAAGCAGAGACATCACTTTGTCAACAAGGTCCATCTAGTCAAGGCTATGGTTTTTCCTGTGGTCATGTATGGATGTGAGAGTTGGAGTATAAAGAAAGCTGAGTGCCAAAGAATTAATGCTTTTGAACTGTGGTGTTGGAGAAGACTCTTGAGAGTCCCTTGGACTGCAAAGAGATCCAACCAGTCCATCCTAAAGGAGATCAGTCCTGGGTGTTCATTGGTAGGACTGATTTTGAAGCTGAAACTCCAATACTTTGGCAACGTGATGCGAAGAGCTGACTCATTTGAAAAGACCCTGATGCTAGGAAAGATTGATGGCAGGAGGAGAAGGGGATGACAGAGGATGAGATGGTTGGATGGCATCACCAAACTCAATGGACATGGGTTTGGGTGGACTCTGGGAGTTGGTGATGGACAGGGAGGCCTGGCGTGCTGTGGTTCATGAGGCGCAAAGAGTCAGACACGACGGAGTAACTGAACTGAACTAGGTTGAAATAATAGCTATTATTTTACTTTTTTATGGGCCAAATCATATTTCTCCTTATACTGCAGATAGTGACTGTAGATAGTGAAATTAGAAGACACTGCTCCTTGGAAGGACAGCTATGGAAAACCTAGACAGTATATTATATTATATTGGGAAAAAGAGAATGGGAGAAATTATACCATAATTACAATGCTATAATCCAGAAATGTCTACCCAGAGTTCTGAATTTAAACCAAAATTCTAATGCATACACAACATAATATACACACTAAAATAGGTACTTTAAAGAGAGAAATTTTTATTGAAAATATAAAAGAATGGGCAAAATACTAGGAAAATTAAAAAAAAACAGTATCTCAACTGTTTGAATAGTCTTATTTAGCTTCTAGAAATATATAGTAAAAACTAATGTAAGGAATAAATGAATTTGCACACATTGGGATGAAAGGGAAAAGTTTAGAATTTAAGAGTTCTTTTCAACTCTATTCTGTAACATTTTAGATTGTATCTATAAATTGTTTGATGGGCATAACAATATGTTCTAGCCAATTCTATATAAATCCACATTTTAAGTCCTTCATCACTGGCATGTTTGAATGTGGACTGACCTTAAAAATTTTGTTAAAATGATCTTTTAAATAAATCATCATCCTATTTAAAATCCCCAAAGGTACATTATCATATGCCTTAGAGCAAAGAGAAACCTGTAGAGGAAACAAACAAACAACAGCAACAACTTTGAAATCTACAAAGGGCATTGAAGTAGCTCGGCCTCTTTTCAGTTGCCTCCTTTCTTCAGTCAACCTCTTGGCTTCTCTCTAAGGCTGAACTGAAAGTCAACATGGAGTGATGCCTCCAATTCTGGGAAGCCCTCCTTGGCTGATCAAGACTTCCAGATTGATTGCATCACGCCTCCTCTCTGGGTGCGATGTCAAAGGCCATCCTGGTCCAGCCAAGTGAATTAGAGGAGTGAAGCCTTTTGGGCAGCTGTTTGGGAGACAGCCGGCAACAAAGGTCTTCAAAGGTGGGCAATTTATTGGGCAAGGAGAGGTCAAAGGACTCTTCCGTGCACCTTCTGGGAGCAGGGCTATAGCAGCTCACAATGGGTGAGTCCAAGTACACTGAAAGCTGTGCAATAGGACCCAGGTCTTATAAACCCTCCTCCCCAGGCACTGCGTCCAGCTCTCTAGGCTCTCTTTCCAGCCTTAATCATACAATCAGAACCATATTCTCTTCATGGTGCTTAATGGCCAGAGGAAAAGTTTCTCTGGCCTCCCCATCCTTGTCCTTCACATAGATTCCACTTTTGGACCTGCCCTCTTGTGCACACCAACCTATTTCTGAGCCCTTGCTAATGCTGGGCAGGAACCAGCAGAAAAACTCCACTCGGGATGTTGATTCAGTTCATTGCAACCCTGACTCTGGCTCATCTACTATAGGAGGGAAGGAAAGCTGTGACTCTGGGATGAGATGAAGAGGAACTATAGCTACACTCTAACTTTCTATGCTCAGTGTAGTCTTCTGTTAATCTGTATTACTTAAATATAATAACACATTGTAGCGTCTTGTGATAGAGGCATCTTATATTGGGCAACAGAAGTTGAAGCTTTAAGGAGTGTCTTTTAGAGCTTAATTTAACAATAAATTTGTCCATCTGTTTGGTGAGAACTTATCACCACTTTCAGGTTTCTTGGCAACTGAACTATTTTTACCTACAGAGAACTAAAGAAGAGCTGGAGGGTATTTAAAACAACAAATTCCCAACTGTTAGGAATTATGAGCCTGTGTCCTTGTGTAATATCTTCCTGGACAGCTGGCTCTGCCTAACTACTCTGGAGCCCTGCTTTCTACTGACCAGACACTTTCTGAAGCCTGCTGTGCATGGTGTGTGGAAGCCATCAGGTATCCCAGGCCTTGTACCAATTATAAAAGATGCTTTTTATATGTTTGTCAGTGAGAGGTGTCACAGAGACAGGGATGCGTCTAGCCCTGGGGACTCTCTGCGTTTATCCAATTATTTTTCACATACGGTTACTGATTACCGCCACACCTGCATTGTACATGGGCTTGAATCAAACTCTGGCTCAGAGATTCTCTGCTTGCCGTACTCAAAAGGTTTCCTAGCCTCTTTAATGCTTTGGTGTCTTCACTGATAAAATTGTAAAATGATCCCCATCCAGCAAATTTGTTGGGGAGGTCACCTAATACAGGGTGTGAGTATGAATTAAATTTGAAGAAAGAGGGTAGAGAAGCCATTGTTTGATTCCTTTTTTCTCTGTCCCTTTTCTTTCAGCATCAACCCAACGACTGTGAGGTCCTAGCTTGGGTTTATTTTTCAAGAAGTGGGAGCTTTTTTCTATTTCCATCAGATCAAGATGATGAAGAACTCCACGGTCCTAGATACCTGTGCTCCAGAAGCTGACCTGTGCTTGGGAAAGACAGACGTATATTTTCTCAAACTGCATCATTATCACATCATCACATTCGTATAACCACCATATTGTCATCATCCTCATCAGTAATTATAGCTAGCACTTAGGAGGGCTTCCCTTGTGGCTCAGATGGTAAAGAGTCTGCCTGCAGTACAGGAGACTGGAGTTCGATCCCTGGGTCAAGAAGATGCCCTGGGGAGAGGAATGGCTACCCACTCCAGTATGGTCCAGGCCCTATCCTTACCTGTTTACATAGAGCTCATTCACACATCACTATCCCTTTCAGTTAGGCACTATTCATTTCTATCAAAGTTGGAAAAGCAATACAGCATAGTAATTGGGCACTTAAGTCACTAGAGCAAAATGTGCTGTGTATAATCCTTGTCCACTGAGTGCTAACCCAGGACATGTAATTAATCTCTCCGTGCTCTATTATTCTTAATAGAATTATTATGCTCAATAAAACAGTGATTGGTATAAGAGTACCTAACTCGTAAGAATATTTAAAAGATTACATGAGTGGAAAGCATATTTCAGAGAGTAAGAATTACACCAATGTTCACTATTTTTTCTATCTCTATGTTTTAGATGGAGAACAGACTTGGGTTTAACTGACTAGAATAAGGTTATGCAGTTTTTAAACACAATGCGCTGAGATTTGGCCATAGGCATTCTGACTCTGCAGCTTCTGTTTAAAACCTTTACATTCTACATCTAAATAGACTTTAATCACTAAACCCATCAACCACCAGCACCATGACATCTAAGCCTAAGGGCCTGGGACTGGCACAGATGACGGCGTCACGTATCCCCACAGGCTGGAGTGGAACCGAAACACAACTTGGCTTGGCGGTTTCCATGATCCTTCCTGAACAGGGTAGAGACGCATTGATTCGCATGCCTGTGCATGCGCTCAGTCCCTAAACTGCGCCCGCCTCTTTGAGACCCTGTGGGCTGTAGCCCGCCAGGCCCCTCTGTCCCTGGGATTTCCCAGGCAAGAATACTGCAGTGGGGTGCCATTTCCTACTTCAGGAGATCTTCTCAACCCAGGGATCAAACCCATGTCTCTTGCATGCAGGCAGATTCTTTCACCCCGGGGCCATCTGGGAAGACCCAGAGACACACTGAATTTTTTTTTTAATTTTTTTAATAACTTTTTTTTATATTTATTGTGCACTTTCTTTTCTTTTTTTAAAAAAATGAAACAAAGATGAATATTTTTAATGATAAAAGGCACAATTCACAAAGCAGATAGGCATCATAAACCATTAGACACCTTAACAATAAAGAAACAAAGATACATAAAGCAAAAATCAGAAGAAATATAAGGAAAATATATATATAATCATAGTGAGACATAATAACAATTCTCTGAGAATATTTTATCAAGTACAGAAAAAATAAGAATGATGAGAGTCTAGAATGATGTCATTAATAATTTAAATATAATAGTTTTATATTTAATTGATTTATATTAATCTTATCCTACACAAATATATTTAAAATTTTGTATCTCAAACATTGTTGTTAGATGTCCATAGGACATTTAGAAAAACTGGCAAAAAGATTAACATTACTAAATTTCAAAAAGTTGAATTCTTTTTTGTGTAAGACTCCTGATTTAAAACTCTTCAAATCCTGGAGATTGAATTGCAGAAAAGGTCAAGAGTAGGAATAAGGGGATCTCTTATTTGCCTTTTGAAGCTTGAGCTCAGATGGAGAGTGAAGGGGCAGACAGAAATTCCTCCTTGCCTTCCCTGTTTTCTTTGGTTCAGAGATTAAGCCTCAGGACAGCTTGTTCTGAGTGTGGGTAGAGAGCAGGGGTTGGACATCTAGAGAGGCTTAAGTTACTCAACTGAATGTGGAGTCCATTCTCTCTGTTGGCGATAGCTGATGATCTGGCTGCCCTGCCTGAGTAATTAGTCTGGATCTTGGAATCAACAGCGTTGTCAAGCAGTGATTCATATAATCCCAACCTAGGCACCCACCTGGCAACTCTTTCTCAAATGCATTTAAAAATGGCTGTGATTGAAGTTTAACAGAGAAATGTGACTATAAATTAAGTTACCGATTCCATATTTTAAAAGAACAAGCACACTTTTTCCCTTTGTTACTTTTTATTATGTCCTTGAGCCAAATTTTTCTGGACTTCAAGAGTATTACTTTTTTTTTTTTCCTTTTTCTTTGCTCAAATTTAGCACCCAGGTATAGCATGGGAAAGTTGATTCAGAAGCATTCTCCAAGTAGTCTACTTGGGGGGTCTGGCCAGCCCTAAATGAAAACCATCATGGCAAGTATTGGTTGGGGGGGTGGGGGAATAAAGTTGGAACACATGCTTTGTAATGAGGGGCAAGTTGCCAGGGACTTTCCTCTTGGCTACAAAGATCTTAGGATACTCAATTAGGTGTTCCAGAATGTTCCCTGCTGAGCTTCTAGAAATCTGTGCACACAGCATATGGCTCCTTGACTTATTTTTTAATTTGGGACCTTTTTTTTTTTCCAAAAATGAAAACAAGAGACTTGGGCATCTTTAAGAAACCCCTTCAGCTAAGTGGTAACCGTGGAGTACATGAAAGTCCTGTCTGCAGGCATTAAATAAAGTAGAATCACTCCCTCCCTCAGACCACCTCCCAGTGTTCATTGACTCCTTTCCACAGCTCATAGGGAGCCAGACTGGCTATGGCTCTTTGCTTAGAGCATGGTCTTGTGTTGAGTTTTGTACACTGCTTCACGAGTTCTGACCCCTGATATATGTCTCATCTTCAGGGTGTCTAAGCCGTGACTTGGGATCCAAAAGACCCCAATATACTTTCACTTGATGAATCTCATGTCTGAATAAAGGATTTCAGCCTGCTACTTCATTCATTTGACCTTTTTAGTCCCAAGCTGTCCATAAACTTGTAAAATAACCTTTGCAAGCTCCTTTCCCCATCAAAGAGCTAAATACAACACACAAACACTTCAGTACCAAAAAAAAAAAAAAAAAAATCAACAAAACCCAACTTCGGAAATCTAAGATAAATGGATTATATCAATGTCAATTTCCTTATTGGGATAGTGTACTATGATTTTGTAAGTTGCTACCATCGGGTTGTGAGGATTACTGGGTAAAATGAGTAAGATCTCTTTTTATTCTTTCTTCTTTTTCCTTTTTTAATTGAGTAAAAAAAAACTAGCTAATAAAGTTTACTGAGATTTACTAGACATGCAGCACTACGTAAGCTTAAAGTATACAGCATAACAAATTATATACATCATGCAATAATTAACACTTTAAGTTTAGTGAGCATCCATCATTTCATACATATATAAAAGGAAATGAAAAAAATTTTACCTTGTGTAGGGAACGCTAAAGATTCACTCTTAGCAATTTTCATCTGTGACAAACAGCAGTGTTAATGACATTAACCATATTTTGCATAACATTCCCTTGTACTTATCTATTTTATAACTGGAAGTTTATATCTTTTGACCACTTCCATCCAATTCTTTCTCTGCCTACTCCCCACTTCTGGTAACCACAAATACAGTCTCTTTTTCTATGAGTTCTTGTTTATTTTTTGAAGTGCAATTGACCTACAACACTATGTTAATTCTTGGTTCACAAAATGGTGATCTGATATTTCTATACATTACAAAATGATCACCATGGTTAGTCTATTAGAATCTGTCATCATACAAAGGTATTGTTTTATTATCTACTGTGTTCCCCATGCTATACATTTCATCCCCATGACTCATTTATTTTATAACTGTCTCTCTGGACCTTTTAATCTCCCTCACCTAGTTAACTTGCCCTCCAACTCCTATGCTCTGGCAACCACCTGTTTGTTGCTTGTAACTATGACTCTGCTTCTGTTTTGTTATGTTTATTTGTTTTAGGTTCCATGTTGTAAGCGAAATCATGGTATTTGTCTGGCTCTGTCCGATTTATTTAGCTTAGCATAATACTCTCAAGGTCACCCCACGTTGTCTCAAATGGCATGATTTCATTCTTTATTATGGCTGAGTAATGGAATATTACTCAGCCATAATAAAGAATGAAATAAAGGTTAGTGGTTATGGAATACCACCTACTCTTTATCTATTCATCTATCAATGAGGACTGAGGTTTCTTCCATTTTTTGACTGCTGTAAATTATGCTATGTTGAACTTAGGAGTGACTATATCTTTATGAATTGTTGTTTTTGTTTTCCTTGGGAAAATGCCCAGAAGTGGAATTGCTGGATTGTATGGTAGTTCTATTGTTAATTTTTTGAGGAACCTTCATATGGTTTTCCATGTTGGCTGAACCAATTTACATTCCCATAAACAGTGAGCAAGGGTTCCTTTTTCCTCATATCCTCATAAACACTTTTTTTGTTGTTGTCCTTTTGATAATAGCCATTCTGACAGGTGTGAGGTGATATCTTATTGTGGTTTTGATTTCTATTTCTCTGGTGATTAGTGATGTTGGGAATCTTCAGGATCTATTGACCATTTGTATTTCTTTGGAAAAATGTCTATTCAGGTCTACTGCCCATTTTTAATTTTTTTGACATTGATTTCTGTATTCTTTGTATATTTTGGAACTGACCCCTAAATCAGATATTTTGTTTGCAAATATATACTTCCATTGAGTAGGCAGCCTTTTAATTTTGCTAATAGTTTACTTCACTGTACAAAGCTTTTTAGTTTGATGAGTTCCATTTATTTATTTTTGTTTTTGATTCCCTAGCCAGAAAAGCCAAAATAAATGACTGATGTCAAAAATAATACTGCCTGTGTTTTTTCTAGTAGTTTCATTGTTTGAGGTCTTACCTTGAAGTTTTTAATCCATTTTGAGGTTTTAGAGTGAGAAAGTGTATATAGGGTGAGAAAGTAACTCACTGTGATTCTTTTGCATGTAGCTGTATAGTTTCTCCAAAACCATTTATTGGTAATATTGTCTTTCCTCCATTGTTTTTTCTTGCCTCCTTTGTCTTAGATTGACTGATCATGTAAGTGTGGGCTCATTTCTGGGCTCTCTATTGTGTTCTATTGCTATGTGTCTTTTTTACACCAGTATTGACTTAGCTTTATAGTATAGTTTGAAATCAGGAAGTGTGATACCTACATCTTTGTTCTTTTTCAATATTGTTTCAGCTATTTGGGGTCTTTTGTGTTTCCATACAAATTTTAGAATTATTTATTCTAGTTCTGTGAAAAGCATCATTAGTATCTTGATAGAGGTTGTATTGAATTTGTAGATTTCCTTAGGTAGTACGGTCATTTTAACAACATTAAATCCCCTAAGTTTCAGTTTGTATGTCTCTTCATGTCTGAGGTAGATCTCTTGATGGAAGCATTTAGTCCCTTTACATGTAAAGTAATTGATAGGAATCTACCTATTGCCCTTTTCTTAATCATTTGGTGGTTGTTTCCATATTCTTTTTTGTTCCTTTCTTCTTGTTTTGCACTCCTCCCTTATGATTGATGATTATCTTTAGTGTATTATTTAGATTTCTTTTGTGTGTATGTATTATATTATTCTAGACTTTTGTGTTGTGGTTACCATGGAATTTATATGCATGTACCTGGTCTTCCTTTGACGGTGTGGATCACAAGAAACTGTGGAAAATTCTGAATGAGATGGGAATACCAGACCACCTGACCTGCCTCCTGAGAAATCTGTATGCAGGTCAGGAAGCAACAGTTAGAACTGGACATGGAACAACAGACTGGTCCAAATAGGAAAAGGAGTACATCAAGGCTGTATATTGTCATCTTGCTTATTTAACTTATATGCAGAGTACATCATGAGAAACGCTGGACTGGAAGAAACACAAGCTGGAATCGAGATTGCCAGGAGAAATCTCAATAACCTCAGATATGCAGATGACACCACCCTTATGGCAGAAAGTGAAGAAGAACTAAAGAGCCTCTTGATGAAAGTGAAAGAGGAGAGTGAAAAAGTTGGCTTAAAGTTCAACATTCAGAAAACTAAGATCATGGCATCCAGTCCCATCACTTCCTGGCAGGTAGATGGGGAAACAGTGGTTGACTTTATTTTTCTGGGCTCCAAAATCACTGCAGATGGTGATTGCAGCCATGAAATTAAAAGACGCTTACTCCTTGGAAGGAAAGTTATAACCAATCTAGACAGCATATTAAAAAGCAGAGACATCACTTTGCCAACAAAGGTCCATCTAGTCAAGGCTATGGTTTTTTCAGTTGTCATGTATGGATGTAAGAGATGGACTATAAAGAAAGCTGAGTGCCAAAGAATTTATGCTTTTGAACTGTGGTGTTGTAGAAGACTCTTGAGAGTCCCTTGGACTGCAAGGAGACCCAACCAGTCCATCCTAAAGGAGATCAGTCCTGTGTGTTCATTGGAATGACTGATGTTGAAGCTGAAGCTCCAGTACTTTGGCCACTTGATGCTGGGAAAGATTGAGGGCAGGAGGAGAAGGGGACGACAGAGGATGAGATGGTTGGAAGACATCACCAACTCAAGGGACATGGGTTTGGGTAGACTCTGGCAGTTGGTGATGGACAGGGAGGCCTGGTGTGCTGCAGTTCATGAGGTCACAAAGAGTCGGAAACAACTGAGCAACTGATCTGAACTGAACTGAACCTGGTCTTCCCAGGTAGCGCCAGTAGTAAACAATCTGCCTGCCAATACAAGAGATGCAAGAGATGAGAGTTCAATCTCTGAATCAGAAAGATCCCCTGCAATATGAAATGGCAGCCCCCACTCCATTATTTTGCTTGGGAAATCCCATGGACAAAGGAGTCAGGTGGGCTACACTCCATGGGATTGCAAAGAGTTGGACAAGTGGTCATGCATGGATGTGAGAGCTGGACTGTGAAGAAGGCTGAGCGCCAAAGAATTGATGCTTTTGAACTGTGGTGTTGGAGAAGACTCTTGAGAGTCCCTTGGACTGCAAGGAGATCCAACCAGTCCATTCTGAAGGAGATCAACCCTGGGATTTATTTGGAAGGAATGATGCTAAAGCTGAAGCTCCTGTGCTTTGGCCACCTCATACAAAGAGTTGACTCATTGGAAAAGATTCTGATGCTGGGAAGGATTGGGGGCAGGAGGAGAAAGGGACGACAGAGGATGAGATGGCTGAATGGCATCATGGACTCGATGAATGTGAGTCTGAGTGAACTCCAGGAGTTGGTGCTGGACAGGGAGGCCTGGCATGCTGCAGTTCATAGGGTCACAAAGAGTCGGACACAACTGAGCGACTGAACTGAACTGAACTGAGTGACTAAGAAAACACACATACCTGCTGGTACAGTATTTGAAACTCATCAGGACTTTGGGAGTTCTGGGGTGGGTGGAGTTCACTGATGGGTGAGGCTGGATACCAGCATGGCTGGCTTCAGTATCCAGGGGTCACAGGGCTGATGCAGCTTACTGGTGAGTCAGTATGGTCCCATGGTATCTAGCTGTAGTGTCTAGGGTATATCAGAGCTGGTACTAGTGCACTGTGGCTAAGTTAAGTCCACAGTGCTAATTGGCTAGATGGATGACTCCAAAATGGCACCAGCCTGCAGCAGTGGACTCAGGGCAGAATAATGGCTGCCCCAAATAGCTGCTTCTGTGTTAGGTTTCAAAATTGGGAGCTTTTATCAGTCTCTGATTCCTACAACCTTTTGATTCTTTTGCACTCAAGTCCCATCTGCTTGCAAAACCAGAAGTTCTGGAGGCTCATACTCCAGTGCAGGACCCTGGGGCTATGGAGCCCACTGTGGGGCTTGGGCCTCTCTCTCCATGGGGTAACCTCTGCAATTGTAATTATCCTCCCACCTGAAGGTCACTAACCCAGGGATGTGGATATGAACTAAACTGTCTCCACCCTTCTTACCTGTATCATTATGGGTCCTTCTGTATATCTTCAGTTTGGGGAAACATTTTCATCTAGTCTTCAGGTCATTCTCAATGATAATTGCTCTGTAAATTGTTGTGATTTTTGGTGTGTTTTGGGAGAAAGTGGGTTCAGGGTCTTCTTACTCTGCCTTCTTGGCCACTCCTTTCTGTAATATTTCTAACAATGTTGTTGAATTTACAATTATCTTAACATGAAAATTTAATTTAAAAAAAAAAGTTGACTCCAAAAAGAAGTGTTTTGCAGTTGACACATGGAGTGTCATACTAGTCCAGTTCTTGTTGACTCTAGCCAGCTGTTCTACGCTCAGACCTATTGACTCTAGTATCTTTGCAGACCCATGGACTGTAGCCTGCCAGATTCCTCTGAATTTAGGACTGTGTGTTAGTCATTCAGTCATGTCCAACTCTTTGTGACCCCATGGACTGTATGTAGCCCACCAGGCTCCTCTGTCTATGGAATGCTCCAGGCAAGAATACTGGAGTGGGCTGCCATTTCCTTCTCCAAGGGATCTTCGCATCCAGGGATTGAACTTGTGTCTCCTGTGTCTCCTGCATTGGTAGGTGGATTCTTTACCACTAGTGCCATGTGGGAAGCCTTATTGACTCGAGCAAAGGAAATGGCAACCCACTCCAATATTCTTGCCTGGAGAATCCCATGGATGGAGGAGCCTGGTAGGCTACAGTCCAGAGGGTCGCAAAGAGTTGGACACAACTGAGTGACTTCACTTTCACTTTCTTATCAACTGCTGCTGCTAAGTCACCTCAGTCGTGTCCAACTCTGTGCGACCCCATAGACCTCAGCCCACCAGGCACCCTTGTCCCTGGGATTCTCCAGGCAAGAACACTGGAGTGGATTGAAATTTCCTTCTCCAATGCATGAAAGTGAAAAGTGAAAGTGAAGTCGCTCAATTTCTCCGACTCTTAGCGACCCCATGGACTGCAGCCCACCAGGCTCCTCCATCCATGGGATTCTCCAGGCAAGAGTACTGGAGTGGAGTCCCATTGCCTTCTCCTTCTTATCAACAACTCTTTAGAAAAAGGATTTATCTTATCTGAGAAAGGATTATCTTGATTCTTTTCTTAAGTAAGAGGGATTGGAATTGATTAAGCTGTCTTCACTGGAGTGGATTGAAATTTCCTTCTCCAATGCATGAAAGTGAAAAGTGAAAGTGAAGTCGCTCAATTGTCTCCGACTCTTAGCGACCCCATGGACTGCAGCCCACCAGGCTCCTCCATCCATGGGATTCTCCAGGCAAGAGTACTGGAGTGGAGTCCCATTGCCTTCTCCTTCTTATCAACAACTCTTTAGAAAAAGGATTTATCTTATCTGAGAAAGGATTATCTTGATTCTTTTCTTAAGTAAGAGGGATTGGAATTGATTAAGCTGTCTTGGACGCAGGAACTGCGCTACCCTGCATCCAAGGTCAGGGGTGGTGGCCAAGAGGAGCTACCCTGTGTCCGAGGTCAGTGGTGGCTGGGAGGAGCTACCCCGCGTCCGAGGTCAGGGGCGGCCGGGAGAAGCTATCTCGTGCCTGAGGCCGGGGTGGTGACCTTGAGGAACCACCCCAAGCCCTAGGCCAGGGCCGGCGGCCAGGAGGAGCAACCCGAGGAGTGGTGGCTGTGCAGGCACAGGAGGGCCTAGAGGAGCTATCCCATGCTGAAGGTCAGGAACAGTGGTGGTAAGGAGATACCGCTCATCCAAGGTAAGGAGCAGCGGCTATGCTTTGCAGGAGCAGCTGTGAAAAGATACCCCACGCCCAAGGTAAGAGAAAAGTAAGATGGCTAAGAGATGCAAAAAAGCAAAATGGCTGTCTGAGGAGGTCTTACAAATAGCTGTGAAAAGAAGAGAAGTGAAAAGCAAAGTAGAAAAGGAAAGATATACCCATCTGAATGCAGAGCTCCAACGAATATCAAGGAGAGATAAGAAAGCCTTCCTCAGAGACCAATGCAAAGAAATAGAGGAAAACAGAAGAGGAAAGACTAGAGATCTCTTCAAGAAAATTAGATACACCAAGGGAACATTTCATGCAAAGATGGGCTCAATAAAGGACAGAAATGGTAGGAACTTAACAGAAGCAGAAGATATTAAGAAGAAGTGTCAAGAATATACAGAACTATACAAAAAAGACCTTCACAACCCAGAAATCATGATGGTGTGATCACTCACCTAGAGCCAGACATCCTAGAATGTGAAGTCAAGTGGCCCTTAGGAAGCATCACTGTGAATAAAGCTAGTGGAGGTGCTGGAATTCCAGTTGAGCTGTTTCAAATCCTGAGAGATGATGCTGTGAAAGTGCTGCACTCAATATGTCAGCAAATTTGGAAAACTCAGCAGTGGCCACAGGACTGGAAAAGGTCAGTTTTCATTCCAATTCCAAAGAAAGGCAATGCCAAAGAATGCTCAAGTCACAACACAATTGCACTTATCTCACACGCTGGTAAGGTAATACTCAAAATTCTCCAAGCCAGGCTTCAGCAATATGGGAACTGTAAACGTCTAGATGTTCAAGCTGGTTTTAGAAAAGGCAGAGGAACCAGAGATCAAATTGCCAACATCCGCTGGATCATGGAAAAAGCAAGAGAGTTCCAAAAAAACATCTATTTCTGCTTTATTGACTATGTCAAAGCCTTTGACTGTGTGGACCACAATAAACTGTGGAAAATTCTGAAAGAGATGGGCATACCAGACCACCTGACCTGCCCCTGGAGAAACGTGTATGCAGGCCAGGAAGCAACAGTTAGAACTGGACATGGAACAACAGACTGGTTCCAAATAAGAAAAGGACTACGTCAAGGCTGTATATTGCACCCTGCTTATTTAACTAACATGCAGAGTACATCAAGAGAAACGCTGAGCTGGAAGAAGCACAAGCTGGAATCAAGATTGCCAGGAGAAATATCAATCACCTGAGATATGCAGATGACACCACTCTTATGACAGAAAGTGAAGAGGAACTAAAAAGTCTCTTGATGAAAGTGAAGGAGGGGAGTGAAAAAGTTGGGTTAAAGCTCAACATTCAGAAAGCTAAGATCATGGCATCCGGTTCCATCACTTCATGGCAAATAGATGGGAAATCAATGGAAACAGTGGCTGACTTTATTTTTCTGGGCTCCAAAATCACTGTAGATGGTGACCGCAGCCATGAAATTAAAAGATGCTTACTCCTTGGAAGGAAAGTTATGACCAACCTAGACAGCATGTTAAAAAGCAAAGATAATACTTTGTCAACAAAGGTCCATCTAGTCAAGGCTATGGTTTTTCCGAAAGTGGTCATGTATGGATGTGAGGGTTGGACTATAAAGAAAGCTAAGCACCGAAGAATTGAGGCTTTTGAACTGTGGTGTTGGAGAAGACTCTTGAGAGTCCCTTGGACTGTAAGCAGATCCAACCAGTCCATCCTAAAGGAGATCAGTCCTGGGTGTTCATTGAAAGGACTGATGTTGAAGCTGAAACTCCAATACTTTGGCCACCTGATGTGAAGAGCTGACTCATTTGAAAAGACCCTGATGCTGGGTAAAATTGAGGGCAGGAAGACAAGAGGACGACAGAGGATGAGATGGTTGGATGGCATCACCAACTCAATGTACATGGGTTTGGGTGCACTACGGGAGTTGGTGATGGACAGGGAGACCTGGCGTGCTGCAGTTCATGGGGTCGCAAAGAGTTGGACACGACTGAGCGACTGAACTAAACTGAAGATACATACATATAAAAGAATATTACTCATCCATTAAATAGAAAGAAACAATACCATTTTCAGTAACATGGATGAACTTAGAGATTACGATTCTAAGCAAAGTAAGTCAGATAGAGAAAGACAAATATCAATGATATCACTTACATGCAGAATCTATCTATCTACCTATCTATATATACACACAAATGACCTTATTTACAAAACAGAAACACACTCATAGACTTACAGAACAAACTCATGGTTCTTGGGGTGAAAGGAGGCGAGGGATGAATTGGGAGTTGGGGTTGACATGCTATATTTAAAATAAGTAACCAACAAGGACCTACTGCATAGCACAGGAAACTCAGCTCAATAGTCTGTAATAATCTAAATGGGAAAAAAAAGTTGAAAAAGAATAGATACACTTATAATGGAATCACTTTGCTGTATACCTGAAACTAACAGAATATTGTTAATCAACTATACTCCAATATAAAATAAAAAAAAAATTTTAAGAGACCTCCTTGGTAATCCAACAGTTGAGAGTTCACTTTGCAATGCAAGGGACAGAGGTTCCATCTCTGTTTGGGGGACTAAGATCCCACACGCCACAGGGCCACTAGGCCTGCATGCTACAACTGCTGAGCCTGTGTGCCACAACTAGACAGCCCGCATGCCAACTCAACAAGAGATCCTACATGTTGCAACGAAGATCTTGTACACAGCAACTAAAAACCAACTCAGTTAAACCAAGAAATTTTTTAATTTTAAAAAACCATCAATGGTTGCCAGGGTTTGGGGGGAAGGGAGAAAGGGATGAATAGGTGGAACAAATGGAATTTTTAGGGCAATGAAACTCTTCTGATACTGTAATGGTGAATATATGTCACCATACATTAGTCAAAACCCATATCAGGTATAACACAAAGAGTGAACCCTAGCATAAACTATGAATGTTAGTTTATAATAAAATCTATCAGTATTGTCTTATCAATTTTAACAAATGTACACCGCTAAATGAAAGATGTTAGCAACAGAGGAAACTGCGTATGTGACCAAGGATGAGGAGGTATAATATATGAGAACTCTCTACATACTGCTTCAGTTCAGTTCAGTTCAGTCACACAGTCCTGTCCGACTCTTTGCAACCTCATGAATTGCAGCACGCCAGACTCCCTGTCCATCACCAACTCCCGGAGTTCACTAAGACTCACGTCTCTCGAGTTTTCATGTATGGATGTGAGAGTTGGACTGTGAAGAAAGCTGACCGCCAAAGAATTGATGCTTTTGAACTGTGGTGTTGGAGAAGACTCTTGAGAGTCCCTTGGACTGCAAGGAGATATAACCAGTCCATTCTGAAGGAGATCAGCCCTACGATTTCTTTGGAAGGAATGATGTTAAAGCTGAAGCTCCTGTGCTTTGGCCACCTCATGCAAAGAGTTGACTCATTGGAAAAGACTCTGACGCTGGGAGGAATTGAGGGCAGGAGGAGAAGGGGATGACAAAGGATGAGATGGCTGGATGACATCACGGACTCGATGGACGTGAGTCTGAGTGAACTCTGGGAGATGGAGATGGACAGGGAAGCCTGGCATGCTGCCATTCATGGGGTCGCAAAGAGTCGGACATGACTGAGTGACTGAACTGAACTGAACTGAACTGAACTGACGCTGTCTTGCTGCATAGAGGATTCTCCTGCTCTATAATAAGAGAACATGCACAGATTTTCTTTGTTGCACTTGTGAGTTACCTTTGCCTATGCCTACTTAGCTTGGTAGAGAGGATTCTTGGATTTGTATATTCAGAAAACCTAAATGTAGGTCTAGGCCATGGCACCAAATTTACTTTGCTTCTCCTTTCAGATTCGGAGTCCACAGCATCCTTAGTTTACTCTTCTGAAATACAAGAAGATGTGAACATAAAGAATGACAATGACTAGACAATCTCTCTAACTTCAACTTCATCTAAAAGGTTATGACTCTGGACTTCCAAACTTAGTGCCAATGTTCTTTATAGGCACAAATAGCCCTCCACATTTGGGCTTCAAAGAAAACAGCTCAAGGCACCATGCTTACTCTTGTGTCATAAACATATTTTTACAGAGCAAGTCTTGGGACAACAACTTACTCAATTTTCATTCAAGAAAAGCCAAGAGTTTAAGTGACAGACCTCCAGGAGACCCTGGAATTTCATCCCAAGCTTTGGTAATAAATTGCAATATTTTATCACAGATTGGTTAGAGCTAGGCTTCCTGCCTTTTGGAGTGATCAGCATTATTCTACAACCGCTTCAGGGAAAAAAAAAGTAGAAAAAAATATGAGTGAGAAGCAATGTCAGGAAAAATGAAAGGACCTTGTACTTAGGAACTCTCAAGCGTCAGAGAAGTCCTAAATCTAAAGATCCACTGTAGAGACTTCCCTGGTGGTCCAGTGGCTGAGACCCTGTGCTTCCAGTGCAGAGGGGCCCAAGTTCAATCCCTGGTTGGGGAACTAGAGCCTTCACACCACATCTAAGACCCAGCACAGTGTATACACACATATGTTTTTTTTAACTGATCTATTGCGGGTAATCTGGCAAGCAGAAGGTCTTCTGATAAACAGGAAAATTCTGATGGAGAATGGGGAGAAGAAGAATATTTTTAAAAGTGTTCTTCCTGTTGAGACATTGACTTCAACATTTATCAGAATCATTTTTACCAAAACAGACAGAAGCATAAAGTACATGAGAATCACTGTGGCTATTGTTGAGATGTATAGATTCCTAGGGTTTCCCAGGTGACTCAGATGGTGAAGAATCTGCCTACAATGCAGGAAACCCAGGTTTGATCCCTGGATTGGGAATATCCCCTGGAGAAGGGCATGGCAACCCACTCCAGTATTCTTACCTGGAGAATCCCACGGACAGAGGAGCCTGGCAGGCTACAGTTCATGGTATCGCACAGAGTTGGACACAACTAACATGTTTTCACTTTCACAGATTCTTAAGGTCCACCTAGGGTCTATTAGCTAAGAAGCGCTAACTACCTAGGAATCTGATTCTTAATGGGTACACTCTGGGAAAGGCAATTCTTATTTCTCTGCTTTAGGACAGAGGTACTTGTGCTCCCAGCCACCAACAGTACTGGGGCCTTCCCAGGTGGTTCAGTGGCCAAAAATCTGAAGGAGACATAGGAGATGGCGGTTTGATCCCCAGGTTGGGAAGAACCCCTGGAGGAGGAAATGGCAACCCACTCCAATATTCTTGCCTGCAAAAATCCCATGGACAGAGGAGCCTGGCAGGCTAAGGGTTGCAAAGTCGGACATGATTGGATACAGACCAGTTAGTACTGACTGTCGTTAATGAGTTGAGTTACTCTCCTGGAATTTCCAATTGCTGAAGTGAGCTTCCTTGCCCACGGCTGAGTCTTTTCTCCTGTCTCCCACCCCAGAACACCTTTCACCCAATTACTGACTGATATGAAGGGAGAAGGGTATTAACAAAAGCATGGTCCCCTTGTCTAAATTTAGGACAACTCTGGAGGGCCATTCCATTTCTAGAAACTTTGATGGATAGGCTGGAGCCTTGGTTGCAACTGCATCTTAAACAACTTTTTCTCTGTACACTCCTGTTTCTCACACTATCTTCTGGTTTTGTTTTTTTATTTTTTTATTTTTCTCTCAAAAAGCAGACTCAATACAAAACGTGGTCCACTGGAGAAGGCAATGGCAAACCACGTCAGTATTCTTGCCTTGAGAGCCCTATGAACAGTATGAAAAGGCAAAAAGACTCAGTAACCATCTGGGAAATAAAAACATTAATTTCAAAGAATTTATGCTGAGGAAGTAGATGGAACTGTAAATAGATACGGTTCTGGGTAAGTGCTTAGTTGCTCAGTCATATCCAACTCTGTGCGACCACATGGACTGTAGCCCACCAGACTACTCTGTCCATGGGATTTTCCAAGCAAGAATATTGGAGTGGTTGCCATTTCCTCCTCCAGGGGATCTTCCTGATCCAGGGATTGAATGTATCCTGCATTGGCAGGCAGGTTCTTTAGCACTAGCGCCACCTGGGAAGCCCATAAAAAATACTGTTGGAACACACCAACTTGTTTTCATATGGCCTATGGATGCTTTTGTGCTACAATAGCAGGGGTAAGTAGTCACATGGCAGACCATATAGCCAGGAAGGTCTGCCTTGTATACTATCTAGCTCCTTACGTTAAAAGATTGCCAACCTCTAGTATAGCACCAGTGACATTTATCGGCAAATTACTGGGACAAAACCATCACTATGTTGGTGTGCAGAGTGGCAGGAATCTTCAATGACTAGTGTTTTGTTCTTTCATGTAACTGTATGAAGGTAATAAAGGATTCTTAGAAGCAAATAATAAAAGAATTGGGAAATAAGATGAATTTGAGGGATAAGTGGTAAAATGAATTACTATTAAAGCTCCTCAAACCAGGAAATGTTATTAGATGCCCCAACCCACTTTTTGAAAAAAAAGCAACATTTATTGTCCTTTTCTGATCATAAAAGCAATACATAATTAAGGTACTTGGAAAATACAAAAAAACGTATACAGAATATAAATCGGTCATATTCCCATGAGTAGAGATAACCATGTTTTAACATTTTGTTTTTACAAAATCAGGGTATTATTGTACAAAATGGTTGTATTTTTAAATGTAACATTTCTTCAACAGCCTCATATTCTCTAGGAACATTATGTTTAATGGGTAATTATAGTCCATTGTTTGGAAATGCCATAATTCATTTAATTATTACCCACATTATTAAATCTTAAATTATGTTAAGATTTTGTTATTATTGTAAAGAATGCTATAACAAACTTACCTATGACGTCTCTGAAATTTTTTTTTCTCCCACTATGATAGATTACTATAGTAAAACAACTGTCTAAATTGGGGCTCTTTTCAGGGACAAGGCAGAAAAAGAAGATTCAAGAAAGACAAAGTCGTGTTAATTGGGACTGTCTCTCTTTTTTCTAAATTCCCAACCATATCAATTCTAGAGATTTCTGCCTTCTGATTAATAACATTAAATGACCCTTATTGTTGACTAACAATGTTTATTTTTCTATATACCCCATTCTTAAATCCATACCCTTACAATCAAAATAAAACATTGTTTTGTTTGAATTCCCCCTTCCCTTAGAAAAAAAGGCAATAATCTTATCAAAAATATTTTATTTACAAAAAAATTCAATTATACTATACATCCTATACTGGAAATACATTGAATAATTGCTAAAATAAATACAGGCAATTAATTCAATCTTTTATAAGAATGAGAGAATCTGAATGTTATCAAGCTTAACTTAGAACATAAATAATTAAAAAGGCAAACTCAAGTTTTAGTCTCATTTAATGGCATGGTCTGTTGTTTCCCATAAGCTCTCCAATCAGTGAGAGTCTACGTTGTAGAAGTTATGTACCTTTTTGTACTCTGAAGGTAGAATGTGCAGTTTTTTCTTAGGCAGGATGGATGGACTATAGATGTCTGTATTAAAAGGAAGCAGAAAGTTAGGAAGAACATGGTCGAATACTTCACATTTCTGCTTCATCAGAATGCTTTTCATGCGACTCTACGTGTGTGTGTGTGTTTTTTTTTTTAACATGGGTCTACACAGCACCAGCTACAAGGTAAGATGGGTCATGCCAAAAGTCAAACTGGATAACTGAGGCCTCAGAGTAGCTAAATTAAACAGGCTGAAGGTATCTGATCCCTCAATTTTTTACGTGTCAATTATTCTTGATATACTATTAAACCTTGATATCATGTCTACTCTGTAGACACATTTATATAGGCCAAGAACAGAAGAGATGAAGCAATTATCTGTATAATTCAGAAAATATCTTCCCTAGAAAGCTAAAGAGGACACCTGGAGCTTGATTCTGCTGGTTTTAAATTTATATGCTTTATATGCTTTATCCTTATACTTTATCCCATTCACCCATATAAACCTCATACTGACATGCAAAGTAAACGAACAAGCTGGGTGAAAAAAAGGGGAGGTAAAGTATGTTCATATAGACAGAATCCAGTGAATACAGGTCACAGAACAAAAGATGAACTGAATTGTATCTGTCCAAATTATACAGATAATTTTTCCCACATTCCTCTTTACTTAGCCTGGGAAAATACTGTGAGAATGTCCAAAGACTATCTTTCATAACCAGATTTTGTCCACTGCTAGATGTCTAGTATTTTCTTTCAAGAATTAGCATTCCCTTTTTCAATCTTTTGAAAAAATTGCACTTTCCTACCCCTTTGGCCTTGATTTTCAATGACTTCTTTGTACAGATAAGTATGAATTTCTATTCTCAAAGTGTGACAGGTGTATTGGCCTTTTCTAAAAGAAATTTTTTGAAAAGTTAAAACAATGAAAGTTCACTTTTTCAAGAAATAAACTATTCAATTTTAAAGGTAGAAAGAGAAACATTTTATTCTTTCTATCATGAACAACATCAACCAAGCTTCACATTTTGGGTAGAAATCTTTTTAAGTAGGAATTTTTTAAGAACCTATTTTATTTTTTTTTAAAAAAAAGGAAAAACAGGTGTATTTTGGCAGAGAAGTAAAATATAAAATATGCAAAATTTGTTTTAAAATTGGCATACAAAAATTTTAAAACACAGTACAATTATATAAAAATACAGCACAGCCAACGGCCTGTAAAATTTCCTTTGGCATTTCATTTGGTAGAATTAAACAGAAAAAAATCATTCTAAAAAAAAATTAGCTATCAACACAGTCCATAAGTTAGGTTGTATATGTTGAAAAACTTTTCCTTGAGTTTCCAAAATCCTTTTCTTCCATGATAACCCACATAAAGCATGGCTAGTGAGGTATATAGGGCAAAACACTGTTAGGCGGATGTACAGTAAGGAAAAAGTGCATACACAAAGAATCTTCCCATTTTCATAGCAATATCAAAATCTGAGTTGTTCTTCTTGATGTATCATTTTCCTTTGGCAGAATTAAAATAAACCCATACAAATGTCTGTTCAAGTCCCAGCAGCAGCGATATGTCTCCTTTGGTGGCGTTATCAGACGCCACAATGCCGTACAGTCCCTAGAGGAGCTAAGGTTTTGTGTGTCTGCAACTGCAAACATCAAACGTAAGATCATACATCAAGCACCATGTCGTACTGTTGTCCTTTCTTCCGCCTGCCACATTTATTGATGAGAACCACGTACAGTGTCAAAAGCATGACCCAATAGCATGCATAGAGCAACGTTCCAACAATTAAAACTGTCTGTTTGGATTCTGAGAATGGCTTTTTAGATTCCTTATAAATGGTGAAAATCACACCACCCAGGAGTATTGTAAACCAAACGGATACGGGAATGAGTCCTATGAAATTAACAACAATGGTTTTCCTTCCAGATGTGCCCCACCCAGCTTTGTTTATTGTTGCAATGCAAACATCTTGGCGGGAAGTAAACTTGACATGTATAACACTGAGTAGAGGGACATGAAGACCATGACAATGTTTCCTCTAAGGCAGCTGGCAAAAGATGACTTTATGAGACCCACTAACTGGACAGTTAACAAGAAGAGGAGGATGTTCCAAATTTTACCCCTGTAGAAGAGCTGGATTACTGTGGCAATGAGAAAGAAAGGGAAGAACCCAGTGATGACGGCTTCATAGGTCATCCACAAGTGATGTTTATGAAACCACATCGCGTTGTACAGCCACTCTCGGAAGTAGGACTTGCTCCAGCGGGTCTGCTGGTTTAACCATCTGAGATATTCTATAGGTGTTTCAGTAAGGCACTTGGATCGCGCTGTGTATTTCGTTGCATAGCCCAGACTCAGCACTCGGTTCGTTAGATGCCTGTCATCTCCAAAACTACATTGGCTGCCCATGAATTCTTGATTGTACCAGTCTTCCACAAATTCATGCAGTAAGGAGTTTCTGTACATTCCCAGAGGTCCACTAATGCACTGGACACATCCGAAATAAGACTGACAGGCCCTTTCTATGTTAAAAGCCATCCAGTATCTCACACTGCTGAGGAAGGAGATCCAGGAATCATACTTGTTTAAAATCTGCAAGAAAAACAAAAGTAAGTAAATAAAGAGAAGCCCCCTAATGCAAAGAACTGACTCATTGGACAAGACTGATGCTAGAAAAGATTGAAGTTGGGAGGAGAAAGGAATGACAGAGGATGAGATGGTTGGATGGCATCACTGACTCGATGGACATAAGTTTGAGGAGGCTCTGGGAGTTGGTGATGGACAGGGAAGTCTGGCATGCTGGAGCCCATGGGGTCTCAGAGTCAGACACAACTGAGCGACTAAACTGAATCCCCAGCTAAAAATACCAACAAAATCTGCTCTATTGTGAGGTACTACCTAGAGTCATGTTTTATTTTTTATTCTTCTATTTTGACTTCTTTCCTTTTTAACATGATTTTCCTTTATTTTCTTCACGTATTCTAGATTAACTTGATAAGTGAGTGGTGTGTATGTGTTAAGACTTGTTGAAAATAACTTTTTCCTACTTCATTACTCCCTGTACTCTTTTGTTATGTTTTTTTTTTCTCTTGTTGTAACACTGGGATTTTTTTAGGCTTCAGTTCTCACTCCTTAAATTATTCTGTCACTTTCTTACCATCCAATATTTGAAGGTTTTTAAGTCCCATCTCCTTCTCTTTCCTACTCATCCAACCCTATTATTCTCCTTCCTCCCCAGTTTTAGCAGTGCTAGTGATGAAAGGGTTTTCTCTGGCTTCACCTCAAAACTGGAATCCTGAAATAAGGCTCTATATAAAGGTTACTAAAATTATCAGCTTTGCAGGGGGGCAATATTTCTTAATTCTCCTCCTCTGTCTCAATTTTGTTCCATTTTAATCTGGATTTTGTATGCTTCTTTTTTATCACCAGGGTATTTCTTTGTCCTTCCAGTTCATTTTCTTTGCCTTCACTAGTACCAAGCATTATCAATATGGGTTATACAGCAACATAATACCTACATTTAAAGTCAAAATTTCATGTGCTTCTCACTTTTTCCTAAAACCTAATTGTACTTTTGCAAAGGATTCACTTTAATCTTCAAATTTTCACATATTGTTTTCTTATTCCATAAATGTTAATCACCTTCATTAATATTTCTTTCACTTATTATTTCTCTATTGATGGCAAATAATGGGAAATAAATAATACTGGAAAATCCACTTCTTTGACTTTCTCTCTAGTGTACATTTGAATTGCAGTTTCTCTTTTTTTCCCTTAGTTTTCCTGATTTGGATTTTTGACCAGTCATTTATTGCTCAGCTGTTAAATATAGAGGTATATGGTACAGTAATAAAAACTACCCATTGCCATACCTCCATTTCTTAATCCTTGCACTAAATTTCAACATCATTTTACCAGAACATTAAGTTGTGGCTTAAGAAGATACAGCAGAAATTACACACTTACATTATATTTTATGTAACTTATCAGCTACTACATACATTGTTACAACCCACAGCTAAGCAAAGAAATCATAAATTACTTCAATTTAGATAGAAGAGGTAGTACAGTGGGTACAAGACACATTCTAATGTGTCTTAGTCTCCAGAAACAACACCTGGCACATAGTTTGGTGTCTAATACATATATATTCAAAAAATCAATGACTAAGGGTGCTACGAAAAGTGACTCATGGAAAACCTAAAGCTATACACACCTGGACATCTCCCCCGACACCTCCAACCATGGGATCTTCTTCTAAAACTTTTACCATCTCCACAGATGATGCTGGGTCAAGCATGGTGTCTGAATCACAAACCTGCAAAGAAAGTAAGAAACGAGATACAGAAAATAAGACAATGAGTGTGCTCCATGTAGTCAAAATTGGACATGTATGTATTATGCCTTCAGTTATTGTCACAAGGCCTAAATAAGTGAGTATCATGTGGATGTGAGTTTTATATAATGGCCAATACAAAGAACTGCAAACTCAGTATTTAAGCTAATGACATTGCTGAAAAGAACAAATGAACTGATGACCTAGGCATGTCATGAAGGGTGGTCAGCTTTTCCTGGTTCACCAAGGACGTACTCAGTTTTGACAATAAAAGTCTCATATCCCTGGTAACACCCTAGGTTTCGAGGTCTTGGAAAACACCTTTGGTTGGTCACCATAAATGTCTCTCCCCCTCTTTTTAATTGCCTTAAATCAAGCTTTTAGATATCTTATTCCTCAGGTCTGAATGATGATGGAAAACTCCTATGGCAGTATTGATAAGAAGCCTGTTTAACAGCAATTATTTTTCTCATTTTAAGATCAAATTGCCAACATCCGCTGGATCATGGAAAAAGCAAGAGAGTTCCAAAAAAACATCTATTTCTGCTTTATTGACTATGCCAAAGCCTTTGACTGTGTGGATCACAATAAACTGTGGACAATTCTGAAAGAGATGGGAATACCAGACCACCTGACCTGCCTCTTGAGAAATCTGTATGCAGCTCAGGAAACAACAGTTAGAACTGGACTGGAACAGCAGACTGGTTCCAAATAGGAAAAGGAGTACGTCAAGGCTGTATATTGTCACCCTGCTTATTTAACTTCTATGTAGAGTTCATCATGAGAAATGCTGGGCTGGAAGAAGCACAGGCTGGAATCAAGATTTTTGGGAAAAATATCAATAACCTCAGATGTGTAGATGACACTACTCTTATGGCAGAAAGTGAAGAAGGACTAAAGGGTCTCTTGATGAAAGTGAAAGAGGAGAGTGAAAAAGTTGGCTTAAAACTCAACATTCAGAAAACGAAGATCATGGCATCTGGCCCCATCACTTCATGGGAAATAGATGGGCAAACAGTGGGAACAGTAGCTGACTTTATTTTTCTGGGCTCCAAAATCACTGCAGATGGTGATTGCAGCCATGAAATTAAAAGACGCTTACTCCTTGGAAGGAAAGTTATAACCAACCTAGACAGCATATTGAAAAGCAGAGACATCACTTTGTCAACAAAGGCCCGTCTAGTCAAGGCCAAAATTGGTTTTTCCAGTGGTTATGTATGAATGTGAGAGTTGGACTATAAAGAAAGCTGAGCACCGAAGAATTGATGCTTTTGGAGAAGACTCTTGAGAGTCCCTTGAACTGCAAGGAGATCCAACTAGTCTATCCTAAAGATCAGTCCTAGGTGTTCACCAGAAGGACTGATGTTGAAGTTGAAACTCAGAACTGACTCATTGGAAAAGACCCCGATACTAGGAAAGATTGAGGGCAGGAGAAGGGGACTACAGAGGATGAGATGGTTGGATGACATCATCGACTCGATAGACATGGATTTGGGTGGACTCCAGGATTTGGTGATGGACAGGGAGGCCTGGTGTGCTGTGGTTCATGGGATTGCAAAGAGCCAGACATGACTGAGCGACTCAACTGAACTGAGATGTAAATTATCTTAAGCTTTTCTGTAAGTGCTAATTGTTATTCTGCAAAACAAACTTTATACAGGCCAAAAAAACAAAAGCAATTTTGCAAGCAAACCAATTACAACTTCAAGAAATTTTTAGAATTTGCCTATACCCAAAAATGGCTCACAGAATATTCTACTGGAGGCCAAGGTGCAGGATTACAAATAGTACTTTTCTTTCCAAGCTGATTTATGAACTTATTGAAAAATGAAACAGAAGAATAAATGAGATATGAAGCCAAAATATTACCTGTATACTCATAAAGCTGATATGGAAAATAGGGCTCATATCAATGCAGTAGCCAGTTTTATAATTATGTTCCCCAGAATTAGACTGATGTATCAATTCTGAACAGCACCTAAGTGGGACCAGTCTCCTCCTGAAGACACAGTTAATGGCCCTTTGAAAGGCCCTTTGAAAGGGCTCCTTCGGAGTAGCCCACTCCCAGAAGAAAAAAGGAGCTAGGCTACCCCTTATACCTTCCATACTCCCCAACCAGATTAAGTCACTTCTCTTAGGGAGGAATTAGGTATGTTATACCTGTGGATGGAGATTCTTCCACATGATCAAAGAAAATCAGAAGTAGGGAAAGAGCTGTCACTTCTCTATTTCTAATTATATTAATAACATCATATCTTTTTCTGGAGGACTCAGCCAGGCCCAAGATATAAAGTGATCAAACTTGACACACCATGAACCAGTTTCATATCCCACCCAAGCAATAAATGACATGATTGGCAGAGACCAGAGTGTTAGCTGCAATTCCATTGTTTTTCTATGTCGTCTGGCTACATTTATTAATTTAATCAAGACTTAGTCTCTTTATTTATATCAAAAGCCAGTATTTTTACAGTTCTCTGAACTGGTTTATAAAAATAGTAGGAATTTGATATATCAGTTATGAATGAAAAAATAGGAAAAGCAATTTTTAGAAGCATGAACTCTTGGGGGCTGGTGCACTGGAATGACCCAGAGGGATGGTATGGGGAGGGAGGTGGGAGGGGGGTTCAGGATGGGGAACACGTGCACACCCGTGGTGGATTCATGCTGATGTATGGCAAAACCAATACTAATTAGCCTCCAATTAAAATAAGTAAATTTATATTAAAAAAAAAAACCATGAACTCTTGAGTTAACTGGAGAAGGAAATGGTAACTCACTCCAGTATTCTTGCCTGGGAAATCCCATGGACAGAGGAGCCTGGCAGGCTACAGTTCATGGGGTCCAAAGGGTCAGACACAACTGAGCAACTGAGCATGAACACACTTTTGAGTTCAAAGGGATTTTCTATGTGTATATTGTAGGAGACCCTCACATATATAACTAGAAAATCTCAAAAATTTTTAAAATGTATGTTGCTTAATTTTACTAATAGATTTTTCTGAAAAAATTAATATATATTAATAACAAATAATGTTGGTGAAAACAACAATTTAAATGTATTATTGAAACTTATAATTTAAGGAGTATATAGGGTATCCAAAATTACAGAAATGAAATCACCTCTCTAAACTCAATTAGCTATATGAAAGTTAATTTTTGAATTTTTATATTACTGTCCCTATTTAGAAGCATGCATTTTCTAAATAACTTCTTGCCCTTTTTGGGTGAGTGGGGGTGCATTCTATTTTAGTCCAGCATGGTCTGACTTATTTTAGAGGAGGAAAAAATAGACAGCAGCTAGGCATTAGTATTCCATTAAAAAAACAGAATTTAGCTAATACTTGGATTTGTACCCAAGCATCCAAAGCCTCAAAAACCTAAACGAATTCTTCCAATAGCAATGTTTTTCCGCTCTCTTGCCTTGTTTATCACTGTTTTGTAAATACATGGTTATAAGCCTGGCAGGCCAGTCACTTGAGTAGTAAAAAGTGAAGGCAGAAATTCAACCTAACTTTCAACCTCTCAGCATCCAGAGCTTATGGCCACACCCACCTCTATTGACTCAAGCTGGGAAAGGTAAAACCAGAAAGCTAAAAATAAGGCTAAAAACAACAGGAAGGTGGCAATCTAGAATTAATGTTTAGGTAACTCCTCCTGCTTGTGAGCAGAAACAAGCCAAGGGAACTGCCTCTCTGAAATGACCAAACTGGAACCAAACTTCTGAGGTTCTGCATATTTAAATTGGTCCCCCCCCCTCCCAATTTCCAACAGGAAAGTGCCAGAAGTTCTCTGAGAAAGATTGTTCACATGGTGAATTTAACTGTCAGAAGGGAAAGCTCTCAGAAATCCCTAGGGAGGGGTTTGTTATAGTGGGATTAAAGAGTCCTTTATAAAGTTCAATTTCTGGATGTTATTTGGTGATAGAATGCCAACTAGAAAACCACCATCTACGACAGTCTGTGAAAGCAAGTATATTCATGGACATAATACTATTGATTTGTTTGTGTGTAAAGGCTATAACTCTAGCCCTTCTTGAAACCAGTCTAGTAGAAACAGGATTTCTAGCTGTCTCTTTACCCATTAATAACAAGTGTATAACTTCACGAAGGTTGGCTGTTTAGCTCTGGGCTAGAAGCTGTGGGGGAAACTACACCAGTTTGTGAAGAGCTTAACTGGGGAAAACCACAGGACATGATCTGCACGCAGGAAACTGAGAACAAATCAAACTGTCTTTCTGTCCACCCTGAATGTATCATCCCGATTTGTTTAAATTACATGATCACCAGTCATAATATTTCTCACTGGGAGATATGGAAACAAGGCAGTCACCAAATTCTGATTAAAATGAATGGAAAATGTGAAGAAAGAAGATGTTATGGGGCAGAACCAGCTACCTCAGTCAAAACCACAGAATCATCAGTTAAAGTGTGTCAGGCCATGGCTCCCCCTCCATCCGTGCTCAAACCAAGAGTTAGGGTTGCCCCTTTCTGCATGTCTACAACAGGAGTTGGCAAACTAAGGTCTAAGAATCAAGTCAGCCTTGCCACCTGCTTTGGGACGGTCTATGAGATAAATGATTTTTATCTTTTTAAATAGTTGAAAAAAAAAATTTGTGACACATGGAAATAATGTGAAATTCAAATTTCAGTGTCCATAGATAAAGAGAACTCAGTCACGCACATTTGCTTTCATATTATCTATGAATGCTTTCACACTAAAACAGCTAAGCTGAACAGTTACAACACAGACCATATGGTGTGCAAAGCCTAAATTTCTATCAGGTGTTTTACAAGCAAACTTTACCAACCCTGGGCCTCAAATAATTGGTTGCAGGAGAATTCTCTGTCATAAAAATTTTTTTAAAGTTGAGATAAAATATGTCCTAAGCCCCAATTTTAATTCTAGATTTTTAAAAAAGATTTCCTCCATCTCCATGTGTTATAATTAGTAAGAGTAACTGCATAAAAAGTATATTAATAAACTAGATCTTCTTTAGCCAATATTTGCCTATTATAAGAGCAAATATCCTCAGAGTCAAGAAGCCTCAATTAAATAGTGAGTCCTATATCTCACGTCTATGATTTTCAGTAAGTCATAGGGGAGTAAGACACCAAATAGAAAAGTACCTTGTAATCACAAAGGATGATAGGGCAGTACACCATTCATTGTTCATTGTTCAGACACTAAGTCGTGTCTGACTATGCGACTCCATGAACTGCAGCACACCAGGCTTCCCTGTCCTTCACTATCTCCTGGAATTTGCTTAAACTCATTTGTACAGGATAACCTTTACGTTTTTATATTGTAAGTAAAAGAACATGGCAATCTTTTCCACAAATAGATAACTCGATAGAGAGAATCTCTAAAAGGAACATGAAAATTGATTATATATTAAGAATCTCTTATCACAGTGAACAAATTTAAATGTCTGGAATTATCTATAATAGGTATAGACTATCATTGTCTATTCATAACTTATCAGACTATAAGTCCACTCTAGCTTACCTCACTGAACATTAATCTACCTCACCACAGTTTAAATAAAACTCTCCTGTTACATCTTCTAGCAAATGTCTTTCAAATTCTGACTCAGGTCTAAAAGGCCAAGTTCCCCATGTTTCACCTTTTTTAAAAAAAAAACATATTTCCTTTCAGACTGACTGGTGGATTCTCCATATCTGCCTGCTCCAAACCACTTCAAAGGGCCCTGAGAGTTATGCAGCAAGAGGAATTCTTAATTTTTTAGCCTACCTTCAATGAGGAAACAAGGTTGAAAATAAATCCAGACCCCTACTGTGCTGCTGCCTTCATCCTCTGTCTGCTTATAAGGCTCAACCCTTTCTTAACCTTGACCCTTCCTCTTAACCTGGATGCAGCAATACTATTTATTGCTATTATGTTTGAAATTTACCTTTGGTCAGGATCCCACTACTACTTTCCCTTCGACAACTTAACCACAGAGTAAATGGAAAGACCCTCCTACCCTGTTTCCCTCAGGCCACTGCCTGAAAGAAGTCAGCCAGAATTCTGAAATTCCCCAGTAGTTATTCACTAGCAAACACAAGACCATGTTAGGCCCCTGAACTCAGAACAGAACACCACCAGAGTAAACACACTACTGCAAAGAAAGTGTCACGCAAAACCTTGGAATCAGACAAACTGGAGTCTCAATCCACCACTGACCAGTTACATTTACTTGTACTAGCTTTGTAGCCTAAACTCCTTACCTTACCTTTATAAGTCTCCATTTCTCAGTTGAAAAATAAGGATAAGTCAATCCACCTAGCAATTTGTTGTAATGGAGAATAAACTAGATACTGTATGTATAGCACTTATAAGGGCTAGCTCATAGTAAATGCTCAATAAAAAGAAGTGATAAATTGGGACTTCCCTGGGGTTCTAGTAGTTAAGAATCTTCCTTGCAATGCTGGGGACATAGGTTTGATCTCTGGTTGGGGATCTGAGGTCCCAGAGCCACCAACAAAAATTCTGCGTGCTGTAGCTAAGACCTAATGCAGCCAAATAAAGAAATATCCAAACCAGAGGCAAAAAGGAAGAACACTAGTCCAATGAAGGAAAGAGTCTGTCTTATCATTACTGTAAATAAGCCAAAACTCACTCAGAGAGCAGAAACTAATGCCTAATCCAACGTCCAACAAATTTAAGTTAAACAAGTTGGATTATTGAGCAGGCACCGTGAAAGTCCTTAGTTTGGGCTGTCTGCTAGGGAAAAAGATTAGAGAGCAGTTTATGGCAGACTGTGAGTGGCAAAAACAAAATCATAAAATCTAATAATTTTAGGACTGAAAAGACTTTTTAAATTAATCTATGAAACCAATCTAGGGAAAAAATAAATGCCCTCAGAAAATAAACTTTCTTTTGGGAGAGGGACTGGGGATGTGTAGGATTATTCTTTCTTATGGTAAATTTGGTTTGCAGTAAAAGATCTAATATAGCCAAGAGGAAGCCTCTAAATCAGACACCTAAACAATCTGGTTATTTGTTGCTCTTTGGTAGAATATGTTGCCCAAACTGTTGTAAAATATTTGCCTTCAGGCACCCTAGAATATTTATTTAAGGTGAAAAAGGAGTCATTTGGTTATTCTCTTGTCTTTTTCAGGAAAGTTTATACATGAGTGAGTTATAGATGGTGCAAAAGCAAAGGTGACAAGCTAGCTGGAAAATGAGAAACCAAATGTTGTCACCTCTAAGACTTAAGCCAGGAAACACCCTTTATTACAAGTGGTTGGAATTCCCATTCTAAAGAAGGGAATCAGGAAATTGCATAATGGTGGCCTTAAATAAGAGTCTACATTCAAGCATAGATTAAAAATGAAAAGAAAAGTCTAATGATATACTCTTGCAAAGCATAGGTAGGTTGCTAGTAAATTAAGGCAGCCCTAACGAGAGTCTTGCGGAGAAGGCAATGGCACCCCACTCCAGTACTCTTGCCTGGAAAATCCCATGGACAGAGGAGCTTGGTAGGCTGCAGTCCATGGGGTCGCTAAGAGTCCGACACGACTGAGCAACTTCCCCCTTTCTCTTTTCACTTTCATGCATTGGAGAAGGAAATGGCAACCCACTCCAGTGTTCTTGCCTGGAGAATCCCAGGGATGGCGGAGCCTGGTGGGCTGCCATCTATGGGGTCGCACAGAGTCGGATACGACTGAAGCGACTTAGCAGCAGCAGCAACGGGAGTCTTGAGCTGGAAGTGATCTCAGAAATCATCTGCTGTACCAGTTGAGGCCCATAGCAAGTAATCAGTTAAATCAAGAATTCAGATTTCCCCATTCTTATGTCAATGTGCTCTTAATTTCATCCTCTAAAATGAAGAACATAAGTCGCATTAACATTCTCAACAAGGCCCAACAGAAATTTTCAGAAAATAGGAACCAATCAAATGTTATACTCCGTCAATTCTCATTACCCATGGTAGTTACGCACTACAAAGTTTCCATGAACAATGAATTAGCATACATCAGGAAACTGCTTCCAGCAGAAGTACAGAAGAGTTAGGTTCCTCGAAGCCTCTGGTCACAACAGTTTTGCCTAGTGATCAATACCTAAGCTTGTTTTATTTGTGTTTATTTGGGTCACCATATGTAATATATATTGTTGGTTCGTTCCCATTGAACTCATGTCCAGCAGCACTATAACTCAGTTCGCGGTCTTAGTTCCTAGCCAGAGACTGAGCTTGTGCACTTGGTGGTGAAAAATGAGGAGTCCTAACCACTGGCCTGCCAGAACATTCCGGTTAACAGCCTCTGTTCAGAACACTAAACAGCACTTCACTTCAGGACCACTTAAGTAGCTACATCACCAACAAAAAGCACACAAATACGAAAAGCATGTGATTAAATAGACTAAAGAAGTTGCTTGTTTACAGTATAAAAGTTGAAACAAAAAGGCTAAGCATAATCTTGTTTGACCTCAGTTGGAAATATTTACATTAGGTGACTTTTTTTTTTTTTGCCACTTTGAAAATCACAAAAGCACTGTAACTATTGATCTTGGGGTAATACATTTTTATTCATTAGGCTAATTTGCAAACACCAAATCCATGAACAATTAGGGTCATCTCTACTATCAGGAATGATTTAATTTTCCTATTCTCCTTCTCATAGGAATGTTGGATAGCAAGAGTATTGCCAAATTAATAATAAAATTGCTTCCTATAATCTTCCCTTTGGGAAAATGCTCATACTTATTATATTTTTTTAACCTGTGAAATTTTTAATAGAGACATCAGATGATACTGTTTTTTTTTCCTTTCCTTTGTCACATAGACTGGTAGCTACTTATGTGGTAATATCCATGTTCAGTGAAAAGAGAGATGATTATCAAATCTAGATGTCAAAAGATCTCTAAAAGTGTTCTGATTTTTTCAGTAAATACAAAAGGCAAGTGTGATATAATCTCAAAATTGTTTCTAAAATAAGGAAAAATAGAAAAGTATATGCTGAAAGATATTAAACTTGATAATCTATACATGGGTCAGATATTTGCTTCAGATTATTTTTCTTTTTCATTGAAGTATATAACTTATTTACAATGTTTCAGGTATACCACAAAGTGATTCAGTTATAAATATATACCTATGTATTCTTTCCAGGTTCTTTTCCATTATAGATTATTATAACATGTTGAATATAGTTCCCTATGCTATACAGTAGGTCTTTCTTATCCTTTATATATAGTAGGTTATCTGTTCATCCCAAATTCCTAATTTCTCTCTCCCATCTCTGTTGCAGATGATTTTAATTTTGCTTTTTGCACTTTTCTACATCTTTGAAAGTTTTTCCAGAAAATACATTGATTGAAAATTAAGAAACTCTTCCTTATTCTCCTTTTTTCTCATTCCCTATACCTTATTTTCTCTGTTATTTTTCTTCTGCTGCTTTTCTATCTACTCATCTCTAGAAGCAGCCACTTAGCATCACAGATGAATTTCCTACCACACTTGTCTTAGATTAAAGCCTCCCTAAAAATTCCACATTGGCACTTATTATTTGAGATATAAAGAGGTGATAACTAATAAAGCCTTGTTCTGAAAGAGACCAGAGGGAGCCAATCCAGCAAGCTCAGAAGTACAGGTAGAAAGGTTAACCTTGAGATAGGGAGTGAGGCTGGGGACCCTTGAAATTGTAAGCAGAAGACAGTCGGGTCTTGACAGCCTTCAGAGCCCATGTCTTTGCCGTTCTCTTTTGTAGGAGGCAAAATCATCTGTTTGTAGTTAAGCAGGGAGGAGGTTTGGGTAAGGCCCTGGGAGAGTGACGAAGATATGAAATAACAGACACAAGAGGAATAAGCAAGACATCTATTCAAGATCAAGTGAAAAGAGTGCTGATGAGTGCCGAGGATCCAGCTGCAACTGGAAGCCAATCTGTTGGCCATCTCTCTGCACGCTTAAGCAGTGTTCTCCAGCCAGGTTAGCAAGCATGAGCAGATGGTCCATTTCTTCCCCTAGTCCCCATTCTCTCTTGTGTATTAGCACCTGAACGTTGCTTCCTTCCATTCCTAACCAACTTGAGCTCCACATCCAAGTACTTGGAATGCTCAGGAGCCAAAAACCTCGACTCCCTCCCCCTTGGTCTTCCTGGGGCTTCTGCTCTGCGATTCTTGGACCCTGGGTCAGTCAGAAGAAAGGATGAGAATACTATATTAGAGTGACTTTCACACAATTTCTGTTTTTATAGGGCATGAATGGTTAAAATAGCAAGGGATCTGATGAAGCATGGCAGGATAGAGTTTACTGGTTTCAGAATTCCAAAAGATTTTTTCCCCTCCTTTGAGTGTTCTGAATGGACCATAAGACTCAGGAGGATTCCGGGTCCAGTTAACAGCTGTTGCTAGGGTCGGTCTACTTGGACACATCAGGCTGAAGGAAGGAAAGTTCTCAAGCCTGATTAGGGCACCAGCAAAAAGTCTATTCTAACATTTTAAATTTCGTATTATTTTTTCCTGGACAGGCCCAAGTCAAGTTGCCAAGGATACAAACAAAATTACAAACAAAATGATGGGAGAAGGGGCTTTGGGAGAAGCAGGTTAAAAAAAGAAGAAGAAAAACTACACAATGACGTGTTGATTAGAAAGGACAAATGTAAATTGTTTTAACTAGAATTAAAGGCAAAACATCAAAACAGATGTTTTCTCATTTTAGAGCCAGAGCTTCATTCTTCATATCTTCTGTAAAGTCCCTAGCCATCCTTTACTGTAAAAGCTTTATCTTATCCTCTCATCTGGTCATGTATGTAAAATGTCTCAAGTTAACTAAATCAGCCTTATTTGCAAAAGTTTTAGAAAATAGGAGACACTTGGGGGTTGAAATCAACTCCCTAGAAGAGACATTTACACAGATGGTATAAACTGAAGAAATGTTTCAAATTATTCAACTATTAGTGAAATTACAACTGACATGTTAATTAGCAATTGAAATTACTATAATTTGCATAAGGACTACATAATATTATTAAAGCATTTGCTGTTAAGAGTATTCTTTTTTATATGATTAACAGCAAATGCTTTAATATAGTATAAACAATGCCATTATCAGCAACTTTGGCTAAGCCCCTTTGGATTCATAATTTGAAATAATTGTCTGAAATCCTTTGAGAGATTGCTATCTTCTAACCTGGTAACCAAGATTTGGGAGGTGGTCCTGCTCAAGGTCAACCAGCTACTAATAAATGGGACTAGAATCTCAGTTGACTGAATTGAGTCCAGTGCTCATTCCTGACCCATTACTCAGAGACCCAGTGGGCATTACTCTGTGTTGATAAATTGCCCTAAAATATAAGATGGATCTTCCAAAAACAAGGGTTTCATGTTTAAGAGAAGAGGAAGAGTGTCAAATATATATCTGAAATCAGAGAATTTCTCTCTTCTCAGTATCACTGTGAACAAAGTCTAACTTAAATATCTGCAGAAAATTACAATTAGAAAACTCACAGGAGCCCTACTAATGTTCTAAAGAAGCAAGCTTCGGTGAGAACTAGAAGAGAAAAAAGCCTAGAGTTAGCAGTCAGGAAATTAATGAAGAGACAGAGCCTGTCTAATTTTCATGCAAGCAAACACCATCACAAATGCTTTCAAAGGTCAAGTTGCAAGGAGTGAGGTAATGCTGTTTGGGGAGTGAAATAAACATGACTTAGATTTTGTTCTGAGAAGGTTGGGGTGTTTTTCTTTTTGGTTTTGTTTTTGTTTTCCTTTTCCCCTTTTCTTTTTTCTTGGTGTCTTACTTTTGAATCTCTATACTTTCCAATTAAAATTTTAATTGCCCCCGCTTTGCCTAGCTTCTGTGAAAAATATTTTATAGCCTTCTTTTGGTCCTGCAGATTTTCTCTAGCTCCTTCTGCTGGGGCACACACTATTTTCTTATGTTGCTGGAGAGTTTAAGAGTGTGGAAGAGGATGTTGGAATTGATTTGGCGGACCAAGGGGGAAGAGAAGGTAAGGGAGAGGAAGAGAAGGAAGGGTCTCCTGTTCAAAATAATCTTCACTTCCAACCAATCACATTGCACGAAGTGAGCATTTTCATAGACAGTTTTAACTGTTTTACAGTATTTTTTTTCTCTCTTTCAGAATGTTCTTTCAACAGTCATGCTGTTTTCAGATGAACTGAAAGGAGTACTGTGTCCAGAAGGGACAAAGATGGGCTATAGCATATGACTGGAGAGATACAAAAGATGCTTTATTTAAATGGATGTTTGTCCTGGCAGATGTGGAGACCTACCTGTACATAATCCACACTTCGCCCCAGTGCTCTGAAGGCCGTGTACATGACTTCTCTTTTTCCACCCCATTTTTGCATGATGCAAATACTCTTGTTGGACAAGACCAACTGGGTGACATGCTGTGAGCTTTCTTTGTGTGACTCATCCGTCTCTCCAGGACCCTTCACATGGTAGTTGTTCTTCCAGATATAGGTGGCTGACTTGTCCCTGCCCATGACCTCACTGAAGATGTCCATCATGTAAAGGTCATCTTCCGAGTTTCCATCTATGACCATGACAACTTTAATTCCGGGGTAGGTTAGCCTTTTCACAGATTGCAAACATTTCCGCAAATAGTCTGGATCTTCTTGATATGCAGCAATGCAAAGAGCAACAGTTTTGTTCAATTTAATGGGGGTTTCTAGAGATTTTTTCATTTTCCGGTGCTCCAAAAAGGCAAACAGGCTTTGGATGATGAGGTGTGATGCTAAAAAGGCACCATACAGTCCAAAAGAGAAATAGTAATTATCTGTTTGGATAAATTGGTAGCCAACGATATAAGCAGCTGTGATTCCAAGGAGAAGAGAGACTCCAAAAAGTGTGGTTCCAATTATTCTCAGGATACATAGAAATCTCTCACAATGCATCTGTAAAAATAACCACATGATACACTTGGTTAACCACTCTTGTCCCACACTTCTTTACATACAGGGTACCACAGGGAGCACCCTGGTTCCAATGCTCTGACCCTGAGTTTCTCACTTAACTAGTTCAGTGACTTTCTACATCTCCGTTTGGCATCTCATTGGCAAAAGAGAGATAAGAATGTCCTTTTGGGGACTTCCCTCGTGGTCCAGTGGCTAAGGCTCTGCATTCCCAATGCAAGGCACCCAGGTTCGATCCCTGATCGGGGAACTGATCCCACATGCCACAACTAAAACCCGTTACAGCCAAATAAATGATCTGGGAAAATAAGGGTTTAAGAAAAAAAAAAAAAGAATGTCCTTTTGGCATACCTCAGAGGATTCTCTCAAACATCATATAAGATGGTAGTGCATTGTACCATTGAAACTATAATGTATGAAACAAATATATGGATGCATCATTTTTAGTACATTAGATCATTTACCTAAGGATGTACTCTCTGTGTGTGTGGTCATAGCTAAGCATAACACCTAATTTTTTAATGAGCAAGGCACTCTTGCACCATCATATTCCTTCATTCATAATACTGACCAGTGAAAGTTCAAAATTCATAGGCCTTGCTCAATTTCTTATGTATCATTTTATCTCAGCTCTGATACAGATCCCTCAACTCACATCTTTCCCATGCAGCTAGCTGAGGTTGAACATAAAAATACATGGATTCTACCGTTCTAGCTCTTCCATCAATCTGTATGACTTTGAGCCAGTCATTTTTCCTCTCTGGGCTTTGGTCTTGAAAAATCTGTTAGGGATTTCCCTGCTGGTCCACTGGCTGAGACTCTGCACTCCCAATGCAAGGGGGCAAGGTTTGATCCCTGGTGGGGATACTAAACATTGCAACTAAGATCAAAGATCCCACACTCTACAACTATAGCCAAATGAATAAATATAAAGAATAAAATTTTTAAAAATTTAAATCTGTAAAATATAGGCATTTAGACTGGATTATTTCCGAAGTCTCTGTTGCCATTAAAACTTCCTTATGCATAGATATCCTACACAGACATTTATCAAAGCTCCTGAAATTCCAAATTTCAGTCCTTTGTTTATGACTGTTCCTTTATCCATCATCCACACCAGCCAGTTAGAACCTGGTAATCAGGAACTTTACTGAAACACAGCAAGGACACAATAAATGTTTGCAGAAATAAGTTATATAATTAAGAAATAGCATCATGCTTAATTCAACAGGTAAATTTTCTGTTGTCTGAAGAACTTTAACAACTTAGACTTTAAAAACACATTTCAGTTCTTAATAATATCCAGTTTTGTACTCCTCCCCAGTTTACGAATCTCCTGAAATATTTTGAATGTGAGTACAAGAGGATCATACATTTTGTATTCCTCAAAGCATCTCCAATTATGACCACAGACGAGGTGCTTGGTCTTGTTTCCTGGATCCTATTCCTATACATGCCACAAACAATTCTCTGGACACCTGCTGGGTGTCCAACAATTAAATCAATGTTGGCATCATATGCCTGCAGTATCACATTCCACAGGTTCCATCCTACGAGACTGGCCCCTCACAGACCCACACTCAGATGTTAGTTGCAAGCCCAAGTGGTCACCTGCAATTATGACAAACTGGTTAAAACTCATAGGATCATGAGCTCTTCTCCTGAGTTCAATTAATTTGCTAGAAGGACTCACAGAATCAGGAAACCTGTTTACACATCAGATTACTGGTTTAATATAAAAAAGATGTAATTTAGGAATAGGCAGATGGAAGAGATGTGCAGGGCAAAGTATGGGAAAAGTTCCATGCATCACTCTCCCCAAACTGCCACATGTCCGTTAACCCATAAGTTTGCTGAACCCTCTTCTTTGGAGTTTTTCTGGAGAATTCATTACATAGAATGATTAGTTATATCATTGACCACTGGCAGTTAAACTCCATCTCTAGCTTGTCTCCCCTCCCTACTTATCTGGGCAAGAAAAATGGAAGTTATTCCAAAAGTCATCTCATTAAGCTAACAAAAGACATCTCTAAATCTGTAGGAAATGCCAAGCATCTTAAGAGTCTCATGCCAAAGACCAAGTCTATATTTATTAGAATTAATCACAATATCATAGGTTCCCCCTGAAGTCTTTCTTTTTTCCTCCCCTTACAATAATGAACTCTAACAAGGGACATAATTTGTATGACCTTCAATCATTTACACCAACTTCAGGGGCTTTGTCATATTTGCATATAATTAATATTTAACCTTTCCCTTTAGTTCAGCTAGTTTTTGAAAAGGTAAGTAAACTTATTTCAAAAGTACCTTGGGTTAAGTAATTACCTCTGCAAAATCTCTTCCTGGATATATTATGTATATTTTCCTATTCCACATTAAGACTTAAAATTGAGTGTTAACATAAAATCTGTTAACATCTTGGTTGTTGCTAGTTGTGTGGCCATCACATCACTCAACTCTAAGTGACACTATTTACATTCTAGGCTGTGTGGTCATCACTGAGGCGGTCCTGAGTGCATTATGCTTTAGGGTACCTTACTGTGACTGCTCACCAACTGTATTTCCACTCCTGAGCAGACTGCTTGATGTGGCCATGGCATTCCAGTCTTTGGAATTCTGAAATGTGCCATTTCCAGTAGGGCCTTTAAGGGATAGAGTGGGCATGCTGCAATATCTCTTTTTTCCTCCACAATCTTGATGTACATATTAACAAGTCCTTAGAGATTGCAAAGCCCAAGGATAGAAGCAGCTTGGTCCTCGAACTGCCACGTGGAAGGAAATCAGTCACTAATGCCATCAGTCAGGAATAACTGCCTTGGACTCACGTTAACAAGGAATAATTTCTGAGTTTGTGTTTGTGTGCCTGTTACGAATATTGGCTTTAGTGTCTCTAGCTCATTACAATTCAAGCAATGCAAAGCAGGCTGGAGACCAGGGTTTGAGCTTGTAGACATTATTTTCCTTTGCTAAACTAGAGATGATACTTGTCAAGGACCCTTCACAGGACAACAATCAGAAACAAAATCAAAGTGTTAAAATTTAAAATATCAGCTAACATGGAAGCTAGAAATAAAACAAAAAACCAAATGTGCATTCCACTTTTAGCACTTATATAGGACACTATAATATGTAACATGTGACCTGATAAAGGTAATCATGGCACAGATGGAAAGTGCAAGCTGCTGGACAATGGTGAAATGCTGAGTTTTCAGAGCACTGCATCCCTTGTTAATTGAAACCACTGGCCGGATGCGGAAAACTCCCAAAGTGTACATTATCCAATGCCGAAGGTGCTGGGAGCGCCAGACTAGGAACTTGGCTTTTCCAAGACATGAGTCATTCTCACAAGAGTGAAAAATTTCAAGGGGACGAAAACGCTCTGCCTGGGAGAAGCTCAGAAGCGTGTTCTGCTTGTGTTTCAAATCACCACAGCCAGCAAAAGAACTGCCTGCCATTCTTTTCCATTATTCACATTTTCCTTGCTTTTATCAGCACATGTAGACACAGAGCGTGTTCACATAGCATCTGCTGGCCGCTGCTGAAGTGGGAACACCCTCTTACATCATAGGAGTCCACAGAATGTCCTTCTGCAGCCTGGGAAAAGTTGCTAGTAAACTGCAGCAGTAGAATCTATTTCTGGGAAGTCTGGGTTGCTGCCTAGAGTGACACAAGCGGCATCTCGGTGCAGCCCAAAGGGTTAAAAGGCATACTTAGAGCCAGCTGCACTGAGGGAATAGATTGATCTCAGGAACTGACACACAGGATGTGTTTCTTTATAATTTCAGAGATATGGGCACCATATGTGTGAGACTTTCCGAGACAATTCCCAATTCAAACATTCTGTTTCATAAGCAAACCCTCCTTGTCAGACACATAGTTTATTGCTAAATTGGAAAATATGGTTAGTTTCATCCTAGATCATTTGCGGATAGAAAGACTTAGAAATCTGCCTCCCCAAGATATTGAAAATATAAAACTTGGTTTTGCCCATTATTAGGCTTTATTGATTTTTAAGTTGCTGCACAGAATTCTAGGACAAACCAAATGTTAAAAAAGTTTGGTGCACAATAATATACACTCCAAGTCAACAGATTATGTGTGTGTGTGTATATATATATACACAATGTGTATCTGTATGTGTTAGTTATCTGTCACTCAGTTGGTCTGACTCTTTTGTGACCCCCTGGACTACAGCCTACCAGGTTTCTCTATCCAAAGAATTCTCCAGACAAGAATACTGGAGTGGGTTGCATTTATATCTCCAGGCGATCTTCCTGACCCAAGGATCTAACCCAGGTCTCCTGCATCGCAGATGGATTCTTTACCATCTGAGTCACACACACACACACATATAATTATCTTCACTAATGTCCCCCAAGGACATAAAATATTGTTGGACTTACAGTTGGTATTCAGAAAATATTTGAATGATAGATGTAACTTTATTCATAAATATCATTAGCTTCACTGTAATGTCAATGATTTTTAATTCATCATGTCTAAGCTCCAGGCATAGAGTCAAGTTTTGTTTTCTTGAATAGGGAACAATCCTACTTAATTTTAACAGTAAATACAAAATACTGTTAATCTCATGTTACAAATCACACATTACATATGATGAGGCAGCCAAGACTGAATATTTAAGTAACTTGCCCCAAATCACAAAACTTGCCCAATTTACACGGTGGCATAATTTCAGTGAATATTGGCTGAATAGATTTGAACTTTCATGAAAAATTAGGTGGTGTTTTGTTTCTGGTTAATATGTGTGTTGTGTAAGGAAAGATTAAAAAAGAACTAAAAAACTGTTTTCCAGCTGTAATAGAAAAATGAGTATTGATATGCACTCAGGAACAGATACAACAGCCAATTCCCAGAGATTTCTAGGCTCACGTATTTTCCTACATGGCTACAACCAAAGGAACCTGGAAAGATGTGATGCCAAAGGGAATTGGCTAGTGGTTCCATTTAGGCAACAGCAGTGCTGTTCTTAATGCTAACAGTCAAAATTCTGTTTTATTCTAACAAAGGCAAAGACCAAAGAAGGCCCTAGGCTCTGCCAGTTTGCACTGATATACTTGAGTCTAAATGGATTTTTCACTTGTTTATAATGTATTTATTGAATACCTACTTTGTGCTAAACCTGTTTTTTGGATACCGGAATACACAGTTGATTGCAACACAAAGTATATACAGCTATGGGTGCATGCTAAGTCACTTTGGTCGTATCTGACTATTTGCGACCTCATGGACTGTAGCCCACCAGGCTTGTCTGTCCATGGGAGTCTCCAGGCAAGAATACTGGGGTAGATTGCCATTTCCTCCTCCAGGGGATCTTCCCATCCCAGGGATAGAATCTGAGTCTCCTGCAATTCCTGCATTGCAGGTAGATTCTTTACCACTGAGCCACCAGGAAAGGCCATCTATAGCCAGTGTGTGCTTAGCGCTACTGAGAAACTCAGGGGAGACAGTGCCATAGGTCCCATCTGTAGAGCAGATACAAACCTTGCCATTTGCTCATAGACCCCAAGTGGGACTCCGTAGGTCACTGGGCTGCACGGGCACCATTCCTTCCCTTTGACTTTCCTCTATTAACCAGAGAGCAAACAGCGGATGAGAGAGAATAACAACTGCTCTCATTGCCCTAGTGCAGTGGTGAGAACTAAGTTTCCACAGCTTTCATTATGGGGGCTTCCATTTTGGATCAGGGAAAAGCTAAAGTGAACTCTAATGAGTCGAGTCAGCATCTGGGAAAGGCTGTGGACATTAGGCCAAGTGACACCTCTTCTGAGAGGTCCTAGCTTACCGCTCCTTCTAAAGTAACTCCCCCAGTGAATCAACTCTACCCCAACAAAAAAAATTTAAAAAGGAAAAAAACATAAAAGGAAATATTAAAAATAAAATAAAGTAACTCCTCTTCCCTGACATCTCTTCACTGCCTGTCACTATCTCCTTTGACTCTGCATGATTTTCTATTTTTTAATTAATGTTTATTGGAGTCCTGTTGTTTTACAATGCTGTATTGGCTTCTACTGTACAGCAAAGTGAGTCAGCTACGCATATCCATATATCCCGTCTTTGGGGGATTTCCTTCCCATTTAGGTCACCGCAGAGCACTGAGTGAAATTCGCTGTGCTCTACTGTAGGCTCTCATTAGTTATCTATTTTATATATAGTATCAATAGTGCACATGTCAATCCCAATCCAATCCATCTCACCTAACCCCTGCTCCCGACTCTGCTTAATTTTCTATGTTACACTAAGAACACTCCTGACTATAGGGACTTGTTTATCTCAATCAACTGTATAGGCCTGTGCTATACAACAGGGTGGTTGTGGTTTAGTTGCTAAGTCATGGCTGATTCTTTGAAATCCCATGGGCTGTAGCCCACCAAGCTCCCCCGTTCATGGGATTTTCCAAGCAAGAATACTGCAGTGGGTTGCCATTTCCTTGTCCAGGGGATCTGCCCGACCCAGGGATGGAACCCGTCTCGGGGCTCCTGCATTGGTAAGCAGAGTCTTTAACCACTGTACCACCTGCGTCGAGTGTTAGTTGCTCAGTTGTGTCTTTGTGACCCCATGAACTGTAGCCCACCAGGCTCCTCTGTCCATAGAATTCTCCAGGCAAGAATACTGGAGTGGGTTGCCATTCCCTTCTCCAGGGGATCTTCCCAACCCAGGGATTGAACACAGGTCTCCTGAATTACAGGCTGATTCTTTACTGTCTGAACTACCAGGGAAGCTCTTTTAAGCCCATAAAACAGAGTATGCACTCAATAAATACATTTTAAATAAGTGAATATTCATTTAGTCTCAAGTAGTCAGTGTAGTCTGACAGAGCACAGGGCCTTACTCTGTCTTTGTTGCAGAGGCAGTGAATATGCTGAACCCTCAGGGTATCCTTCAATCCAGCAGATTTTTTGCTCTTTTAAAAGCAATTTCTTGCCCAGCTATTTAAAGGTAATGGTTGGGAGGCAGGAGTGGGGAGTATCCAACCAGCTCTAGAGGACCTTTGGTTAAAAAAGTTAGAAAAGGCAAATGATCCTGAAGTTGTAAATTGCAATCTGAGCAAGCTGATGAATTTGGGGGTCAAGTTTAGGGTATAAGGGATAATGAGGTCATCTTTTTTCCATTTGAACTCTAAGTAGTTTTCCACTTAACCTCTATTATAAGTAGCCTTACAATATTTATTGTCCATTAATCTACACACTGCTTTGTGTCTTGATGCAAGGATTGCGAATGAGTATATGTGTTTGTGTGTGTTTGAGTGTGCACACCCATATATATTGGCCTCTGGAACCACACTGAGTTGGAATAGACTCCCAACTATCTTTCAGTGGTTTCTTTGAAAGATTGGGTAGCCTTGAGCAAGTTACATAATACTTGTCATTTTCACTTTCTTCATCTATACTAAGTCGCTTCAGTTGTGAATCACTCTTTGCAGCCTATGAACTATAGCCTGCCAGGTTCCTCTGTGCATAGGAATTTCCAGTAAGAACATTGGAGTGGGTTGCCATTAGCTTGTCCAGGACATCTTCCCAACACAGGGATCGAATCCATATCTTACATCTCCTGCAATTGGCAGGTGAGTTCTTTATCACCAGCGCCAGCTGGGAAACACTTCTTCATCTTTAAAATGGAGCTAATCATAGTGACTTCACCTAATTATGAGATTAAAAGATGGATCTCATTTCAATACCTGAAAGGAAACTATCAAGTTAGAGCTCAGTGCTGTTAGCTCTCTATGGGTTACTACCCTACTAGTAATCACCCACTCAGCCTGACTCTCTGTCCCTTTAAGTTGTTGCTTGTTAGTTAACACGGGATAATTTTGACATAGTGGAAAGGATAGCAGGACAGGGAAGAAATGGATTCAAGTCCAAGCTCCCTCTGCCTCATATTAGCTATTCAACAAACCACTTAAGAGTTCTATGAATGAGCCATGTGTCCTTGGACAACTGATACCTCTGAACTTAAAAATATTTAGTGGTATAGATAACTTTATTCATTTTAATGATTTTAACCCACAGCTGCCCACAGCTGAGTGTCTAGAAGGATGGATATAGGTTGCACTGTAGGTAGTCTCCTCAACATAGTCACCTGAACAAGGATGAATATTAAGTGTAAATCCCTTTTGGTCTCTTACTTTCTGAGCCTCATTTCTTCATCTGCAAAATGGGAATGATAACTTTTTGCAGGATTACTGGTAAGGAATACATATATTTATTATAGAGTCAATGGAATATTAATGCATTAGTATCTTAACATAGGGGAACATAATTCAAGTTATAACTTGCACTTTCTATTTCTACCAGGTATTGAGTTTTGCTTAGGATCTCAATACAAAGGATTATAAGGCACATTTAGAACCAGCTTTACTGAGGGAAATAGACTGACCTCAGGGACTGACACGAAGGATGCATCATTATAGTCCAAAATCTAATAAAGACAGACCAGGTCAATGTCCCTTCACTTACAGCTGATATTTATAAACACACAGAAGCACAAAGGACAAGAGGAGACATATTTTTTAATATGGTTAGTGAATGCATGACTCAAGGTCACATCTAATAGCAGAAAAGGTTTTAGAACATAGGTTTTCCTTACTGTTAAACTAATGTGTGGGAGAAGGAAGAAATAGATCAAGTCATATATGGAATGATTGGAGTTAGAAACACTAACTTAGGTGACACTAGCAAGGTATCTGGAAATGCATTTCTTTGTAACGAGACATATTCTGCTTTTGGCCATTTGCCTGCAAATGGCGGATTAGAAAGGATGGTCAACAAAAGGCTAAAAAGCAGTGGTTCCCAAATGTTGATGTATATCCAATTCCCAGGGAATCTGTAAAAATTACAGAAGTGTGGCTCCTGCAACATTCTGAGTTAATTGGCATGGGGTGCTACAAGGGTGTCCAGAGTTTTAAATCTCAAGTAACTCTAATTGCAACAAACTTTGGTAATCATTAGGTTAAAGACTAAGAAAACTTTCACGACCTCATTTGGACAGATACACATCCCTCAGGTGTATTGCCTCTGCTACTGTCCTCAGCTAGAAATCCTAAGAGAAGTACCCAGATGACGCCTCCCAGGAGTCTTCACATTAGAGAACCTGACCCACCCCTTCCTTCTCCCCTTCTGACCTGCTCTTCCTCTCTGGTTTTGAAGTTGACTTTTGTCTTTTCCAGTACCACTGCACTTCTAGCAGAGACCCTGGAGCTAATTCTGCAGGGGTTTAGCAAAACACCTTTCGAAGACCTTGTCATCTGAGCTTCTCTGGATCCAGAACTTTAGGTTTCAGATTTCTCTTCTTTTGTACCATGTTGATCAATGGCTTCCTAAGATGCCCATTCTCCCAATTGTCTGTTTGTTCCCGAATAGGCAATGGCACCCCACTCCAGTACTCTTGCCTGGAAAATCCCATGGATGGAGGAGCCTGGTGGGCTACAGTCCATGGGGTCGCTAAAGAGTCAGACACCACTGAGCGACTTCACTTTCACTTTTCACTTTCCTGCACTGGAGAAGGAAATGGCAACCCACTCCAGTGTTCTTGCCTGGAGAATCCCAGGGACGGGGGAGCCTGGTGGGCTGCCATCTCTGGGGTCACACAGAGTCAGACACGACTGAAGCAACTTAGTAGCAACAGCAGCAGCAGCAAGCTTCATCCTAAAGTTCACTGTGGCAAAGGGGGAAAATTACACAAAGACCTGACATGAAATCCTCACTCCTATGTGGCCATATATACCAGTGTCAAATCCTTCTATGGAATCTTTCCTGATCTCTCTCGATCAGATGTGATTTCTCCTCAGTTTGAACCCTCATAAAACTGTACTAGTCCAACTGTAGCATAGTCCAGCTCAAGGGTGTTATATTCAAGAAATCTTGGATTAAATTCCATTCACTCTCTTTAGTAACCCTGTGATTTTGAGTGGGTTACTTTACTTTTCTGAGGCAAAGTTTTTTTTCCCATAAAGTTTTCTTGTTGGGGGACATGGCAGGGCACTAGATACAATTCATATCAAGTATCTACCTCTATGCCTGATACATATTAAACAGGTGATAAATAGTAGCTATTATTTTACTTCTTTACGGGCCAGACTGCATTTTACCTTACACTGTGGTTATTTAAAAACTACTTTGACTATGCTTTTCCTATGATGCATTCCATTTAGTGTACTCCATCTTGTTCATTTTTAAAATAAATTGCAGTACAGTTGTATGCTTCTAAGAGACCTTCATGTTTAAATATTCTACATTTAAATTGAAGAAAAATTTAAGACTGTGAAGTTATATTTCTTTGACTCAATGACATTTTTCTAGGTTGTTAACACAGCAGTATATTATGAACTCCACATAGATAACATTCAAAATATTATTGAATTTAAGATATATGCAGTGGGATAATACTTAGTCTATGCAGACTGCCACTACAGAGGAAAGGATTAAAACCAAGTTGGGGGTGATGAAACTGATTTTTCTGCAGGGAGCTGTCCCCCCATTCAGTGTCATACAAGCTGCCACAGGTTCTGTCCTTACAGCCTGTTAGTGGAACACAGCCTGAAAGAGCATGGGTAAAAACAGAACCTGTAAAAGGACTGTGGGGCTTATGCTCTATTCTCCAATTACATTAACTTATAGCTCCCACATTATATAAAAGCCAAGAAGTTAATAATATGCTACTTGTTCTTAGATTAAAAATACAACTGTGTTATAAAACTTTGCTAAATGGTCTCTCCCAGTGATCCATAAATAAGGCCTTTCCTCATAGAAAATAAATGAATCAGTGGAGGTATGAATTTAACAATTCAAGAACTATTTCTTAAAACAATCTCAGTCGATAAGGAATCCATGTGTGAAAAAAATTTGAAATTCAATATTGTGGGACTATTCTACAGACTTTACAACAATGATAAGTTTTGATATGACTTACTTTCTAGTAAGTCTGTTACCCATTTGTTGCACAATTCTTGTTTTCCAAGAAGGTAGGTGACTAAACACCATCTTTGTTTGGAGGAGAATGGCATTCGGATTTGGTAGTAGTCACTGATTTAAGACCTTGAATTCTTCTTATAGTTGCCATAGCTTTCTCTGAAAACAAGGGTCCACTTCTAGGTACAGTACAAGTAACTCCGGTAATGTACATTTGTCACACTTCTACAAGAAGTTTTTCTATTCACCCAGCTCAGGTATTATATAGATAAAAAGAAAAGAGGAGAAATTATTTCTTCATTACAGTGCTATAATCCAGAAATGTCTTAGAATTTTGAATCATTAGTCCCAATATTGCTTAATTCATTCACAACATAATATATATACTAAATTTGTACTTTTAAAGAGTCGTAGTATTGAAAATTTAAAAGACTAGTCAAAATATTTGGAAAACCTCCGCTGGAATATAGTAAGCATTTTAAAAACAGTATATCAGTTGTCAGAATAATCTTATTTAATTTAGCCTTTGGAAAAATGCAGTGAAAACCAGTTCAATGACTGATTCAACCTGTGCATATTGGAATGAAGGGAAAAAGTTTAGAATTTAGGAGTTCTTTTCAAACCTATTCTATAACATTTTCAATTGTATCTACAAATAGTTTGATGGGCATAACTATTTATTCTACCCAATTCTACACAAATATACATTTTAACTTTTAGTCTTTCATCATTGGCATGTTTGAATGTGTGCTGACCCTCATAATATTTTGTTTAAATGACCTTTAAAAAACTCATAATCCTTCTTAAACTTTCAAAGGTACATTATCATATGTCTTCAATTGAAAAAAGAAATCTGCCGGAAAGAACCTTGAAATCTACAATGGACATTGAAGTTGTTCTTATCTGTCGCCTCCCTTTCCCAGCAAAGCTCAACAACCAACTTCCTTGGCTTTGCTTTCAGGCCGAGTTGAAAGTCTATATATACTCAGGCCGCCAGTTGGGAAAGCCCTCGGTGGCCAATCAGAGCTTCCCGCTCTATTGCGTCACACCTCCCCCCTGGGTGTGACGTCAAAGGCAATCCCAGGCCAGCCACGTGGGTTGGAGAAGTGTAGCCTTTCTGGGCAGCTGTTCAGGAGACACCAGGCAGCAGTGGTCCCCAAGGGTGAGGAACCCGGCTGGGAGGAGCCGGCAGAGCTCCTACACCCACCTCCTGGGAGCAGGGCTGCAGCAGCTCGCTGAGGCTGGAGGCGCGTGGGGTTGGTGACTCCCAAGTACTTCGCGCGGCCCGTTTGGGGGATGGAGGGAGTGGCCGCGGGAAGCTGGCACCTAAGCCTGTGTAATAGGACCCGGGTCTTGTAAACCCTCCTCTCCAGGCACCGCCTCTCAGCTCCCAGCCCCTCTTTCCAGACTAATTATCCCTTCAGAGCCATTTCCCCTCGGCTGCGTATCCTGGGCCAGAAGAACAGCCTCTCGCCTCCCAGTCCTCGCCCGCACACAGACCCTCCTTTCAGACCCGCCCTCCTGCTCACAGGGACCCATTTTGTAGCCCTCGCTCTCGCTGGGCGGGAACCAGCTTGACGAATTCCGCCCAAGGTGTTGATTATCCATCCCAACCTAGCCTCTGGCTCGCCTCCCATCTTCACCCCCGGCTTCCAGGGGACCCCCAAGCCCCAGCCCGGGGCCGGGCGCTGGGCATGGCATCCCCAAACCCCCCACCCGACTGTGCCCCCCGCTGCAGCTGCGGAAAGAGGCGCCAGCGTGCCCGGTGCCACGTCGGAATTGGCTCCCGGGAGCGATGCAGCTGCCTGCGCGCCACACACGGTCCCCAGGCACGCCCTGCCCCCGGGGGCTCGGCGGCCGACTGAAGGGATGCGCGCTCTCCTCCCGCTCGGGTCTCCCAGTGCCACTGCCTGGGTCGGGGACCCCTGGCCGTAGTGAGGCTTCCGGAGCCGAGCTGAGCCCAGATAGATTCACTCTTGACACTTAAATGGGGTGCAGAGAGTGCAAAGAGGTGGGGGGGGGGTAGGGGAAAAAAGGGGAGTGGCCGAGCGAGGCCGGTAGCCGGGCGGAGGTGGCGAAGGACCCTCCCTCCCTGGGGCCAGAACTGGGACCCGCGATCGCTTTAACCCTTTGCATTCCAAGAAACAGGCTTCCTTCCCACTTAGAAGGAAAACGCGCTAAGCTGTTCAGGGCTTTTCTCCCCACACAGAGTGTGGGAAAAAAGGGAGAGGTGATGAGAATGGAAGGGGGGAGGGGGCGGCAGTGGGGAATGCATTTTCCTTACACAGTGGAGATGCTTGTTTCCTAGCTCTGGAGCCCCTCGGCAGCTCCGGAAGATGTGGAATGGAAAAGTACATCCCGGGAAGTGCAGCCTTTCCCAGGCAAAGAGGTTACCTGTGTTCCCATAAAGGCAGCAGATTTCTGGCGAGCGCCGCAGAGATGGGACAAGCCCCGGGGTAGGTTGCTAAGCTTGCCAGGGATCCGAAATATCCCCTGATTTGCAGCCTGTTGGAAATGTTCAGACCTCAAACTTTTCTGTCGAACACTGACTTAAAATTGGGTTTAACTCTTAACGTGGGGTGATGACTTCCCCTCCCTGGCCTATTCGAGGATCCTCACCGTTCACCGAATCGCGCCAGTGTAACGTACCTTGTTCAGCTCTTGGTCATAAAGTTGTCCTCAGCCTGTCTGTGTGGTCCTGAAGGGTCGGTGGCGGGCAGTTTCCAAAATTGAGGTAATAGGAGATCAGATGAATTTGAGACGACCGGCCAAGAAAAACAAAAAATTTAAAAACAACATTTAAAAAGGATAGGGGAGTCTCAAATGTTTAGGTCTCCCCTACTTAAAATAAAATCACTAGTATTTTTTAATATTTCCGTTGCACTTCAATCTTCTAACTCTTAAAAGAAAATGTTATCTGTGCTTTGAAAATAAATTAACTTTATTTTATTTTATGCTCTAGTTCCTTCCCCCTAATATCGGAAAGTCTCTGCTCTCTTTTTGTATTAAAGAAAAAAAAAAAAAAAAAGCCTGGTAAAAGTCAGCAGAACCCAGGAAGCGTAGAATCAGGAGAATGTCTTTGGCTGGGGCTGGTTCAAGTCCCTGGTTCAATGGGCTGCTGGAAGCCAGGACTGGGTAATTCTTTCCAGACGTCTTGACTTCTCCTTCCTCGCGGTTGTTGCCTTTCTGCCTCCTCCAACTTAAGGGGGTCTTAACAAGTGAGCTGGTGGGTGTTTTAATAGGGCGGAGGAGGGAATAGGGGTGAGGGGAGTGGAGAAGGGAGGTGCGGACTGGGAAACCGGAGGGGAGGGAACTGGGAGCGCGGGCGGGCCGGCGGGAGGCGGGGAGGAGGAGAGGGCGAGAGAAATTGGCCATTCAAAGCTCTCTCTGAGCTAGAGGCCGGTTCTAAACGCCAATGAATTCAATTAACTTGATTGCAAACGTGTGCAGAGCAATGCTGTGCACACAGGCGACCCACCACCTGAGTCCCTCCTTTCCTCCAGCGGAGGAGCAGGGAGACCAGGCTGTGTAGACATCCCTGACTCTTCTGACTTACAGGGATTCCCACTTTGCGATGCACTGCCAGTTCTGTTTAAGTAATTTGCTTTAAGACCAAATGGTGCCCTTAGGCTAAGTAACGGCCCTGGGAGGGGAGAGCTGGTGTGTGTGTGTGTGTGTGTGTGTGTGTGTGTGTGTGTACACCTGGAGCCTCCGAAAGCCGGCTGAAACTCTTTAAAAAATCAGTGACTGGTCGCCTGCTGGTTAACCCTTTCTTCCCTCCAACTCAAAAGTTTCTGAGTTGATGTCAAGTGTCAAAACTCTCCTTTACATAGAAGTTTCGCCTTGGGTAGGCGAAAGAGTAGAAAAATAATTATGTTTTTTCCTTAACCTGATCCCCTAACATTAAAATACGCCAGCAGCAAGCATTATAAATAAAATATAACAAAATAAAAATCGTCCTCTAGAGAACTCCGGAATAGAGCGCTAAAAAAAAAAAAGACCCTGTTTAAGGAAGCTGCGTAAGTGGCTTTTGCTTCTTGAGAGACTTTTAAGAAGAAACAAGTCAAAATACTTATTTTTGCTTCGTGATGGCCTATTCGCATCTTTCTTCCAACGGCCCAAGGCTGGGGGTTAATTTTGTCCTTTCCTTTTCTCCCTTTCTTTATTTCTCTTTGGTCCTCGTCAAAAGCCTCCTGATGACTTCAAATGGACAGTAGGTGGCACTGTTTAGGAAAAAATGAAAGTGAGCTTACAATTTAACTATTTCGGTTTGGGGAGATTTCGCCGGTTATTATAGGATAAAAGAGATTTCTTTTTTCTTCCAACGTTCATCTGAGGTGTGGACTTACTTGGAACTCGACTAGGCCTTGAAAGGTAGGTTCTTGCTCCTTATCACGTATCTTGTATGATAATGAACAAGTCAAATCAGAAAAGTCAGTAACCTGGGAGCGATGCCTTTTCAACACGTCCCGCAGGATGTGGTGGTGGTGGGAGGGTGGGGGGTGGGAGGAGAATGCTGTGAATAGAGGTCAAGAATTTTACTGCCATACCTGGTGTCAGCCTACCCAGTCCCCAGGGGCCGACTTGCAAAGTACTACGCATTTCCGCCTATCCCCTCACCCCCACCCCCCACACGCAGCGGTCACACCTCTGGCAAGTATTACCTTGGCCTGATGACTCTACAAGGCGCCTGGGAAACCCACTTTCTAATCTTTTCCTGCAAACTTTGCAGCCTTCTGCCTTAGGTGGTCAACTCTTGAGAAACTGGCTTAAATTTCAGAGCCCAGTTTCATCTTACTGAATAAGAATTATCGATTTGTAGTTGTATGGTTGTTTTTAAATGCTGAGTTATAATTGAAAATATATTATCTAACCTAAGTATTCTTACACATAACGTGAATTAAACGGATTTAGGAGTAGGGTGGAAATTGTGGGATGTCAAGTATCTAGCTGTGGAACCCCACAGGAACACAACCTCAGCTCTAAATTTCCATGAATATTCTGTGTAACACAGTGTTGTTGATTATTCCTTAGTAGCATTTAGTTTTTTCTGTGCTAAGAGTTTGAGCAATGAGAGCATTAGTACAATTGAGTTTCTTAAACAAAAATACACTTGTTATTTGTCCCCTTCTACTTGTAATTCATGATTCATAAAGCAAAAGTAAAATGTCTCCTAACACTAGATGAATATAAAAGCTAATTATACATCTATGCATTTCTATCAGTCTCCCCCGAGCATGAGCCTAACAACACTCCCCCAAAAAAGAGAGGGAAAAGGATAGCACAATTTAAAGTCAGAGGAGAAAGCTCCTTGAAGGCAGAATATTGATAACTGACAGATTTTCTTAGGGGATTCAGAATAAGAAAGACCTCACAAATCCCACTTTTGATGCAAGATTGCATGATATAGGATCCATTTGTATAATCCTGGAATCATATTTCACCTCTTTAGGCCTTTATTACCTAGCTGATCAGTGGAGAAAATACCTACATTACAGAGTTATGAAGATAGACTGTATTAACTTATATTGGCTTGGCCAAAGGGTTTGTTCAGATTTTTCTGCACGATGTTAGGTAAAAACTTGAACTTTTTGGCTAACCCAATGTTAGGAGATTAATGTGTTACCTCTCCTTTAGATAGAGCTTCTGAATGTAACCCAATGATTCTTAATATAACCAATCTGGATATTAAAAAAAAAAAAAACTTTAGTACCCTTCTTCTTGCTTTCTATTCTTTATAAGCATTTCTATTCTTGATAAGCATTAACTAAAGTTTTATCCTATGCTCACTTATTGGACCTACTTCAGCTTTCTTCTGTCCCATCACTGACTCACACATTAAATTCCTCTGGATGCCCCTAGATATACCCCAAACTTTCACATTTAACTGAAATTCCTTTCTGAGTCCTAGGCCTGAATTACAGCTACTAGCCAACTAATACTGATTCATAAGCAACAAATTAAAAGACATGAAGTCCAGTTCACAAACAAGCTGTTGTTGTTAAGTCACTCAGGCGTGTCCAACTGTTTGCCCCCCCAAAGACAGCAGTATGCCAGGCTTCCCTGTCCTTCAGTATTTCCTGGTGTTTGCTCAAGCCTATTCCACTGAGTGGATGAAGCCATCCATCCATCCATCTCATCCTGGCCAACTTGATAATTAAAGTTTAGCTTTCTATTTTAAACATGAGCTGTTTGGACCAGAAAGTGACAGATATTTTCAGGTTTTGATATTCTAAGGCCAACTTCATACAACCTATATCTATTACATTTTCAACTATGCAAGATAATATAGCAAAAAACTTCAGAAGCAGATTTACTGGAGTCAGTGAGTTGTTACTGATCTCCTCCCTCTCACAACCAAAGTAAGTGTTTATATGTCGGAGAGACAAAGTTTCCAAAACAAGGGTTGGTTTGTTTTTTTTAAACTCTTCCATGAAGTGAGGTGAAACTCTACCATGGAGAGAAATCTGTATGCAAGTCAAGAAGCAACAGTTAGAACTGGACGTGAAACAACAGAACTGGTTCCAAATCAGGAGAGGAGTAGATGAAGGCTGTATATTGTCACCTGCTTATTTAACTTATATGCAGAATACATCATACGAAATGCCAGGCTGGATGAAGCACAAGCTGGAATCAAGATTGCTGGGAGAAATATCAATAACCTCAGATTCAGATGATACCACCCTTATGGCAGAAAGCAAAGAAGAACTAAAGAGCCTCTTAATGAAAGTGAAAGAGGAGAGTGAAAAAATTGGCTTAAAACTCAACATTCAGAAAACTAAGATCATGGCTTCCAGTCCCATTACTTCATGGCAAATAGATGGGAAACAATTGAAACAATGAGAGACTTTATATTCTTGAGCTCCAAAATCACTGCAGATGGTGACTGCAGCCATGAAATTAAAAGACGCTTGTTGCTTGAAAGAAAAGCTATGACCAACCTAGACAGCATATTAAAAAGCAGAGACATTACTTTGCCAACAAAGGTCTATCTAGTCAAAGCTATGTTTTTTCCAGTAGTCATGTATGGATGGGAGAGTTGGACTGTAAAGAAAGCTGAGCACGAAGAATTGATGCTTTTGAACTGTGGTGTTGGAGAAGGCTCTTGAGAGTCCCTTGGACTCAAGGAGATCTAGCCAGTTAAACCTAAAGAAAATCAGTCCTGTATGTCCACTGGAAGAACTGATGCTGAAGCTGAAACTCCAATACTTTGGCCACTTGATATGAAGAACTAACTCATTGGAAAAGACCCTGATGCTGGGAAAGATTGAAGGCCAGAAGAGAAGGAGATGACAGAGGATGAGATTTAAGTAAGCTCTGGGAGTTGATGATCTATAGGGAAGCCTGGTGTGCTGCAGTAAATGGGGTCACAAAGAGTTGGACACGACTGAGCAACTAAACTGACTGACCATGAAGTGGCTTGCAGGATCTTAGTTCCTTGACCAGGGATTGAACCCACGTCCTTGGCAGTGAAAGCACAGAGTCCTAACCAGAGGACCACCAGGGAATTCCCCAGAAAAAGGATTGACTACCTTCATAATTCTCTGCATAAGAGAGTCTCAAACCTTTTGGGTAAAGGATCTCTGTATACTCTTAAAATTATTGAGGCCTTCAACAAACATGTCTATGTGGGTTATAGGCATCAATATTTAGCATGTTAGGAATAAAACCTGACACAACATTGTAGATCAACTATACTTGAACAAAATAAATTTTGAAAAAGAAAAGCTGACTGAAAGAGTTTAAAAAATATTAATTCATTTAAAGTACTGCACACACAATGACTAGTCAACTTAATAACATATTTTTGTGAAATGTGATGGTGTAGTCCATCTTTTCAGTTCTTTACTATCCGGTTTAATGAAAAAAAAAAAAAAACAGGATTCCCATATCTCCTTCATCATTCAATTGTTACTTGAATTAATGATTGACATTTTAAAACTCTGGCTTCAAACAGACGTGTAATTGGAAATGAAGTATTTTAATAGCTTTTTTTAGAAGCGTTTTTGTGTGTGTAGCTTTTTTGTTGTTGTTGTTCTTTGATGCTAAGTCAAAACTTCAACAAAGAGTAATTTTTTTAAGGTAAATTGCAAGGACTGCCCTGGTGGTCTTGTGGTTAAGAAAGTGTACCAGTCACTCAGTCATTCCGACTCTTTGCGACCCTAAAGACTGTAGCCCATCAGGTTCCTCTGTCCATGGGATTTCCCAGGCAAGAATATGGAGTGGGTAGCCATTCCCTTCTCCAGCGGATCTTTTCAACCCAGGGATCAAACTCAGGTATTCTGTATTGCAGGCAGATTCCTTACCCACTGAGCCAGCAGGGAAGCCCGACCACTTTCCAATGCACACTGGATCCCACATGCCTCAGGGCAATTATGTCTCAACTTGAGAGCCTGCAAATGGCAACTGTTTAGCTTTCAAGCCTTAGAGCTCATGCTCCATAACAAAAGAAGCCCCCAGGCTGCAACTAGAGAAAGCCTGAGCCTCAACAAAGACCTAGAAGAACCCCAAAAAAAAAAAAAATGTTTGAAATAAAGGTAAATGGCAATGTTGAATGTGAAACAACAGGAATGAACTTTGTGTACCCTGTCAAATTAAAATCTGCTGGTTTATCTTACACCATAAATGCATCTTTTACAACCGTTAATGAATTTGTGATATCATGTATCAGTCATTTATAAAATATCAGCTCACTAAATTATATAAATTTCTCAACTGTTGATATATTTCATTATTCCATATTTTAAAAATCATAACCATTGAATCACCACCAACCTTCTCCAAAAAGTCTTCCACTATTGGGAAGCTATCATGGTCATGGTGGCAAATAAAGTTTACCGAAATTCTAATATTCTTTCGAAAGCTCATATATTTTCGCTAGCATCAAATAATGTCAATCATTATCATCACAGTGGCAAGTTCGCTTATTTTTCAAAAAAATAAAATATCTTCCAAAACACCCAAGTCTGAATAATAGTTTGCCTGTGAATTATTCTTTCAGGTGAAAATGGTATGCCTGGATAAACATGACCCCCTCAGCTCACAGCTCAATCACAGCTTTTTCACCAGACAAACATGGTAGCTTGGTGTTTCTTCACCAAGAATGTTAAAAAGACATTCACTCAAAGATTGACATTTAATAAAATGAATAATTTTTTTTACTGTTTATCAAGAACTTTCTTAAAGTTTTTTTTTGTTGTTTTTTTTTTGGAAGTGGACCATTTTTAAAGTCTTCATTGAATTTGCTGCAATTTTGCTTCTGTTTTATGTTTTGGGTTTTTGGCTATAAGGCATGAGAGATCTTAGCTCCCCAACCAGGGAGCATGCCCAGCATTGAAATGTGAAGTACCAACCACTAGACCACCAGGGAAGTCCCTCAAGAACTTTCCTGATTTTTTTTTCTTTTTTTCCTGTGTGGGGGAAAAGAATACAAAAACTGGTAGGACTGAGAGCACTGTTTAATGCTACTGCCTTAATTCATGCTAAGGTATAAGCAGCTTTATTCACCATTATTTTTGCACCATCAGTGTAAGTGTCAATGTAGTGAAAAGATGCAGATAATTTCTTAGTCTTATTTTAAAAATAGTGTTGATCTTGCTGGTCCTCTGAAAGGGTCTTGGGGTACCCAAGCATCTTCAGATGACACTTTGGAAAATGCCAGTTTACATTAAGCATAGCAAATAAAGCAGTATATAAATCTGTGTGCTTCACTTTAAAAATATAGATAAATTTTCACATCGAGAAAAGACCTACCAGTGGGAATCTTAGGGGAAGCACACTGGCTGGAACCGGCCCACCCTGGCCAGGCACCATAGAAACCATTTGCGTAAGTTGTTTTATGACAGGAGGTCCTGGTAAGGAACACGGAACTGATAAACCACCACCAACTGGAAGAGTTCGGAAAAGACCAAAGGGAGACACCACATGTCCGACCGCCTCCCAGAATCCTCACTGGCATCCATCTTGGCACCACCAGGAAGGACTCTGAGTCAGAATGATTGGCTAGAAACTAGTCCCATCACCATAAAACCCAAGACTGGGAGAGCAGTTCTCCTGAGTTTCCTCACTCTACTGCTCACCACCCAGGCACCATTTCCAATAAAATCTCTTGCTTTGTCAGCACATGTGTCTCCTTGGACAATTCATTTCTGAGCGTTAGACAAAAGCCCACTTTCAGGCCCTGGAAAGGTCCTCTTTCCTGCAACAGGAAGAGAAATATTAGTAGTAATTCTGTCATATGAAGCATGCCTATATGAACAGCAATGCCCAGAATGATATTTCAGAGAACAGGAAGGATTCAGAGAACCTAACAGACATGGAAAGCTTTCACAATGCTGGCATATACATGTGAGATTTAGCATATTCTCTATGAGCCAAAGGAAATTAAAACAATATGTCTCAGCCTCATAAAAGGTAGTACTTTGTAAGATTCTGTATTGTGCAAAGATAGAAAAAGATTGTTCAGGAATTTAGTGAAAGTGTTAGTCATTCAGTCTGTCCTGTGACCCCATGGACTAAGCCCAATGAGCTCCTCTGTCCATGGAATTCTCCAGGCAAGAATACTGGAGTGGGTAGCCATTCCCTTCTCCAGGGGATCTTTCTGACCCAGGGATAGAACTTTACCATCTGAGCCACCTGGGAAGCCCATCAGGAATTTAGTTTTCTATTAATAGTTCCCAGTTTAGATAATGTGAAGAGGTTTCCAGTAGTTTATTGAAATTGTACTGCATATTTTTAATGTTAATTCCAAGGCTGAACTCTTGAGGCTCCAGGATTAATTCAGATGAAATTTTGAAGGTAAGACCAGGTTTTTCACTTGTGGGTAGAGGAAGATATTGAAGCATCTATCAGACACCCAGGAAATCAGAATGAACAGATTAATCCACTAAGATATAGAAGAGGATGCTTTAAATCTCATCGTAGTTTTTGGAGATCTCACTGTATCAGGCAGAATAATAATTTTTCAATTGTTGATAATTTTAAATTAGATTTTGAGTATTATTAAAGCTGTGCATTAAAGATGACACAAAAGAAAGAAAAGCAACAAAACTCCCTTTCTTCATCAGATACTCTCTTTATAATCTTTCAATATCCCTTTCCATGGATAAGGAAACTAGCTTTAAACTATTATGTGGCTTAGTCTAAAAGATTACTCAAAAGTATCTGATACGAATGACTACGATTTGATTGGCGTCATAATACACAAATACATCATCTGAATGAATTATTGAAAAAGAGAAAACCTTATATTTTAAAACTTTATCTTAAAGCAGCAAATATATGAAAGCTTTGCTTTCATGTTATTGGACTATTTAAATTTTAAGAATTATCCCCTGGCTCATATGGGATTCAGATTAGAGGGGGACAGAGTTGTTTCATGTAACCTAAATGACATTTTTATTACTTGCATTTTCTGACCCAGATTACAGAAAAGGACAGAACTGTTTATTCTCAATTTAAATACCAACAGCTCCATCAGTAAGGGTTTATATTTTACATGACAAAACAATAAAAGCAGAAAGAGCTAGTTGAGGGGAAGTCTAAATCTAACTGTCCTTTGATATTTTAATAGTCTTAATTGTAATAACTAAGGAGATTTTGAAATGGAAGTGCTCACAAGCAACTGCTAATAGTTGTAATTGTGAAAATATAGCTATATTGTTTAACTTATCTTCTTTGAATATTGGGTGGCATTTCACCTTTTTCCTGAAAAGCTTAATAAGATTTCCAGCTTTAAAAAAATCTTAAAGATACACTTAATTTCTGGAAACTAATGTATTTCTTATTAAAAGGGGTAGTTAAAAGTCTTGTAGGTAGAGGAAATTTCTTTTTATATATAATTAAGGGGGAAAAAAATGACTGTTCTCAGAAAAGTGAATATATGCTCAAAAATGTCCATACAATTTCAAGGGGTTCACAGATTGCCTTCCCCCAAATCTGTTCAAGAGCAAATTAAAAATGTCCTTGTCCAATAGGAGTGTTGTTGGGTCTTTGTAAATACTATAATACCCTAAACCTTTAATTCTTTAGCAACTATATCATATATTTAGAAGTTTTTTAAAAGGACAAAGGGGTAAAAAACTAAACAAGACTTTTACTTTCTCTAGTGATTCACAGTAATTTTTTTTTCATGCATCAATTTAGGGAAGGTAAAATCTCAAATTAAGGAAATCAGGCATTTGGGAGAAAGTCATCCAAGGGTAATAGGAAATTGGAAATAGAAGGTTTTTAAAAATACATCATTTGCCTTTCCTTGGGAATTGAAATCTGATTCTACACTTTCATACTTTTAAGAGAACAACAACAGCAACAATAACAAAAGCCCAAATTCCAATTCAAGCTTTCAAGGTAAGAAGACTGCCTTCTAACTCAAGTGCCTGAAATTAGGAGGAAAATGCTGAAACAATTCAGTAAAGTGAGACTTCCTACCTTTGTCCAAGCGAGGTGTAAACTCCAAATCCCAATTAGCAGAATTATCATTCCAAAGGTAACTGCAGGCTGGTACTGCACTCTCTGTCCTACAAAATGCCATTAAGAAATGTAACATCTTGCATTGCCTTAGTCACATCCTCCCTACCTTAGACTTAAGTATAACTTGAAGATGAAAGCAGGCCATTGTCATGCTAGTCAAAGGAGTTACAGTCTCCTGGCTTGTAGGAATGATCTCTCCCATAGGACTGCTTTCCAGTATTTTAACAGTTCAAAGTTCAACCCAGATCCATGTGGATCTGAGAACTTAGTATGGAGGGGTGCCATCTATTTAACTATGCTTAAGCTAAGAAACTAGAAGTATTTTGACTTGTCTCTTGTAGACAGCACCTGTTATTTGTTCAGACTGAATTTGCCAGGCTTCTAATGAAGCAATTAGAGAAGTTGCCTCATTGTTTATTTTGAAAAGCCAGGTGGTTCCAAGAATCAGAGGTGACAAGTAACTTAGACTTCTCAAAGCATGAACTGAGGTCAGCCTCCATTGCGGTAACCTGGCTGCTTTAAAAAATACAGACATGTCCATGTCCAAACTCCAGACCCAGTTCACCAGAGTTTATAGTGGTGAGTCCTGAGAATCAGGGCTCCCCAGGTGGCACAGTGGTAAGGAACTCACCTGCCAATGCAGGGGACACAAGAGACATGGGTTCAATCCCTGGGTTGGGAAGGTTGCCTGAAGTAGAAAATGGCAAATCACTCCAGTATTCTTGCCTGGAAAATTCCCATGGATAGAGGAGCCTGCCAGGCTCCTACAGTCCAAGGGGTCACAAGATTTGGACATGACTAAGCGACTGAGCACGCACACCCTGAGAATCTATTTTGAAAGCTTCCTTGGTTAATTCTTATGTACTTTGAAGCTTGGGAACTTCTGCTTTATGAGTTTCTTGGGCTTTTTACACATAGCTCTTTAAAATTCAGTTTTTGGTCTTAGCTGTACTTGCGAAACAAAAGAGCAAAAACTCTTTTGCAAAATGCAATCAAATTATGAGTACCAAAGAATTTCTTTATTTAATGACATTATGATAGTCTTGAACATGATAAGGTTTGTATAATCAGTAAGTTTTCATTGGTGTTTTAACCTAGTGATTTCTACCACAAGTGAGGCAATATCACGTATAGACCTGAGGGCTCTTGGACTAGAACTATGTATTTTTGGCACCCATGCAACTACTACCTGTGTGGTCTTGGGCAAATTGCTTATCTCTCTAAGGTCTCAGTTTCTTTCTTTATGTAAAATGGGGAGATTACTAAAACCTTACCTTAGAAGCTCATGTTGAAAGTAAATAAAATTATCCTCATAACACTCTGATACCCTGTTAATCACTCAGTCGTGTCCAACTCTTTGCAATGCTATGGACTGTAGCCCACCAGGCTCCTCTGTCCATGGGATTCTCCAGGCAAGAATACTGGAGTGGGTTGCCATTCCCTTCTGCAGGGGAATATTCCTAACCCAGGGATCGAACCCAGGTCTCCTACATTACAGGCAGATTCTGATAATTGTGCGATAAATGTTAACCATAATTATTGGTGTTGTTGAAAAGAAAGTGCTTAAGAACTTATTCCTCCATTGTCATAGAGATGTTCAATTTCTCTTCTTCAGGTTAAGACTTTCTGCTACTGTACTTTTAGAATATGCTCAGAGTTCAAAAATTTTAAAAGCTGGTCAAATCTTTTTGAAGATGTAAAAGCTACAGACTTGGATTTTAATTCTTAAAGAAAATCCTTTTAAAGTACTTATTGAATACCAAGCGTAAGTATATAGTTCAGAAGGTATATGACCGTTCACTGAGTTACCTAAATTATAAAAAGCCCTAGGTTGAAGAATTAAAAGCCAAATTTAAAATACTTCTTTGAAAGAGTTGAATGTTCTTTTTTTTGCATAATGTATTTACCCAAGGAAGCTTACTTAGATGGAGCATCTGGTTTTCAGCACATTCTTGCTTTACACCTATATTTCCAGCTGAAAAGCTCTGAGGTGAAGAGAGGTCAAATGACTTGCCCCACGTCACACACAATGAGTCAGTGATTCAGGCCAGATTGAATCAAGGAGTTTCTTTGGTAGGAGTGTCCAAAAATAAATAGTTAACTGAAAATAAATCTTTATACCTGTGTTTTTAGAGCAAAGAGAAGGGATATATTTGTTATTTTTCACATCTTTATTTAATTTAAATTCCTAAATAAAATAAAAGATATTTCTAAATATAACAACTTGAGCATGACTTCCCAACTCTCTTCCAAATAACTGAACTTAGGCTGTTTACTGACTATATTGAATTGGAAATATAACAATTCTGTCTCAGAAATTCTGGCCAATTTGTCATCTGTCTGTCATCTCTCCTCATTTGGAATCATTGTGTTCATTGTTACCGACTATTCGTTCATCAAAAGTTGATTGAGCATCTACTATGGGCCATCTGAGGCAGGAAATGGATGGGCCCCAGGCTGAACAGTTTATCCCCTGTGGTCAGAAACTCCATAATAGCAGAAACACCAGAAAATCAGGATGATGCAGGAGACTGGGCCCTGCCCAGATAAGAGATGAAAGAATATATATTCCTCATTCTCAAACTCAAGGATACCTCCCTGACTACAGATGTGCAGAAAGGCTCCTTGGAGGTCAAAAGAAAAGGGGCATCACCTCATTGTAAGTGATGTTGAGGCAGGCGGTAGCTGACTCCCTCCTTGCCCAGGGTAAAGTGATTGGACACTCACTCCTTATAGACTGACAGTCCATGACAAGAATAACAAGACAATTAAGGGAAGAGGCTAGGCCCTGCCCAGACCACAAATTTCTCATTCTCAAAGTCAGGAGACTCCCTGACCACACATGTGCAGAAAAGCTTCTTGGAGGTCAGAGGGAAGTTATGCCAAGAGAGGCTCATCACCCACAGTCCTTTGCAGTAGAATTCATCTTGGCTAAGAGACGCATGAGCACACATGGGAGGATCCTGAGATACATCAGATACGGACTGTGAACCAGAGAAGTCAAAATGATTGGCTAAAGGAAACCCAGAAGAAATGCCCCATAAATATAATTCAAACTACCATTAGGGCGAGACTGTCCCTCTCTGAACCCACCTTTGTGTATGTCCACATGCACTGTGCTCTTTTCCTAATAAACACATAACCACTTTTTTTTTCTATGTGGGAATTCATTTCTACACAGCTGACAGGCCAGGGCCTTGCCACTGACCCCTGTCCCTGGTGGTCTAGTGGCTAGAATTCAGCACTCTACTTCTGGCTGCCTGACCTCAGTCTGGCTGGGAACCGAAACCCTACTTCAAACTGCTGCAAGCTGAGGCCACCTGTGATCTCATCTACCCTGACCACTAACCTTCATAGGACTCAGCACAAGTATTAACAGAGGCGCACATGACACATGTCTAAATGCTTAATATTGATGAATTAAGTGGGCAAAGTATTCAATAAATTAATTCCTCTTCCTACTTTGAAAAGGTACCCTTGCACAAACTTGCAAGACCTGTTTCAAATTTAGAGTTCTAAATGCCTCAGCATTTTGTGCCAGAACAGTCTGGAAACTCACTACCAGCCACCATCCACTTGGTGCAAGTGAACTGCCTCTGGTCTGACAACCATTTATGTTTGTTTTTTTCCCCACTCCTGGCTATATCCTATAATGTGATGGGCAGTGCAGACATGCATTGACTGTACCAGTTTACCCATTCAAGCACATTCATCGTTCCCCAAATCAGGCACCCACTGCACCATTCTTTTGACTCCTGACTTCCAATTCTGGGGTAGAAGCTTATGCTGGCCCTGAAAATAGGCTTAGTACCAGGGTCCTTCATGCCTGGGTGTCAGGGTAATACTTCCAGCACCGCACCAGGACATCCATGAGGAGAAACTGCTCCACAGTATAATCTGAGCATATCCTTCTTCTATTGTACAATATCACCACTTTCTATTGTCAGCTCAGCATAGGTCCAGTGCTTCGGTCTGATGTTGCCTTGAACATTCCAACCTGAGAGCAAACCTTTCCGTGTAAAGTACACTGGTTTAAACAACTTACAGCTCTTTTCCATCTCAATACCTTAGTCTGTTTGTCCTTTCTGCTCTTTTCTCACCTTGGTCCAAGTGTAAAAATTCTTATTATCGCTCCCTCCTCTTGTTTTTTATTTATTTATTTTTTTGGCTGCACCAGGTCTTATTGCAGCATGCAGGTTCTTTGTTGTGACATGCGGGGTGTTAGTTTGTGGTATGTGGGATCTAGCTCCCTGACCAGGGATCGAACGTGGGCCCCCTGCATTGCGAGTGCTGAGTCTTATCCATGCCTATCTTTCATATCATACTTTTCCCTTTATAATTTTATAGTTAGGCTTCCTTGGTGGCTCAGTGGTAAAGAATCCGCCTGTCAATGCAAAAGACTTAAGAGAAGCAGGTTCAATCCCTGGGTAGGGAAGATCCCCTGGAAAAGAAAATGGCAACCCACTTCAGTATTCTTGTCTGGGAAATCCCACGGATAGTGGAGCCTGAAGGCTGCAGTCCACGGAGTGACAGAAGAAATGATTTAGCAACAAAGCAACAATTTTATAGTTATGTTTATATATACAGTCTCTCCTAATTTTGATTGTGGAAGCTTTGAAGACTAGTCCCATGCCACTTATTTACTTTCAATTCTTTGAAGATAGTTTTATTGGTTTTGTAGAAATCTTGTTTATTCATTGTAAATAAGCTACACCATAAAACAGTTCAAAAAGAGTAAAAACTCAGAAATGGTGCCAGTTTTTTTCATGAAGACACATGAATCAATGTACAGAAGTTACACAAAGAGGAGCATTTACTTTTTGCAACTCTTTTCTTCGTTTAACTATTTTGTGTGTTTTCAGTTAATGATTTGAGATCTACATAGTCCTTTTTAATGACTGCGTATGATTCTATACTAGTGATATTTTGGGAATATATCTAACCAATCTTCCTTACTTGATAGTTTATTCTGTTCTTTCTTATCTGTTATGAAAGCACTGAAGACATGGTCTTCATTTAAGATCTTTTCAGGTATGTACAAAAAGAAAAAAGTGAAGTCGCTCAATCGTGTTCGACTCTTTGTGACCCTGTGGACTGTAGCCTACCAGGCTCCCCAATCCACGGAATTCTCCAGGCAAGAGTACTGGAGTGGGTTGCCATTTCCTTCTCCAGGGGATCTTCCTGACCCAGGGATCGAACCTGGGTCTCCCGCATTACAGGCAGATGCTTTACTGTCTGAGCCACCAGGTACAAGTGACCCCTTATGATAAATTCTTAAATCTAATGTTTCTGTATAATATCAAAGGAATGGTTTCATTTGCTTTTATATCTCTTGGAGCACTGGGTACAAAGCCTTAAAAGCAACAGATATTTCATAAATATTGACTGAATGCATTCAAGAGTAAATTCTTGATTGGTTAATTAATATCTACTTACATAACTAATCTAATACAGTATTGTGATTAGATGTTCTGGAAGGAACCAATCCAGAGCTATGCTACCTTTTTACACAGAAAAAAAATTTCAAAAAAAGAAATAGTAAGGCGTGAAATAAATAGAGTGAGAGATATTTGCAGTGAACATTACAAGTGTTTATTTGTTCTTCCTTCCTAGCAATGCTATGAGAAGCTAAAACTAATATCATTGCATCCATTTTGCAGAGGAAGCATTTTACCATTAAGACAAATTATTGACCTGAGGCCACGGGACTTACAGTAAGGAGGAGCTTCACACTTTTTCTTGCCACCTCCAGCCCTCTCACCGTGTTTTCTTAAATATGTCCCTCTGACTTTTAGCTAAATAACAGTTTTCCACCATTGCATCTTAATAAAGAACTCTGCGTCAGGAACTGGTTTCTTAGAATAGCTGTTTGTACAGAGGTTGAACATTACAAGTGTTTATTTGTTCTTCCTTCCTAGCAATGCTATGAGAAGCTAAAACTAATATCATTGCATCCATTTTGCAGAGGAAGCATTTTACCATTAAGACAAATTATTGACCTGAGGCCACGGGACTTACAGTAAGGAGGAGCTTCACACTTTTTCTTGCCACCTCCAGCCCTCTCACCGTGTTTTCTTAAATATGCCCCTCTGACTTTTAGCTAAATAACAGTTTTCCACCATTGCATCTTAATAAAGAACTCTGCGTCAGGAACTGGTTTCTTAGAATAGCTGTTTGTACAGAGGATCCTCTTTTAGCAGGAAACACAAACTGCAGAAGACTAACAACCTTTGTATCTTCAGTGACCTCTAACTGACCAGTTACACCTGAGCATGACTAGGCATTTTACTAAAAAACCTGCTTTGCCTTTTTCCCAGCTGGTGAAGACTGCAAGTTTGTTGAAAATTTTATACCTTGTTTAGATGAGGAAGAAATGTGCCCTGCTGACTTAAACACATGTAGTTCGCTTTAGAACTACCCCACTTTTTGATTAATCCTTAGCACCAAGCATACTGCCTGGACCATGATAGACTGACATGCTGCTGCTGCTGCTAAGTCGCCTCAGTCGTGTCCGACTCTGTGCGACCCCACAGACGGCAGCTCACCAGGCTCCCCTGTCCTCAGGACTCTCTAGGCAAGAACANTTCCCATCATTAGGGTCCTTTCCAATGAGCTGGCTTGTCGCATCAGGTTTCAATTTTAAATATTATAAACAATTATTCACTTAATATATATCATAGAATTCATGCAAAGTTGAGTTTAGGAGAGAAAGGTAGTGTTGATCCCTACAGCTAACATAAATAGTATGTTCTATAGGATAATAGTGAAAGTTATTGGCATATTGTATGATAGCTAGAACACATAAAACCAGAGATAAAAATAAGTCCAATTATAACAAAAGAAAAGTGAAAGTGTTAGCCACTCAGTTGCGTTCAACTCTTTGCGACCCCATGGACTGTAGCTCACCAGGTTCCTCTCCTCATGGGATTCTCCAGGCAAGAACACTGGAATGGATTGCCATTTACACATATTAAACTTACCTGGAAAAGACAGATTTCCATTCTATCACACACATATACACATACACGAAAGATTTTTCTGTTTTTTCCCTAAATAGACAAATTTTCACCAAAAAAAGAAAGCCAAGCCAAAAAAAAGAAATTTAGAGGGAACTAGCAGGAGAAAGCAATGGCACCCCACTCCAGCACTCTTGCCTGGAGAATCCCAAGGATGGGGGAGCCTGGTGGGCTGCCGTCTATGGGGTCGCACAGAGACAAGCTGAAGCGACTTAGCAGCAGCAGCAGAAATTTGGAAGTGATGAACGATACACAGAAAATGAAAGATAATTTAAGTTGCTACTTTATTCTACTACTCCTAAATTGTAGGCACATTTCTTACATTTTTTACTTGTTATTCATTTTGGCAATTAGAAATATGCTTTTTTGTCTCTTAGATGTCTAGATTTATAAATTAGTAGTAATAGTAGAATAAAGTAACAGCTGGTAGGATTGTAAGAATATATGGATTGGGATTTCCTTGGTAGTTCAGTGAATAAGACTCTGCATTCCCAATGCAGGCAGGCTAGGTTTGATTCCCAAACAAGAACTTAGATCCCATATACCACAACCCAGAGTCTGCATGCCACAACTAAGACCAGATTCAGTACATTTTTTTTCTTCAGAAAAGAAAATATGGATTAATCTAAATTAATAACTATACTTTTAAAAATGTCTCTCAATGGCAACCCACTCCAGTACTCTTGCCTGGTAAATCCCATGGATGGAGGAGCCTGGTAGGCTGTAGTCCATAGGGTCGCTAGCAGTTGGATACTACTGAGCTACTTCACTTTCACCTTCCACTTTCATGGATTGGAGAAGGAAATGGCACCCCACTCCAGTGTTCTCGCCTGGAGAATCCCAGGTATGCGGGAGCCTTGTCTCTGGGGTCGCACCGAGTCGGACACGACTCAAGTGACTTAGCAGCAGCATGATTATTTAGATATGTCTTTTTTTTCTAATGTAGGAGTGTAGAATTATACACTTCCCTCTCATCAATGTTTTAACTATATCCTACAATTTCATTATACTATATTTTAATTTTCATTCTGTTAAGTGTACTTTTGATTTACCTTGAAAGTTCCTCTTTGACCCATGAATTATTTCAAAGTGTGTTGCTTAGTTTTCACACATTTGATGATTTTCTTCCCTTTGTATTAACAATTTCTAGTTTTAAGTTCATTGTGGTCAGAAAACACCCTCTGTATGACCTTATTTCTTTTACATTTTTTGTTTTGAGATTGTTTTATGGCTATAATGTGGGCCATTTAGGAATGTGTTCTGTGGGTACTTGAAAAGAATATATTCTGCTTTCGGTGGGTGGAATGTTCCGTAAATGTTGATTGGATTCTGTTGGTTGATGTCATCAGTGCTATTAATTTCATGATTTTCTAACTGGTACATATTTCAACAATTCTTGAAAGATGTTGAAGTTTCTAACTAAAATTGTGAATAATTCTATTCTCCTTTCAATTCTATTAATTTTCCCCTCACAAAATTTAAAGCTCTATTGTTTAATACATGTACATTTAGGAATACTATGTTTTCTTATCTATCTCTTAGTATGTGATATTTCTGTTGCTTTGAAAGCTATCATAACTGATATTAATATAGCCACTCTCATTTTGCTTTCCATTTACATGATATATCTTTTTTTATTCATTTACTTCTAACCTGCTTATCAGAGAAGATGATGGCACCCCACTCCAGTACTTTTGCCTGGAAAATCCCATGGACGGAGGAGCCTGGTAGGCTGCAGTCTATGGGGTTGCGAAGAGTTGGACACGACTGGGCAACTTCACTTTCACTTTTCACTTTCCTGCATTGGAGAAGGAAATGGCAACCCACTCCAGTGTTCTTGCCTGGAGAATCCCAGAGACCGAGGACTTTGGTAGGCTTTTGTCCATGGGGTCGCACAGAGTCGGACACGACTGGGGTGACTTAGCAGCAGCAGCAGCAAGCGACTAAGAACAGCACAACACTGGGACTACAATATATGTATATAATTTATCACAGAAAACTGGTATTGAGATGTTTATTAGCTTGAATGAAATTTTAAAACTTTATTTCCCTTTGTGTTTCCTTAAATTCTATTTTTATAATTGTTCTAAACATTTCCTCTTCACAAATATTAGATTTGTGACAATCCCACTGATTCATAGGGCTCTGTTAATCCTTTTTTTAATCCACTATGTATATTCTTTGTTTTTCAAAAACAGACTTTTCAAGGTCTTTTTTTTTCCTGACTTGCATATAATTTCCAAATTTTATCTTGGTATATACTTAGTAAAAGGAATAGGGAAAAACATATCTATTCCATCTTTTTAAAAATAGAAGCTTATTCCATTTTTTTCAGAAGTAGAAGGTTATTCCATTTTTGATAGTTATTATTATGATTACTTAGTTTAGTAAATTATACAAGAAAGCAATGTGTTTGGGGGATTAATTGATCCATAAAACTAAAATTGTTTGAAATAATTGTTATCAAACTATGTATGGATGAGAAGAAATATTGAAGGTTTCTGCATTGAGATTTGAGTTTCAAATGTTTCCAGAGCTCTCACTCCATTCTAAGGAAACCAGAATCAGAAATAATAGAAATTCCATTACTGGCATGGCTTATAAAGGTTAGATGGCACAAATTAATTGATATGTACCTCACTCCCCCTTAAATGCCATAACTGTACCTCAAAAGAATGACAAATTAATGTGCATTAATATGCAAACCTAAAATATAATATTTATGATTATTTTTAATACTCTAACTTTTGAAATCTTGATTGGGAAGGATAAGAGAGATAAGCATCCTGCTTGAATTTGATTTCCTACTTTTAAATATACTCTTTCCAATTAGCTGGACTAGAAATTTTAAGTTGTTTCTTAGAAGGCTTAATTTTGTTCTTTTTTTTTTTGTACAAGACCTAGATTATCATTGACTGAACTCTAAACGGCTTTGACAGTAACAGAAAAATCTACCTGAAGAGCAGTTCTAATTTAATCTCAAGGTTTTCTAACTTATTTTTTAAAATACGTATTTTATAAAATTTCATCTTTACTGTGCATGTACATACACACACATACCAACATGAAGATGTTTCATAAAACAAAGCTAGCTATATCCTTACACCTGCAACTTCTGGGTGGTAATAACTTGAATTACATTGAAACTCATGTGATGGAGATGTTAATTTCCCTATTCTCTTTGGACAGTGGAACAGATGCTATCTTAAACTTCAAAGGGATTTGACTACTTTCTGAGTTTCGTTAATGAACAACAACTTTTCACAGCCCGGTTGAAAAAAAGCTAACAAAATATACAAAGGAGAAAGATCACTGAAGAATTCATCAGTCTTTTCCTTCTGAAATATTTTTTAGGGGTAGAAAGGAAGTCAAACTCAAAACATTTGATCTTTCCCAGGAAATTGAAATGCACTGTATTTATTGCTTTTCAAATCTGACAGTTCATCCTGTGGCTTCGTGTGTGCAGAAGTTGCTTCAGTGGTGTCCGACCCTGTAGACTGTAGCGTGCCAGTCTCCTCTATCCATGGGATTCTCCAAGCAAGAATTCTGAAGTGAGTTGCCATGTCCTCCTCCAGCAGATCTTCCTAATCCAGAGATCCAACCCATGTCTCAGGTCCCCCCGCAATAGCAGGCAGGTTCTTTGCCACTAGCACCACCTAAGCCTGTGACCTCACATCATGGTATACCACCCAGTTCTACCAAGAGGAGATGGGCTTTGAGAGATACTTGTTAAAGAACTTGATTTTGAAAAGAGAGAGAGAGAGCACAATTGGTGGTAAGTATTTTCATTTTTGTCCTTCACTGGGCTTCCCTGGTAGCTCAGATGGCAAAGAGTCTGCCTGCAATGCGGAGATTCTGCAATCCAGGTTTGATTCCTGGGTTGGGAAGACCCCCTGGAGGACACGGCAACTCACTTCAGTATCCTTGCCTGGAGAATTCCATGGACAGAGGAGCCTGGTGGGCTATATAGTCCATGGAGTCACACTGAATGACTATCGCTTTCACTTTTTTTTCAGTTTGATTTAAAAAGAGAGAGAGAACCCAATTGGTGATAAATATTTTCATTTTTGTTCTTTGCTGTTTAGTTTAGCTCAGGTAATGCACTGCTGTGTGGCCAGGAGATGGTTCTAGGAGCTTCTGTGTTGTCAACTGGTATAAGATAACAGATAATGATGGATTCTGACAGTAATTATTTCTTATGAATCAGGCAGTGATCTTAGCATTTTGTGGTTGTTGTCATTTAGTCACTAGTTGTGTCTAACTCTTTGTGACTCCATGGGCTATAGCCCACCAGGCTCCTCTGTCCATGGGATTTCCCAGGCAAGAACACTGGAGTGGGCTGCCATTTCTTTCTCTAGGGATCTTCTCAGCCTAGGGATTGATCCTGCATCTCCTGCTTGGCAATCATATCCTTGACCGCTGAGCCACGTGAGAATCCCTAAGCATTTTAAATATGTTAAGTTATTGAATCTCTTTATCGACCTTATACATAGAAATTATTATCATCCCCTTTTTTTTTTTTTTTGGCAGTGCTGCATGTCATGTGGGATCTTAGTTCCTCCACCAGGGATTGAACCCTTGCCCCTTGCAATGGAAGGCAGAGTCTTAACCACTGGACTACCAGGGAAATCCCTCATTGTCATTTTACAGATACTTGAAAAGGCACAGAAAGTTTAAACAACTTGCCTAAAATCACAGAGCAAGTAAGAAAGCAGTGGAGGCAAGATTCAACTAGGCATTCTGCCTCTAAAGGCCATTTCTCTGAAACACCCAGCTCTGTCTCCACAACTCTATTAACATCCCATCAGCTCTCTGAGATCTGGCTTTCTAATTTTTGAAAGGAGAATAAAAATGCACATTTTGATTTACTTGATATTATAAACTCATCACATTTGGCATTCAACAAAGACTTTAATGGTTACATAGGCCACATTAACATGCTATAACTGAAGAAATTAAATTCTAGAAATTAAGCAATTTAGGGCCACACAATCGTGACAGCTCTGGAACTTGGTCCTTTGAGCTAATCCTTATTGAATGCTGAACACATCTAACGAGGATACACATACTAAGAGGATTGAACACAACAACCTACATTTCATAGTTTGAAAACTAATAGTAAACACATTAATTTATCACTTTGATATTAGGTGCTATAATAGATCATTGACTCGATGGATATGAGTTTTTGCAAACTCAAGGAGGTAGTGAAGGACAGGGAAGCCTGGCGTGCTGCAGTCCTTGGGGTTGCAAAGAGCTGGGCTTGACTGAGTGACTGCACAACTATAGTAGAGGTATATGATAGAGTACCATACAAAGCTGAGGACAGTACAGTTAACATTTTTAGGATTGTGTGGGAAAATAATAAAACTGAAAAAAAAAAAAGAAGAGACAACTTTTGAACTGATTCTTGAAGGATAAGAAGGAGTTGCTTTGAAGACAAAGAAGGTTCATTGAGGCTGAGGAACATGTTTGTTCAGGTTACCAATTCAGAAAGCACACTCAAAGAAAGGAGATTTCCTTGTTGGTAAACATCAGGCCATCTGAGCTCCAACTGGAAGTTATGTAACTAGCGTAAGACCACAAATGTCTTTGGCCAATCAGAATCTCTAACCTTTTAAGTGGGTTTCCCCGGTAGCTCAGAAGTAAAGAATCTGCCTGCAATACGGGAGACCCTGCCATGGGTTTAATCTGTGGGTCAGGAAATTCCCCTGGAAGAAGAAATGGCCCTTCATTCAATAGAATGTTTTGGTCAGCTGGAGTTTCAGAAACATAAAGATTTATGTTCAGAAACACAATTAAGGCTCTAGTGCCCAGGTTTTCCAGCTCTTAGTTGCGAGAAGCTAATTTTAATTCTTTCTTTGGTTTCTTCTAAACAAAGTGGGACTAAAGACAGGATCCTTTATCTTATCTTCATGTCATCATGGCCTGATACAGTAGCTGAAACTGAGTAGAGTTTATTTAAAATAAAAAGAAATTTTTGTTGTGGATTTATAGATGTCAGGCACTGTACTCAGAATTACATGTACATTTTCTGTTTTAATCCCCACATCTGACCAGTGAGAGAATAACTGAGATTGGATCAGAGAACTGGAAGCTTAGAGAGACTAATAATATGTCTAATAGTATGTGCCCCGAGGACACAGGGGCACAGATTTTGAGCAATCCCCCTGCCTTCAAAACCTGCAGCATTTTCAAAGTGTAATGAATGCATTTACGATAATTTGCATGATTTTAATGTGTTTCATAATTTCCCCAATGCAAAATGTACCTCATGAGAACTGATATGTAACTTTAAAAATACTACTTTGCATAGAATGAATAAAAGTGTTTGTTTGTTTTAAAGACAAAAATCAAGAAGAGGTTGTTATGCTTTTCAAGAAAAAATTAAAATCCGACCTCAGTGTTCACTGAGATATTTTTAATGTACAAATACTTTTTAGAAGTGTAATAGAAGAGCATTCTTCTACTTTCTTTTAGAAATCATTAAGCATTTTCTTTTTAAATATAGCTTATACAGAAAATGATTATCATATGAAAAGCACTTTTTAAAAAGCCCTTTAAAAAACTGTTAAGTGTATGTAAACTCAAACACATGTGAACAATTGCAGCCTTCTTTCATTCTGCTTGCTTTCAAACCCAAACCTATGGAGAAGGCTAGGCTCTCCCAGAAGACACTTTCAGAATTAAAAGCATCCAGAGAGTTGGGGAGTTCATACATATTCCAGTCAGCCTGTTGATTAAACCAGCCCTAGGGCTCAATTCATCAGGCTGACTCTAAAAGAAAAGGACAGAAACTCTACAAAGTAATTAGCTGGGGATAGATTCTAGGTGCTGATTTGCATGTCTCTACAGTACTGCCTCTAAATCTCTTATAATCACTCAAGGCAGCCCCACCCCACTCAATTCTGTTTGCTGTTTTAATTGAGAATCTCAAGAAACTAAATTAACAATACAATTCCAGAAAGAGGTAATTAGAGTAAATTGTGTATTTGTTTATTTTCTTTTTGGCCATGAGGCATGTGGTATCTTAGTTCTCCAACTGGGGTTCAAATGCATGCTCCCTCTATTGGAAGCATAGTATTTTAACCACTGGGCCACCAGGGAAATCCTTGAGTAAATTGTGACGTTAACCAGGACTTGAGAAGCAGCCGAGGCAAGTGACCTCACAAACTGCTTCTGGTTGATTCCAAATCAGTCAAATGAGATTGATTCAACTAAATCAATCCAGTGGGATTTTATCAAACAAGACAGAGGCCCACCATGTTCCCTATGCTGTTGTTGTTCAGTGATTAACTCATATTGACTCTAAAGTTTCCTATACTGGGAGATTAAAAAATGAAGTGACTCTGCTGAAAGGATGTTTATAATCTAATAGAAATAAGCCATAAAAACCAATCAGGCCGTTTTATGCAGTACTGTGGACAGGTTTCCACAGATTAACAGAGGCCAGAGAAGCATGTACTCTACTGTATTTGGAAGGAAGAGAGAAGGGGACCTGTGGAAGGCAGATAGGGGTGTCAGGAAAGTGTGTAGTTTTCTTGGTTCAGTCTTGCTGCAACAAAGATTTGAAATAGCAGACCAGTGTTACAGCTACAGCTCCATTAGAGCTCAGAGTTTTATTTGGCAAACAAAGGATAGTACACCCCAGATCCTGAAGGAAAGGCCTCAGCGTGGCTTGGCTGCCTCTTTTTAAACTTTATGTCTCCTCCCCACAACCCCCCTGCAGCCTGCCCTATGCAAATTAGGGCTAGTACCCATCATGGATCAGGAAGGGGGACGGATGGGTTTGTTTCATCTGAGGTTCCCATTCCAGTCTGCAGATTTTTGCTTTGTTCCCTTTTCTCTGGCTTTCCCCCCCTTTCTTTGCCTGTCTTTTAGCTGCAGACATTTTGGACTCCCTTTTCAGTTCTAACTAACAGGGGGGATCCAAGAAGATGTCATAGAGATCTCTGGATTCAGTTTGTGCCTTGAAAGGAAGGTTCAATTTCTGAAGGCTGGAAAGGAAGAGGCATTCAAAAGGGAATGAAGTATGTGCAAAAGGTACTGTAATTACAGTGCGAAGGATGCAATGGAAAGCACAGCTGAGAATGGTTTGACTAGGGTGCCGTTAAATCAAAGAGTCAGGATCCCAAGACCCTTGCTCATTCAGCAATTAGTCTACAGGTTAAAAATATCAAATTACTCACACTTTTTTTTTCTGCCAGTTATTTTATTTTCACGTGATATTTTAATAGCTATTTACGTATGCAGGTGTGCTAAGTCTTTTCAATCATGTCCTACTCTTTGTGATCCTATGGACTGTAGCCTTCCAGGCTCCTCTGTCCATAGGATTCTCCAGGCAAGAATACTGAGTGGGTTGCCAGGCCCTTCTCCAGGGAATCTTCCTGAACCGGGGATCAAACCCACAACTTATGTTTCCAGCACTGAAGGCAGGTTCTTTACAACTAGCACCACCCAGGAATGGCGCTACTCGTAGGATTTATGTATAGCTATCAATAACTATGTAGAATGTATTGCACACTTAATATATGCATTCTTCATTTTATCCCCAACAGAACACTGAAGAAAGCATTAATGTTATCTCCATTTTCCAGAGGAGAGAACAGAGCAGAAAAAGATCAAGTAACTTGCCTCAAGTCCAAGGTAGCAAAAAGTTTGGATCACACATCTGGATCCTAGATCCACAAGCTTGACTCCTGATACACACTGAATGCCCACGATATGCCAACATGTTTGCTCAGTACAGAATTATACACAAGGGCAAGAGTGACACAGTCCCTCTTCTCTAGGACGTCTTCTTATTCCTCAAAAAACTTCAGCAGCTTAGTTTAGATAGAGCGATAAAGCCACTAATAAAAAACCAGTTATAAAAGGTCCCCTCTACTCTTTGGTGCAACTACCTGTAATTAAGTAGTTAAAAGTGAGAGGAAGGAAGAAAAAGAAGGAAGCAGAGGAAAAAGTTAAAGATGTTTATACCCTTGCTCACCCCAAGGGTAGGGTGAGCAAACGAGACTCGTAGGATTGTAGTATTTATGATGTGACCTCTTGGAGAATAAAGAAGCACATGTATTATTTTTTTAATATAAATTTATTTAAATTAGAGGCTAATTACTTTACAATATTGTATTGGTTTTGCCATACATCAACATGAATCTGCCACAGGTATACACNTTAGCAAGGTTACTTCCCCGCAACCCATCCATAAAGAGTACTGAAAAATCTTTAAGAGGCAGAGACAGTGATTGCTATAATTTTGCATGTTTTTCAATGCCTCAATCAGCAACCTTGTAAAAATGCATTGCGTGGATAAATGGATCATATAGAGATCGCAGCACGTCCTACCTAACTATTCTGACCAAAAAATAAAGCTACAAATTCTGGAAACTCCTTAGCAAACCTAGAAAATTTGTCGATTGAAGTGAACCTTAAATTGGTGTTATACTAAATGGTGGGTAAGAAAGAACAAAAAGTGATTTAGGCAGGATGTTTGTCATACAAATAAAAATTGAGAAGTCATGAAAAATGAACAAAAAGTAGAAAGTATGCATGTTAAATTAGAGAGTTGGGTTGATGAATGGAGAGAGCCAGCTTAGGCCTGTACATACAACATGAACTTGAAACTGTATCTCTCTGTACTTGAAGTCAAAGAGATATCATCAAATTCTGTTCTATGAGCTAAACATAATTAGAAAAAGCACTGCCCTTTAGACAAAGTAAGCACATGAGTTAATTATAGAGGGTAAAATTACAGGAGTGTCCAGTTAAGTAAGATCCTAGGTTAATGATTGGGAGTTTAAGAAGCTTAAAGTTCAACATTCAGAAAACTAACATCATGGCATCTGGTCCCATCACTTCATGGCAAATAGATGGAAAAAGTGGAAACAGTGTCAGATTTTATTTTGGGGGGCTCTAAAATCACTGCAGATGGTGACTGCAGCCATGAAATCAAAAGACGCTTACTCCTTGGAAGAAAAGTTATGACCAACCTAGATAGCTTATTCAAAAGCAGAGACATTACTTTGCCAACAAAGGTCGGTCTAGTCAAGGCTATGGTTTTTCCAGTGGTCATGTATGGTTGCGAGAGTTGGACTGTGAAGAAAGCTGAGCACCGAAGAATTGATGCTTTTGAACTGTGGTGTTGGAGAAGACTCTTGAGAGTCCCTTGGACTGCAAGGAGATCCAACCAGTCCAT
>SJXQ01005662.1:392777-407773 GCA_006408695.1 Aepyceros melampus
TGGTCCAACTCTCACATCCATACATGACTACTGGAAAAACCATAGCCTTGACTAGACAGACCTTAGTCGGCAAAGTAATGTCTCTGCTTTTCAATATGCTGTCTAGGTTGGTCATGACTTTCCTTCCAAGGAGTGAGGGTCTTTTATTTTCATGGCAGCAATCACCATCTGCAGTGATTTTGGAGCCCAAAAAAATAAAGTCTGACACTGTTTCCACTGTTTCTCCATCTGTTTCCCATGGAGTGATGGGACCGTATGCCAAGATCTTCGTTTTCTGAATTTGAGCTTTAAGCCAACTTTTTCACTCTCCTCTTTCACTTTCATCAAGAAAGTTCCTCTTGAGTTCCTCTTCACTTTCTGCCATAAGGGTGGTGTCATCTGCATATCTGAGGTTATTGATATTTCTCTTGGCAATCTTGATTCCAGCTTGTGTTTCTTCCAGTCCAGCATTTCTCATGATGTACTCTGCATAGAAGTTAAATAAGCAGGGTGACAATAAACAGCCTTCACATACTCCTTTTCCTATTTGGAACCAGTCTGTTTCATGTCCAGTTCTAACTGTTGCTTCCTGGCCTGCATACAGATTTCTCAAGAGGCAGGTCAGGTGGTCTAGTATTCCCATCTCTTTCAGAATTTTCCACAGTTTATTGTGATCCACACAGTCAAAGGCTTTGGCATAGTCAATAAAACAGAAATAGATGTTTTTCTGGAACTCTCTTGCTTTTTCCATGATCCAGTGGATGTTGGCAATTTGATCTCTGGTTCCTCTGCCTTTTCTAAAACCAGCTTGAACATCAGGGAGTTCACGGTTCACGTATTGCTGAAGTCTGGCTTGGAGAATTTTGAGCATTACTTTACTAGCGTGTGAGATGTATACTAAGATCTAAAGTTTGTTGCATCCGTGACTTCATTTTTAATGTGTCCCTGCATATCTGCTAGACAAAAGAGACAGTAAGGATCTCAAAGAACAAAACTATAGCTAACAGAGTGTTTGATGCTATACAACATGTGTCATGTCCTTCCAAACATCAAGGAGGGTCCTTTCCTCCTAAAAGCTGTCCTGTGTATAGGATTAAAAAATTCACCTCTTAAAAGAGGAATATTTAAGGCACTGAAAACTGTATGCAACTTCAGCTCAAAAGGGAATTGTTGTTCCTCAGTTGCTGGGATTATCAAAAACAATTTATGGGGAAAATCATGTATTTTAATCTTTTCCCTTGACATTTAATAATTGAGTTTGCACAGTTGGGCATGTGTACACACACACACACGCACACACACAGAGCTCAATTTCCAATGGACTATTTTGCAGTGTATAACAGGATAAAAGTCTTTATAAAACTTAGCTTACTTAGGAGGTATATATATTCTTGAATTTCCAGAGAGCCATTGTAAGTAATATCATTAGTGTCATCAATATTATCTGAGATACTGTAGAACATAACCCAAGTATACAAATTAACTTTGCATTAAGGTTTGAAGTGACACAACCATTGCCTGTGAATATCATCTCTCAATTTGTAAATTACCAGACATAGTCATAATGTGGCCTGACTAAAACTGTGTCTGCATGAAGTGCTTTTTCTTTTGTGCAATCAAAACCCTAAAAGTATGAGATCTTCTTTTATTCCTTTCGCTGAAAGTCATTTATTAATTTTCCCTGCAGTAAATGTAATTCCAGAGTTTATTCTTTTTTTTTTTTTTTTTTAAGAGGAAGGAGTACATTTTCCGGCCATTTCCTTCGTCATTCTAGGCAGCTAGCCAATGAAATATAGACTAAACAACACAGAGGATATTAATTCTACTTCACAATGCATGCACACAGCTAGTGATGCATAAAGCTTCATTCCAAAACTGACAATAAAAGGATTGTGCAACTGTCTAGAGTCCAACGTCACGAAGAGTTTTCTGAGGGAGTTGGAAGGAGATAAGAGAACAGATCTTAGGGAATATGTTTAAAATAGCCAAATAGTGATGGCAAAGCCAAATTCATACCTACATCAGTGGGGTGCACAGGATCCATCTGAGAATCTTTAATGCTGAATTTTAGAAAAAAAAATTCAAAATAAACCTAAAACAAGATAAAACAAAACAATGTAGCTCCCAGATGTATTGGGTGTTTTCTGGCAGTAGAAATATAAGACACAGACAGAACAACTTCGAAAGCCTGAGTCTAGAGCTGGTTGATTGCTATTGATTGATTGAATAAGGCTGGATGGCCTTTATTTTGTTTTGGCTGTGTCGTGCAGTCAGCAGGATCTTAGTTCCCCAACCAGGGATCAAACCCAGGCCCCCTGAAGTTGAAGCATGATGTCCTAACCATTGGATCTCCAGAGAATTTCCTAAAGCAGGTTCAAATGTACATAGGTGTTAAGTTGCTCAGTCATGTCCAACTCTTTGTGACCTCATGGACTGTCACCTGCTAGACCTCTGTCCATGGGATTCTCCAGGCAAGAAGACTAGAGCGGGTAGCCATTTCTTTCTCCAGGGAATCTTCCCAACTCAGGGACTGAACCTGGGTCTCTGATTTCCTGCATTGTCAGGCAGATTCTTTACCACGAGCACCACCTGGGAAGACTGGTTTAAATCTGAACACACCATAATTATAATTCTTAGGTCAAGAAACAGAATGTCACTTACTTCCCAAAAAACATGTCTATACACCCATGTGGTCACTATCCTCCCACAGGTTAGTCTTATCTTGACCTCTACCGTTAGATTAGACTTGTACCGAACATTACATAGATGGACAGTGTACAATCTTTTGTGATTGGCTTTTTCTTCACTCAGCATTTGTTACGTAAGTGTTGTATTAATAACACATTTGTGCTCACAGCTGTATAGTATTTTCAATGTATAAACATACCTCAACTTATCCATTCTCCTATTGAAGACATATGGATAGAAAATATTACACATTTTTTATATCACTGAGCTTGATTTAGTAATATTTTCTTTAGAACTTTCATATCAGTATTCATGAGAGAGTTTGGCCCATAAATTTTTGCTTCTTATGATAGTCTTGTTATGTTTTTGGTATAAAGATTATTCTGGCTTAATAAAAATTGCTTGGAAGTAATCTCTCTGTTTCCAATGTCTGAAAGATTTTGTGTAAAATTAGTGTTCTTTCTTAAATTTTTGGAAGAATTAAGCAGCAAAGCCTGGATAATGTATTCCTTATTAATCATGAGAGCTACTAAGAATTTTTATTGTCTTTTAGAAGATTTTGACGGAGACAGGTTCCATGTTTCATGTCCTTTAGTTCTCCAATTTTGACATTTCTGTTATTTCAACTCCCCTAAGCTGTCCTGATTTCTCTGCCCCCTTGTAGGACCTGTCTCAGGCTTCCCAGGTGGCACTAGTGGTAAAGAACTCACCTGCCTATGCATGCAGACATAAGAGACACAGGTTCAATCCCTGGGTTGGGAAGGTCCCCTGGAGAAGGTCATGGAAACCCATTCCAGTATTCTTGCCTGGAGAATCCCATGGACAGAAGAGCCTGGTGGGCTACAGTCCATGGGATCATGAAGAGTTGGACACGATTGGAATGACTTAGCATGCACGCAGGAACTTTCTCAGGAGAAGCTCAGGTTTGTAGACTATAGTATGGTATTAGTCACTCAGTCATGTCCAACTCTTGTGGTCTGAAGAGGTCTGAAGCCTGCCAAGCTCCTCTGTCCATGGAATTCTCCAGGCCAGAATTCTGGGGTGGGTTGCCATTTCCTCCTCCAGGGCATCTTCCCAAGCCAGAGATGAACCCAGGTCTCCTGCATTGCAGGCAAATTCTTTACCAGCTGAGCCAGCAGGGGAGCCCAAGCTGTAGTGTAAGCTCAGCAAACAAATACTCCAGGGAGAGCAGAGATCAACAGCTCACCTCTGAAATGTCTTTTTCTTTGGATATTTCTACAGATCTCTGATATTTTCAAATATATTCATTTATCTGGTGTTTTTGGAGTTATGTAATTACTCCATCATCTTCAGAAGTTGAAACTGAAACATTTTCCTTCCTACTTGTTTGTGCTGACTGACTATAGTAATAAGTTCTGACACCATTTAGGGTGCTACAGTCTAATATGGACAATAGAAACTAAACAAACACACACTAGAGAATTTATAAGTTCACATAGTGGTGTGTGATGAACTCAGTCAAATTTTAAAATGATAAATCCCCTTAAGCTGTTGCCAGGAACTTTCAAACATTTCTTTACATTATTACTCTAAAAGACAGTGATACTTAGAAGAGTTACAATTTTTCTCACTTTTTAATTTAAAATTAATTTAAAAAGATAATCTGAATGATAAGTAGAAAGATAAACAAAATGAAAAATTAACAACTCTTCTTAGAAAAATGAGATCACAGGGCAAACTTGTGTCCCCAAACTGGAGACATCACTAGGCAAATAAAGAGACTTCAGTAGAAATCTTTGCAGGAACCAGTGCAAAGGTAGGGCAACCTGAACTTTGACTGATGAGTTGCTAGAGACTCAGTGTAGACAAGTCTGAGACATAACCCCAGGGAGATTTCATCATCAGGAAAACGGTACACTTTTGTGTGTCATACCTTCAAGGCTCTATCAGGCTCTCATAGAAAATATCAGAGAAAAATCCTCTTCTGCTCTGGCAGGAGGAGGGCAAAAAGAACTAGTTTGAAATCTCTCAGAACCATCTGGCTTTCTTAACATGGTCTGCCTTCAGTAGAAACTACTTAACCAGAGCCTAACCTGCTGGGATTTTATCAGAGCCCAGCTGAATTGGGGAAAGAAAATACCTGACCCCGCCAACTTCAACGTTTCATGTGTGGGAAGGGAAATGTCAAATTCTGGCCCACTCTTGCCATCCTGTCCACCTGAATAGGAGGGGAAATTGAAAAGCAAGTGTGAAATTCACAGTCCAAGGGCACTGGCCCTCTAATATATTGAGACCTAATCATTAGACTATAGAATATGTCCACTCTCTCAATCTTACCAACCCTTTATAAAGGCTTATTTACGGCAATTTATTTTACCCAGTAAATCATTTTCAGATATAAAGGAGAAAAATGTAAGACATACTATGAGAAAATGTATGCTTTGAAGAGAAAGCACCCATCAGAACCAGATTCAGCTGTGCCAGAGATGTTGGAAATATCAAATTGGGAACTTAAAACCACTGTGGTTAACATGCTAAAGCCACTAATGGATAAAGTAGACAACATGCAAAAACAAGTGTGTGATCAGGCAGGGAGATGAGAATTCTGAGAACAAAAGAGAAATGTCAGAAACGAAAAGCACTATAACAGAAATGAAGAACCTCTTTAATGGGTTTAGTAATGGAGTGGCTATGGCTGAGGAAAGAATCTATGTACTTCAGGATTTATCAACGGAAGCCTCCAAAACTGAAAAGCAAAGAGAAATTAAAAAAAAAGAAAGCCTAAAAAATAAGAATGGAAAACCAAAGAACTGTGGAACAGCTACTAAATGTATAACATGTATATAATGGGGATATCAGAAGGAAGAGAAAGATAGAAAGAAACAGAAGAAATATTTGGAGTAATAATGACTGAGAATTTTCCCAATTAATGTCAGATACTTGCGAATATCAATATTACAAAAGAATATTTTACGGCTGTGTGTGATACTCTCCCATTAATATCATAAGTAAGGCTGCTTTCCCCCAACAATCTTAAATATCATGTTATATGTAATTCAGTGTGTTTCTCTGGTTGTATAACATTTTTTTAATGTGTCTGTGAATTCTAGAGATTTAGCCGTTCATTTAGCACTTACTGATCACTGCGTCAGACACTATCACAATTGCTGGTATTGAAAGATAAAACTTAAAATTTTGACAGCCTTACAAGAGTTCACATTTATTGGAGAGCACAGACAGTCACATAATTGTAGATTTTTAATAGTTTCTAAAAGAACAGATAATTGGCTGAACGGTAGAGGCTGAACATGGTGCTATGAGATGTTTCAGAAAATCATCTAAGCCAGGCAAGGAGGGAGATCAGAAAAAGTCTTCAGAGTAAACTTGAGATGATACTTGAAGGTTAATAAGCAATTGGCCAGATTAGGTGAAGACACAGGTGGGTACCACGTCCAGGTAAGGGAACAGCACATGGCAAAGCATATATGTGTGAAAGAATGCATTTGGGAAATGTAAGAGGTTGACTCAGAGTAAAGTGGTAGAAAGTCCAATGCTCCTCTAAATTATGACTTGGTTTTCAAGATGCTATGGAACAACAGAACTTTTCTAAGCAGAAAGTGACATCAAGTTGTATGTGTTCCAAAAAGCTCAATCTCCCCTTGGTGTACAAATTAAATAGGGAAGGGGTCAGGGTCAGAAAATGAGAAAGGTGAAAGCCTGAACTACGGTGGTCTCAGTAGGGTTTGAGAAGAAGACACACTGAAGACAATGAAATGTGATCTGGTATCACCATTGCCAATTGTAAACATGGATTCAGTGCCATCACCATCAAGCAAGATTTTATCTTTGTTGCTTTAACATCCCTCTAGAAATTCTGCATTGTGTCTGTGTGAATGAAAACATAGTCTCTTGTTTTAATGTTAGAAACATATGTCTTTGGTAACATCATCTTTTTCTTACTTATTAGCTTAAAATCAAATGAAAGCAACCTTTTAGTATGAATCTTCTTCCAGAACAGGTTTTCTGTCTAAAGTCTAGTCAACCTATAATACAGCAGATGCCCTGTGAGTGTGCCTAACAAAGTATTTTATTACCAGTTGAATTTTCACACCATTTTACAATAAGCTGGTAGTTAATATGTGACGTTACTTTTTTCCAAAACTCTATTAAATTTTAAGTGGGAATGGGGCACTAGTAAGTCTGCTGTTCTAACTGGTGAACAGAGGGGTCTGGAGGAGCATTGGATGATATACCTTTGGGGACCATGTTGCTCACCAGATATACAAGAAATGCCAGTTGAGACCACAAGCATATTGAACAGGGGTTGATGTCAATTTTAAAAGAAAGGAGATAAATTTGATGTGAAAATATCTGTGTTAGTACTATTGTCCTAACTTGCCCCATTTTTGTTCAAATTTGGCAAAAATTAAATAGAGAAGTTATATAAACTCTCTGTGCCTTAGCTTCCTCCTTTGGGAAGATTTTTATGAGATTAAATAAGTTTTCACCTGGGGGTGAAGCAATCAAGAGCACAGACCTCAGGGTTCACAGACAGAATGCCCAGCCAGCATTCCAACCTTGACCGCTGGTGTCCCTGTGACCTTGGGCAAGTTATTATTTGTCCTCTCTACACTCAGTGTCCTCATCTGTTAAACAGGGATAATAATAATCCATATTTCATAGAGTTGTTGGGAGATTAAACAAGTGAGCATTTACAGAGTGCTCAGAATAGTGCCTGGTACATAGTAAGTACTATGTAAATGTTTACTAAATATAAAAAATTAAAAATGGAGAAAAAGGAAATAAATTGGTCTCAATAAAAGCTTGTTTCTTTCCCTTCCATTTCAAATGTTTAAAAAAAAACTTCTTTGGATGAAATACAATATATGAATTATCTCAGAGAATGATTAGTGAAAAACAACTCTTGTTTACAAAATAGTTTTCTTCACTTTTCATTTAAAATCTCTTCCAAGTATATCAAGTACCTACAAATGGTGATTTATGTAGGAGTGTGAATTTGTGTGTATATCAATGTCTAATACATAAGTGTATTTTTATGTCAAATTGTATGTCCAAGGATTTCTGATGATATCCTTTGCTATTGTGTAATCCCTGTGATAATGACATTAGTTTCTGAATATGCTGGTCAGTTAATACATTCTGGTCTGAGCCTGGGTTTCTTTCCTGTTCACTGACATGAGAGAACTGAGAGGAAAGAAGCAATAGTGCTCTGATCTCTTGCTTTCCAAAAATGAGGAGTGTTTATGTTAGAGTATTTGGCAAACATGAAGTAAGTTGTTTTTTTTTTTTTTTTTTTTTGAGACCTGCTTTTAAGGCCAAATTTGTTTGGGGTAGGGCCCTGCTCCTGGCTTAAAAGCCACATTCACCACCAGGCCCCTAAACTGGGAAACACAAATGGCCAATTATACCGTGACCTGTCACTGGACTGTTAACAGCCTGCAAAAGAAAGGTCCTCAGCAAACAGCCTTTAAAATGCAGGAGAATCTCGGTGTCAAGGGATCTCCATCCCATTGAACCTTTTTATCACAATGCAAATCCTGCCTAACTTTTACATTTAGAGGCACCCTAGTGACTAGCTTCATTTGACAATAACTGGGGAGACCCTGGGTAATGAGAATGAATGATCCTGGCAAGATAAAAGTGTTATAGGCATTTTTATTGACTATTCCAGCACTCCAAGATTAGACTCTCCCCAAAGGCAATGTCTAGGCTTCTTTCAGTTCTCAGTTTCAATCTGAAAAGATTTAACCATTGATGGCAGATTTTTTATTTTGGTACTTTCCATGACAGCAGAAGGAGATTCCAGGAGGGTTGTGGGGAGGGTCTGAAAGACAAGAGGACAGGGAATTGAATTTCTATAATCTTAAGATACCAATTCATATTTTAAGTGCGTGTCCCAAGGACAAAAGAACAAGGTGAACAAGGAGAGTCTTGAAATGCAGGAAAAGAAAAAACCAGGCGCTTGTCATTCTTCCCTTCCCCATGTTGTAACAATGTAAGAATTTTTAGGCCCTCCTGAGCACTATAACCTGTCTTCTCTCCTACCCCATATAGGGAGAAGGCATTTGCCTTACTCTTACTCCCAACCAGTATTCAAACCTCATCCAATCAACAAATGACCCACAAAGACCCCTATCCAGCTCCTTGTATCCTGGCTATAGAAATGGACCAATGACCCATGTTCAATGTGGGCTCTCCCTATCAAGAAGCCAGGCGATGTGCTGGCAGTGACTCTCCCCTCCCCCACTCTAATAAACTTTATTCTCCTTTCATTTTGCCTCCCTTCTGGAAATTCTTTTCCAACTCGCCCGTGGACCACAACAGTAAGCTCTGAAAGCAAGATGTGCAATATAAGCACCATTGCGTTAAATGGTTTGTGTGTGTGTGTGTGTGTGTGTGTGCGTGCGCGTGCTTTTCTTCCTTCCAATTTCCCTTCCCAGTTCTAGGCGGTCCCCCCACTAAATTGCCACCGGAAACTGTTTAGATCAATGGGGGAGGTGATTACAAATGATCGCCCACCTGCTGAGTGTAAAGAGACTCTCAGCAGGTCTGAGCCTGCCCCCCTTGGCCATTCATTTTCTTTCTCTTTCCCTCAATACCTCCCTCTGTGGAAAGGAAGCTTTACATCCTTATCTCCTTCCTCCAGATCACACTGTGATAAAGACATAGTTCTACAGTTGTTCTTTGGTCTTCTTCTCTTTTTCACTTCTCTTGGAAGAAGTGTTAAATACTCAAGATCTATCCAGTTGTGTCCTGGATGGTCCATTTGCCGGGCTCAGTGAATCTTCTAAATTCTAGAGTTCTTCATTTTTAATAAGCACTCATGATTTTTCACCACCCATATTGCATGTGGGCATGCTCAGTCGCTTCAGTCATGTATGCCTCTTTGCAACTGTATGACCTGTAGCCCAACAGGCTCCTCTGTCCATGGGTATTCTCCAAGCAAGAATACTGGGCTGGGTTGCCATGTCCTCTTCCAGGGGATCTTCCCCACCCAGGGATCAAACCCATGTCTCCTGCATCAGCAGACAGCGTCTTTACCACACCTGGGAAACCTATCTTAAGCAAGTAAAAATTGCAGAGGGACACCTAGAGCAATGGCTCTATTTATTCATTATTCTACAAGAACCTCTATTTATTCATTTTTGTACCAGAAGATAAATAAAATATTATAACCAATATTACAATATTGAATAATATTCAATATTCTACCAGTATTAGCAAGCAACTGTACTTGTAAGCACACTACTGCTAAATTCTATGGTTAAGGTAAATCGTTCCTGCATTTGGATATTTGCTCTCTTGGCAATTAATTACATTGCTCCTTTTATTTGTCTCTCTCTTGCAAGAAGTACTGTGGCTGTGAATGATCTTGTTAGTCATATATCTGTTCAGAGGCCCCTTACTTGTATATTCTTTTTATTTAAATTTTTAATAAAAATTATATGTATATGAGGCACACCATGATGATTTGATATACAGAGTGAAATGATTAACACAGACCAGCAAATTACTGTCGATTAAAAAAAGATTACAACTTGAGAGTTGTGAATTTTGCCCCAAATAAAACAACTTTCTAGTTGTAGATCTTTTTTTAGTTGACAGTTATGGCGACCAAAAAAGTGACCCAGAGTGGACTTCCTTCCTTCGACTGGACTCCACAAGGAGCTTTGGTACCAGCAGCAGCCCCTTGCACCCATTTGACTCCTCAGGGAGTACAGTCGAATTTGAGTAAGTCTCTCTTGGTTCTTGAATCTCCCATATTGGCTGACATTCTGAGTTTTATTTGGCGGTGGAGTAGGTTACCTGCTCCCTCCTAGTAAGAAGGATACTGAGGGGCGGAGTGGGGGCTGGGTGAAACATCCGGGGTATACCCACTCATGGTCTAGACACTGAATGGGGCTCAGTTGAAAGATACTGAGTAATTCCTACCCGGTTGTAAGATGCTGGGTTGGGGGCTGGCCGAAAGATGCCAGGAGAATTGCCCACCCAGTGGAAAGGTACTGGGTAGGGGGGCTCAACTGGGAAAAAGTTGAGGAATAATACCTGGGGCTCAGCTGAAAGATGCTGAGGTCACTCCGTTGTAGGGGACTCAAATGGTCTTGGCTGAGTGGTTAAGTAAGAGGCTGATCTGACACTTTTCCTCAGTTTGACTGCCATTATAGAATTTGTCAGGATAAAAGTGAGGAAAATACATGGGAGCTTTGCTCTGAAGAAAAGGGACAAGACTCCTGGCCGCTTTCGGTGTTCTCAGGTGACGAGAAATTGATGGGAGTGGTGGAGGCCTAGTCCTCACACCGTGCAGTGGTCCCATAGGGAAACCCACTCATTAATTAAAATACTTGCTGGTCTAGGGGTCGCACATAAGGACTGGCCATCCAGCAACCTGAGCAGCCACGGTGGTCTTAGATTGCTGGAGGCAGAATCCGAGACATGTAAGATGAGCTGCAATGACTCTGGGGTGACTCCTGGAGGAGTTAAGCTCACAAGCAGCACGTGGGCCCACTACACAAGCTAACTGTTGATTTTTATCCCTGACAAATTCAGCTTAAAATGGAAAATAGAATCTCAAAAACAGAAACAAAGGGATATCAGAAAGCCAGCCTCTGACTAACACTCCAGCCAGATTCATGTACAATACATATGGAGCTCATACTTGCAAGTACCCAGTTAGGTGCAGAAATTAGACTAAAAGAGAGCTCAGCCTAAAATGGCCAAATTTGGGTTCTTTTGATATTCTAAAATTGATATTTTTGCATGCACAATTAGAAAAGGATGGCCGTGCTTTGGTATCCAGAAGCTTCTAAAACAGAAAATGATAGAGTAACTTGTTGGCAGAAAATCAACAAGAAATTGCTTGAAACTATCAGAACTAAAAAGGCTGCTAGCACTGACTTTGCCAGGTCACAGGTCTAGTGGAACTGGGAAGTCACGTTTGGCATTTATGTCATTTGGTTTTTGCTTTCTGGGGCACTCTTGCCACTTGGCTTTTGATTTCTGGGCATCTCTTTGCTTTTTGTTTCATTTGGAGTGTGACTCCTGGCTGGTGAAGTTCTGGCTCAGTTTAGTTTGTTGGTTTGGTTTGAGTGCACAGACATCTGGTACAAACTGTTTGAGCTAATATGTGACTTGCTCACTCTAAGTTTCCACACCCCACCTGGGAACCCCTTGGGAAAATTTTTTAAATGACTTGTCAGTCAATCTATAGCTATGATCCAATGACAAGAAAAATGGCCTAAAAATATTAGATATTTATTGACATAGGATAGGAAAACGGGCTGAGTTCCCTTAAGTCCAGGACTTCCTCTTGTAATCAATAGCCAGGGGCTGATCAAACTAAGACCCTTACTTCTCCAGAGGGACGATCTCTGCTGGGACCAATCTGCTCTTGTTACCAGGGCCAAGTTGAGCACTATCTGGGTCTAAATTTCAACTAAAAAACTATGATCACACAAAAAAATACAATTTTTGACAATGTGGTCACAATATTCTTTAGACTCCAGAGAAAGCTTGAAAAAACAAATTATCTCTTTAAGAAATCTTGCCCTGAAGAAATAACTCCTCCTATACCTTTAGTCCAGAGCTCTCTGGATCACTTATCCAGACCATATCTAATTCCTGAAACCAAAAGGAACAAAAAGGGGAATAAAGCCTCTTACTCCAAAAAAATTTTCGTTTTTTTTTTTCAATAATATTGATGATTGCTGAGCTCAGTTTGTAAATGAGCTCTAATCTGCTGTTGCTGCTGTGTCCAAAGTCGCTTCAGTGTCCAACTTTGTGCGACCCCATAGACGGAAGCCCACCAGGCTCCCTCGTCCCTGGGTTTCTCCAGGCAAGAACACTGGAGTGGGTTGCCATTTCTTTCTCCAATGCATGAAAGTGAAAAGTGAAAGTGAAGTTGCTCAGTCTTGTCTGACTCTTCTCGACTCCATGGACTACAGCCTACCAGGCTCCTCCTTCCATGGGATTTTCCAGGCAAGAGTACTGGAGTGGGGTTCCATCACGTTATCCGAGCTCTAATCTAATTGGCCTTAAAAAGAAAAAAAAAAAAACAGTAAGTGCTTGCAAATCAAATAATTCTAAATACAAGAGAAAATTAACCTAAATGAATTTCAAGTTCATGTGAAATGGGAAATATTCAGTGTTAAACACCTGATATCAATTCTTATTTGTTGATCTAAATAATGTAGACATGTCTAAGAGTACTTAACATTAAGCAGAATATTTTCATTGTACCTAGCTTTAATATAAGTTAAATATTGTTATATCTGTTACAAGTTTGTCAGCAAGGAAATTATCTCCATGAAGAAACTTCTAAAAAGTGTAAATGAGATATGAGCCTTTAGCTAGACTCTATTAAAAATAATTATGCTCTTTAGGAATATGTGTCTAAAATAGTATCTCCAGATTGGGGTAGCTTGAACTTCTAAGGGTTGTGCTAAACTAAGTGTTGGAAGTCTACTGAATAGCTAAGTTATTTCCAAATAAAATAAAATTTTGAAACATTTACTACTAAACACTAACTACCTCTTACAGAGAAACTAAAGCGATATGAGATTAAAAATAAATGATGTTTGGTGCCATTCTAATATGTTCTCTAAGAAAACAATAGTTTTAGAAATTATCACTGGCATTTATTTATTTATCTATAAAATGCTAATATAAAAGTCAGTTCTTGGTTGCTTAAGTGAAGTAGCAAGTATGTTTTTGGTAGAGAAGGTATGAGGAATGGAATCGCATTTTGTGATGGGAAAAGGAAGTAAGTCTGACTTACAGGAGGCTTTTTAGGATGAAAGAACACAGTGATGGGCACAGAAAATAATAAGGTTTGTAAAAAGTGAACCACGAGGAAAGAGTTTTGTGTATATATATGGTTAGCACTAAGTTTAAAATAAAGTTAATTAAATTTACCTTTTAAATAAAGTAAGCTGGTGCAAACACTTGAATTTAGCTTTTCTCTCTGTTAAGAAGACACCTTTTCTTTAGATATTGAATTGCCTTTGATAATAGATTTAAGTTTCTTTATCTCTTAAATGATTTATTCTGAAATTCTTTATTGTGACTTCGACTAGGTGAACAGTATTGTTTCACAATGACCTATAGTCCTATCTGACTAAGTGTTCTAAACCTTTTTGATATTTGTTGACAAAGCTTCTTAAGTCATTCTAATGAAGAAGATTTCTAGCTAACTTTGGCATGCTTCAGAGAGCCCCATCCCAAAGAGATATATTATACTAATTAGGTTCATTTTGTATACAGAATTACATGGGAAGTATTGTCAAGTGAGTAATAAGTCTCAGGTTATATTGTATGGTAATATGTTACAATACAGATATCCTAGAACCTGTATGGAGTTCCTAAAATTTTAATATGTTTGGGTAAAATGTTATCAGGCATAATTCTAGTTACTATTTCAAAATATTGTCATAGCACTAACCAAGTTCGCAAAAATGCTTCCTCTTCAAGATTTATAGAAAGGACTTCTGGATAAATACCAGTTTCTGAACTGGGTAAAGATTCTAATGAAAAACCTGAGGACGTCACAAAGGTTAGTGAAAGGACTGAATGAGCTGGTGAATATACTTACAACTTTTATGGTTTCTAGTTTTCCAGGTTTAAGAAAAACCTTCCCCTCAAACTAATTATGATGATAATTTGGATAATTATATTTTATAAACAAATTGAAAAATTTATCTTTTCTTTCCGAACCCTCCAGACTAAACTTTATTTTCTAATAACTTTATCAGATAAGTTAGGAAGGTTATCTCACTAACAGGTACAGAAATCTGAAGGGCAGTCCCTTCCTCAGAAGGAAGCAATCTGAGACCTTGAGAAGGGAAGCATTCACTTAGATCTGTTAGCAAAATCTGTGATAAACCTTTGGCATGACTTTCCTAGCCCTGAAAGGTTTTATTTTAAAAGTTCAGTCTGAGACTTTTATAGCTTCAGCAAAGCAAAAAGTCTATGATCAATTATGATTATATAAATCACCAGGCCAAGTTTATTGCTACCAGACCTATTTTACAAACAAGTCTTAATTTGGTTATATTTGGTAAAAATGATGGTGATTTTAGAGAGAAAAAGATGTTTCAATGAATGTTAAATCCCAGTTTGTTAATGGAGGTCTGTATCTACTAAGACTCTTTTCCTGGATAGTTCTTTGTTGTTCAATTCAGTTCAGTTCAGTCATTCAGTCACGCCTGACTCTTTGTGACCTCTTGAATCACAGCATGCCAGGCCTCCCTATCCATCACCATCTCCCGGAGTCCACTCAAACTCATGTCCATTGAGTCGGTGATGCCACCCAGCCATCTCATCCTCTGTCATCCCCTTCTCCTCCTGTCCCC
>SJXQ01005663.1:0-13508 GCA_006408695.1 Aepyceros melampus
CTAGGCAAGAACACTGGAGTGGGTTGCATTTCCTTCTCCAATGCTGACTCTTAGCGACCCCATGGACGGCAGCCCACCAGGCTCCTCCGCCCATGAGATTTTCCAGGCAAGAGAACTGGAGTGGGGTGCCATTGCCTTCTCCCAACCTAGATAGTATATTCAAAAGCAGAGAGATTACTTTGCCGACTAAGGTCTGTCTAGTCAAGGCTATGGTTTTTCCAGTAGTCATATATGGATGTGAGTGATGGACTATGAAGAAGGCTGAGCGCCAAAGAATTTTGAACTGTGGTGTTGGAGTAGACTCTTGAGAGTCCCTTGGACTGCAAGGAGATCCAACCAGTCCATTCTGAAGGAGATCAGCCCTGGGATTTCTTTGGAAGGAATGATGCTAAAGCTGAAACTCCAGTGCTTTGGCCAACTCGTGTGAAGAATTGACTCATTGGAAAAGGCTCTGATGCTGGGAGGGATCAGGGGCAGGAGGAGAAGGGGAAGACCGAGGATGAGATGGCTGGATGGCATCTCTCATTCGATGGACGTGAGTCTGAATGAACTCCAGAAGTTGGTGATGGACAGGGAGGCCTGGAGTGCTGAGATTCATGGGGTTGCAAAGAGGAGGACGACTGAGCGACTGAACTGAACTGAATGTGTGTCTCCGTGTTTGTTTACTTCTGTACAGTTTTATCACATAATAGATTCTGGTGTATACCACCCCAATATACAGAATATACAGACAGTACACAGAATAGTTCTAGCACAATAATGATACCTCAGATTTCCTTTTTATAGCTGTATTTATTTCTTTCCCACTGTCTCTCCTTGGTCCTTAACCTAGCAATCTCTAATCTCTTTTCCATTTCTATAATTTTGACATTTCAAAATTATATAAATGAAACCGTACCCTTTGAAAGTAGCCTTTTTTCCACCCAGCATGGCCATGGGACTCATCCAAGTTGTCGTCTGCATCATTTGTTTCTGTGGTATGTATGTACCATGATTTGTTTAACTAGTGACCCAGCAGTTATTTGGCTATTAAGGAAAAACATTCTATAACATCTGTTCACAGGTCTTTATCACTCCAGTTATATCATAGGATTTATGAGTAAAGTGATTACCCTAACCCTAACCCTAAAGTGATTACCCTAACCCTAACCCTAAAGTGGTTACTCCCATTTTACTCTTCCATGTCAGGATTGTTTTAGCTATACTAGGACCTGTAGCTTTTAATTATCAATACCTTTTAGAATTAGCTTGCCTATGTCTACAAAAAATTGCTGAGACTTTGGTAGAAACTGTAAGTCTATGTAATAATTTCAGGAGAATTGACTGCTTTACTGTGTTGAACCCATTTTTTTTTTTTTTTTTTTTTTTTTTTACTTATTGGAGTATAGTTGACTTACACTGTTGTCGTAGTTTCAGGTGTATAGCAAAGTGAATCAGTTATACTTATATCCACTCTTTTTAAGATTCTTTCCCCATATAGGCCATTACAGAGTATTGGGTAGACTTCCCTGTGCTACAGAGTAGGTCCTTATTGTTATTTATTTTTATATATAGTAGCATGTATATGTCAGTCCCATTCTCCCAATTTATCCCCATCCCTCCTTCCTCCCTGATAACCATACACTAGTTTTCTACATCAGTAACTATTTCTGTTTTGTAGATATGTTCCTTTGTATCCTTTCTTTAGATTCCACATATAAGTGATATTGTGTGATATTTGTCTTTTCTACACATGGTATGTTTTTACAGTTATTTAAGTCCTTAATTTCTTTCATCTCATTTTGTAGTTTTTAGCATATGTATCATGTACGTATCTAAGTATTTTAATTTCTTTGGATACATTGTAAACTACATTGGGTTTTGATTTTGGTTTCTATGTGTTCATGTAGAAATATGATGTGTGTGTGTGTGTGTGTGTGTGTGTGTGTGTGTGTGTTTTGATTTTATATCCTGCCACAGTGCTGAATTTACTAGTCCCAGTGTTTTTGTTCTTTGTATATTCCTTTGGATTTTCTATGTAGTCAATCATGTCATCTGAAAATAGGGACAACTTTATTTCTTCCTTTCCAATCTCTATGCCTTATTTCCTTTTCTTATTTTATTGTAGTGGTTAGAACTTGCAGAAATATATTGAGTAAGAGTGGTGAGAGTGGACATCTTTGCTTTTTCCCAGTCTTGTGGGGAAACATTTAGTCTTTCATCACTAGGTATGATGTTAACTATAGGTTTTTTATTTTTATTTTTTTAATTTGTAATTTAAATTATTTATTTTAATTGGAGGCTAATTACTTTACAATATTTTATTGGTTTGTTAAATAGATGTCCTTCATCTAGGTTCAGGAACTTCCCTTCTATTCATAGCTTTTTTTTCTGTTTTAAGTTGCTCAGTCGTGTCCGACTCTTTGCGACGCCATGGACTGTAGCCTACCAGGCTTCTCCATCCATAGGATTCTCCAGGCAAGAATACTGGAGTGGGTTACCATTTCCTTCTCTAGGGGATCTTCCCGAGCCAGGGATAGAACCCGGGTCTCTCACATTGGAGGCAGACGTTTTAAACTCTGAGCCACCAGGGAAGCCCATAGCATACTGAGTGTTTATATCAGGAATGTACATTGGATTTTGTTAAATACTTTTTCTACATCAATTGATGTGGTCATATAAGTTTTCTTCTTTAACCTGTTCATATGGTGGATTAACATTATTGATTTTGAAATGCTGAATCACTTTCATCCTTGAAATAAATTCCACTTTGAAATGGTGAATAATTTTTAGTGCCCCATGGGATTAGGTTCCTGGAGGAGGGCATGGCAACCCACTCCAGTATTCTTGCCTGGAGAATCCCATGGATGGAGGAGCCTGGTGGGCTACAGTTCATAGGGTTGCAAAGAGTTGGACACAACTGAAGCAACTTAGTATGCACAGGGTTACGTTTGCCAATATTTTGGTAAGGAATTTTATGTCGAGGTTGATGAAAAATAATGGTTTGTAGATTTCTTTTTTCTTTCTCTCTTTGATTTTGGTATCAGGGTAACACTGACCTCATAAAATGAGTTTAGAAATCTCTTTTCTTCCATTTCTGGAAGAAATTGTGTAAATTCATAAGATTGGTGTTAATTCCTTAAATGTTTGATAGAATTCTCCAGTGAAACCATCTGTGCCCAGAGATTTTCTGGGAAGGGGAGTTTTTACATAATGAATTGCATTTCTTTAATGGATACAGAACTATTCATATCAGTTATTTAATTTTTATTAAAGTTTTGGTAGTTGATGGATTTTGAAGGTCAATTTCTCTAAATTGTCATAAGTGTGAAGTTGTTCATAGCATTTCCTTTTAAAACCATTTTTAAATTGATATTTATTTACCATGTTACTCACTTAAAAAAAAACTTTATATTTTGAGAAGTCTTATGTTCACAGCAAAATCGAGAGGATGGTACATAGATTTCCCCAATATTCTGTCCCTATGCACAAATAGTTTTCCCCATTATCAACATTCCCTACCAGAGTGGGCTATTTATAACAACTGATGACCTTACATTGACACATCATAATGAGCCTAAGTTCATAGTTTGCATGAGGGTTCAACCTCTGTGTTGTATGTTCTATGGATTTGGTCAAATATTGATATCTAATGATATGTAACCATCATTATAGTATCATTCAGAGTATTCTCATTGCCTCAAAAATCCTCTGTGCTCCACCTATTCATCATACCCCTACCCAAGCTCAGGCAACACTGATATTTTTATTGTCTCCATAGTTTTGCCTTTTTTAGAATGCAGCATTTTCAGATTGGCTTCTTGCACTTAGTAATGTGCATTTAAGAATCTGTTGACCTAAAACAAGTAGACTGTCAGATATCTCTCAAACAAAAATGAGTTTATTCAATATCAGCAGAGAATTGCAATTTGGAGTCAGTAACCATGGTGAGTAATGTGGAAGTCCTCCAAGGAAGGAGAACACTTTTCTAGAGAGGAAAAGAAAGTTGGGAGAGCTATAGTAAACAGAATTTATGACTTTTCTTTGTCAGAGTTCTTGCCAGGAAAGAGTCCTTCTCTTCTTTCTATTGGGCACTGTTATCCTCACAGGGCATGAGAGCTCCTCCTTCTAGTCTCCCAACTCTATTTAATTGAGGGTTCTGTAGTTTTGTTTTTACAGTTCCTGTATGTCTTTATACTACTTAATATCTCATGTCTTTTCAGTGCTGAAGAATTTTCCAATGTCTGGATCTTCCACAGTTTATTTGTAAGTTCACCTATTGAAGAATATTTTGGTGACTTTTAAGTTTGGGAGATTATAAATAAGGCGCTAGAAACATCTCTATGCAGGTTTTGTACAAAAGAAAAGTACTGAAAAGTGTTAGTCACTCACTTGTGTCCGACTCTTTGTGACCCAGACTGTAGCCCACCAGGCTCCTCTGTCCATGGAATTCTCCAGGCAAGAATACTGGAGTGGGGAGCCATTCCCTTCTCCAGAGGATCTTCCTGACCCAGGGATTGAACCCATGTCTCATGCATTGCAGATGGATTCTTTACTGTCTGAGCAACCAGGGAACCCCATCTGAGGGAATATAAATTATCAATTCTTTTGGGTAAATTCCAGAGTTTGATTGATGGAATTGTATGGTTAAATGATATTTAGCTTTGTAAGAAACTTCCAAAATGGCTGTACCATTTTGCATTCCCACTAGCAATGAACAAGAGTTCCTATTATTCCAGATCCTTCTCAGCATTTGGTGTTGTCAAAATTCAGGGTTTTGGCCATTCTGATAGGTGTGCAGTAGTATCTTATTGTTTTATTTTGTATTTCCCTGATGAATAAGACATAAGCATCTTTTTATATGCATATTTGCCATTTGTATACCTTCTTTGGCGAGGTGAGGTGTCTGTTACGATGTTTGTCACATTTTTTAATTGGGTTGTTTGTTTTCTTATTGTTGACTTTAAGAGTTATTTTTGTAATTTCTATATAAGTCTTTTATCATAGGTATCTTAAATTTTTTATTGGAATATAGTTGTTTACAGTGTTGTATTACTTTCTGTTGTACAGATGTCTCTTTTGTAAAAATTTTCTCCAAGTCTTTGGCTTCTCATTCTTTTACCGGTGTCTTTTGCCTATAAGACTTAAAAAAATTAAGTTAGCTTATCAATAATTTTTTTCATGGATCCTACCTTTCGTGTTGTACCTAAAAAGTCATTGCCATACCCAAGGTCATCGAGGTTTTCTTCTAGGTTATTTTTCAGGAATTTTATAGTTTTCCATTTTACACATAGGTCTGTGATCCATCTTTCATTACTTTTTGTCAAAGTGTGAGATCTTTATCTAGATTATTTTTTTTTTAACCTGGGGATATCCAGTTGTTTCAGCACCATTTGTTGAAGACTATCTTTGCTCCATAGTATATTGCCTTTACTACTTTGTCAAAGATCAGTTGATTATATTTATGTGGATATACTTCTAAGCTTTGATCTATTTGTCTATTATTTGCCAATAATACACTTTCTTGGTTACTATAGCTTTATAGTAAGTCTTGAAGTTGAATAGTGTCAGCCCTCCATTGTTCTTCTATTTCAATATTTTGTCAGTTATTATGGATCCTTTGCCCCTCATATGAACTTTATAATAACTTTATAATCAGTTTGTTGATATTCACAAAATAACTTCCTGAGATTTTGATTGAGATTGCATTGAATCTATAGATCATTTGGACAGAACTGAAAACTTGACATTTTTGTCTTCTATCCATTAACAAGTATTAATTCTCTCCATTTATTTCCTTCTTCTTTGATTTTATGCATCAGGGTTTTGTAGTTTTCCTCAAGTAGATCTTGTATATATTTTGATAAACCTGTCTCTATGTATTTTTTGGTGCTAATGTAAATGGTATTGTGTTTTGAATTTCTAAATTCTTCTTATTCATTGCTGATATATAGGAAAATGGTTGGCTTTTGTATATTAACCTTGTGTCCTGAAAGCTTGCTATAATTGCTTATTAGTTCCAGGGGTTGTTCCATCCATTATTTTGGATTTTCTATATGCAATAATGTCATCTAGTACATAGACAGTTTTATATCTCCCTTCTGAATCTTTATACCTTTTATTTTCTTTTCTTAGTTAGGACTTCCAGTATGATGTAGAAAAGGAGTAGTAAGAAGAGATATCCTTGCCTTCTTGCTAATCAATATCTATTGTATTGATATCTATCAATCAATATCTATTGATATCGATTCCTTCATAGGAGTGCTTTGAGGTTCTTGCATTAGGTATGATGTTTGCTGCAGGCTTCTCAGATATTGTTTATCAAATTGAGGAAGTTTCCCTGCACTCCTATTTCAATGCTTTTTTTTTTTTTCATAAATGAGTGTTTGATATCGCAAAATTTTTTTTCTGCATCTATTGATATGATGATGTGATTTTTATTTATCAGTGTGTTGCTATGATGAATTATATTAATTGATTTTCAAATGTTGAACCAAACTTGTGGTCATTCCACTTGTTAAATGTTGCATTATTCTTTTTAAACATTGTTTGATTTGATTTGCTAGTATTTTGTTGAGGGGTTTTGCAGCTATGTTCATGATAGATATTGATTTGTAGTTTTCCTATGAAGTTTTTTTTGTCTAGATTTGGTATTAGTATAATGCTGGCCTCATTTTGTGTGTGTGTGTGTGTGTGTGTGCACGCGCGCGTGCGCACAATTAGCTGTGTCCAACTCTTTGTGACCCCATGGACTATAGCCTGCCAGGCTCCTCTGTACACAGAATTTTCTAGAAAAGAATACTGAAGTGGGTTGTCATTTCCTACTCCAGGGGATCTTCCTGACCCAGGGATCAAATCTGTGTCTCCTGCATGGCAGGCAGATTTTTTACCACTGGTGCCACCTATGGTAAACCCCTCATAGAGTGAGGTAAATATTCCCTCTGCTTCAATTTTTGGAAGAAACTGTAGATAATTGGTATAATTTTTTTCCCTTATTGTCTGATAGAATCCATCAGTGAACCCATCTAAGACTAGTGATTTGCTTTGTAAGGTTATTAATTTTTTTAGAAATTATAATTGATATACAATGTTATATGAGTTTCAAGTATAGAATAGTGATTTCACAATATTGTAAAGTAATTAACCTCCAATTAAAATAAATAAATTTATATTATAAAAAAGAATAGTGATTCACTATTTTTATAAATTCTAAAATAATGACCATGATAGATCTAGTTACCATCTGTCACCAGAGTTATTACAATATCATTAACTATATTCCCTATATTGTACTTTACATTCTCATGACTTATTTATTTTATAGCTGGAAGTTTGTATCTTTTGATCCCCTTTATCTTCTTGCCCATCCCTCAACACACCTCCCCTCTGGCAACACCAATTTGTTCTTCATACCTATGAGTCTGTTTGTTTTACTCTGTTCATTTGTTCTCTTTTATAGATTACAAAATGTATAAGTAAAATCATATAATATTCATCTTTCTCTGACATTTTTCTCCATCCACATTGTTGCAAATGGCAAGACTTCATTCTTTTTTATGGATGAGTAATATTCCATTTCTTTTCCATGGGGATGGTCTTGATCCCTGTCTCCTGTACAATGTCACGAATCTCATTCCATAGTTCATCAGTCACTCTATCTATCAGATCTAGCCCCTTAAATCTATTTCTCACTTCCACTGTATAATCATAAGGGATTTGATTTAGGTCATACCTGAATGGTCTAGCAGTTTTCCCTACTTTCTTCAATTTCAGTCTGAATTTGGCAATAAGGAGTTCATGATCTGAGCCACAGTCAGCTCCCAGTCTTGTTTTTGTTGACTGTATAGAGCTTCTCCATGTTTGGCTGCAAAGAATATAATCAATCTGATTTCGGTGTTGACCATCTGTTCTTCTTTTGTGTTGTTGGAAGAGGGTGTTGCTATGACCAGTGCATCTGAACTGAATATTCCATTATTTATATATACTACCTCTTCTTTATCTATTTGTCTATCGATGGACACTTAAGTGGCTTCCATATCTTGGCTATTGTAAATAGTATTGCAATGAATATAGGGGTTTAGTTCAGTTCAGTCGGTTAGTCGTGTCCGACTCTTTGTGACCCCATGAATTGCAGGACACCAGGCCTCCCTGTCCATCACCAACTCCCGGAGTTCGCCCAAACCCATGTCCATTGAGTCTGTGATGCCATCCAGCCATCTCATCCTCTATTGTCCCCTTCTCCTCCTGCCCCCAATCCCTCCCAGCATCGGAGTCTTTTCCAATGAGTCAACTCTTTGCATGAGGTGGCCAATGTATTGGAGTTTCTGCTTTAGCATCAGTCCTTCCAAAGTCTATTGGAATTAGTTTTGTTTCTTCAAATAAGTACTCAGAAGTAGAATTGTGGATTAGATAGTAGTCTATTTTTAGTTTCTTGAGGATTCTTCCTAGTGTTTTCCATACTTGGTGTGCCAATTTACATTCCCACCAACAGTGTATGAGTGTTCTCTTTTTTCCTACATGCTCACCAACAATTGTTTCTTGTTTTTTTGGTAATAGCCATTCTGACAGGTGTGAAGTGTGGTATTTTTTGTGGTTTTGATTTGCATTCCCCTGATGATTTAGTGATGTTGAGCATATTTTCATGTGCCTGTTGGCCATTTTTATGCTTTCCCTGGGGAAAAAGAGTCTATTCATCACTACTGCAATTTTTAATAGGGTTGTTGGTATTTTGATATTGAGTTGTATAAATTTTTTACATAGTTTTGATATCAACCCCTTATTGGTTATATTGTTTACAAATGTCTTCTCCCATTCAGTAGGTTGCCTTTTTGCTTTGTTGATAGTTTTTTTCACTGTAAAAGGCATTTTACCTTTCTCTCCTGGTGTGCATCTCTGCCTTACTTCTATCTTAACTAAATAAAGCATTACTCTATGTGCCCTCCCACTTGTTGTTGTGCTGTGTCTCTAATAATAAACTTTGTACCTGCAAAAAATATAGGCATTTTAGTTTTTATTCTCATTTAATTTTTCTTTTGTTGCCCTTGCCTGAAAAGAAATGTAAAAAAATATTGCTAAAACCAATGTCAAAGAGCGTACTGCCTGTTTTATTGTAGGAGGTTTATGGTTTCAGGTTTTACATTTAAGTCTTTAATCCATTTTTAGTTTATTTCTGTATATGGTGTAATGAAGTGGTCCTGTTTCATTCTTTTGCATGTAGCAGTCTAGTTTTTTCAGTACCATTTATTGAAGAGACTGTCTTTTCCCCATTGTCTCCTTTCTTGTAGATTAATTGAACATACAATTATGCTTTACTTAATTATGGTTTATTTCTAGGCTCTCTATTCTGTTTCATTATTTCTTGATTCAATTCATTAATAGGTATAGGCCCATTCAGATTGTCTATTTCTTTTTGTGTGAAATTTTGTTGATTTTGTCTTTAAGCAATTGGTCTGTTTCATCTAGGTTATCAAATCTGTGAACATAGAGTTGTTCATAATATTCTCTTATTAACCTTTTATTGTCCAAATAATAATTTATATCTTCTCTCTTCTTCACATAGTCAACTTGGCTAGAGGCTTAGCAATTTTAGTAATCTTTGCAAAGAACAAGCTTGGGTTTTGTTTATTTTCTTTATTGAGTTTCTGTCTTATTTTATCTTTATAATTTTCTTCAATGTCTGCTCTATTTTTTCTCCTCCTTTTGGTTTAATTTGCTTTTCTTCCCCTAGTTTCCTAATGTGGAATCTTATATTATTTACTTTAGCTCTTTCTTCTTTTCTAATTTAATACTATAATTTCTCTCAATGCATTACTTTCCCTGGATTTTGATAACTTGTATTTTGAATTTTCACTTACAAACATTTAAAATTTCTTTTCAGACTTTCCTGCCTCATGTGTTATTTAGAAATGTATTGTTTAATCTCCTTATATACTAGACTTTTTTGGCTACATTTTGATGATCAATTTGTAGTATAATTCTATTGTGGTCTTAGAGTTTACTTTTTTAACTTCTATTTTTTAATTTATTTTTTTCAGCTTTTTTTGTGATGTAATTGACATATAAAATTATGTAAATTAAGGTATACAATGTGATGATTTGATACACATATATAATGTAGAATATCTATGAAAATAACATTAGTAAACTCCTTTCAGCTCCCATACTCATCATTTTGTTATAGTGAGAAAAATAAAACTATTCTCATAGAAACTTTCAAGTATAGAATATAGTATTGTTAACTGTATTTACCATTCTGTACCTTAGATCCCTTGAACTTATTAATCTTGTAATTGAAAGTTTGTACACTTTGACCAATCTCTCTCAATTTCCCCTATCCGTTAGGCAACCACCATTCTACTGTTTCTATGAGTTGAATGTTTTTAGATTCCACATGTATGTGAGATCATTCAATATGTCTATCTGACATTTCACTTAGGATAATGCCCTCAAGGTCCATCTGTTTATCACCGTTGGCAGCATTTCTTTCTTTTTAATGGCTGCATACTATTATGTATCTATATCTGAAAATTTTCTTTATCTATTTATCTGTTGGCAGAGCTGGAAAAAGAGTCTGCCTGCAATGTGAGAGACCTGGGTTCGATTCCTGGTTTGGGAAGATCCCCTGGAGGAGGGCATGGCAACCCACTCCAGTATTCTTGCCTGGAGAATCCCCATGGACAGAGGAGCATGGTGGGCTATAGTCCCTGGGGTCTCAAAAGAGTCAGACAGGACTGTGCGACTAAGCACAGCATAGAACACTTAGGTTGCCTCCACGTCTTGGCTATTGTGAATAATGCTGCTGTGAACATGAGAGTACAGAGGCCTCTTTGAGACAACGATTTATTATCCTGTGGGTATACATTTAAAAGTGAAATTATTGGATCATATGGTAGTTTTGCTTTTAATCTTTTGAGTAATCATACTTTTTTTTTAAACCAAGGACCTTTTATGGATAGAAACAATACTGTTTTTATTAGTGGCTCTACTAATTTATATTCCCACCAGATGTGCACCAGGGTTCCCTTTCTCCACATCCTTCCCAGCATCTATTACCTCTTGTCTTTTTGGTAATAGCCCTTTTGACAGGTGTGAAATGGTATCTCATTGTGTTTTGATTTGCATTTCCCTGATGATTAGTGACATTGAACACCTTTCATGTACTTATTGTCATTTGCATATCTTCCTTAGAGTCATGTTTGTTTAAGTTCTTTGCCCATTTTTAATCAGGTTCATTTTGTTATTTTTGTGTTTAAGTATGAATCCCTTATCAGATATATGGTTCACAAATATTTTCTCTCATTTCATGTTTTGCCTTTTCATTCTCAATAATAGTTTTTTATAGACAAAGTTTTGATTTCGGTGAAATCCATTTATACATTTTTTTTCCTTTTGTTGTCTCTACTTCTGATGACATATACAAGAAACAATTGCTATATCAAATATTATGAAACTTTCTCCTATAATTTCCAATTCGATTCTTTGGATGTGGATATAATTTTACCAACACCATTTGTTGAAAAGACATCCTTTCATCCTTTCTCTGTTGAATGATCTTAGTGCTTCTATTGAGAATCATTTAATCATATGTATGAGAGTTTCTGCTTTGGCCCAGCTGAGAACCAAGAAATTCTAGATGTACAAGCTGGGTTTAGAAAGGGCAGAGGAACCAGAGATCAAATTGTCAACCTCATTGGATCATAGAGTAAGCAAGGGAATGACAGAAGAAAAAAAAAAAAAACAACATCTGCTTCTCCTTTATTGATCACACTGAAGCCTTTGACTGTGTGGATCAGAGCAAACTGTGGAAAATTCTAAAAGAGATGGGAGAATCAGACTACCTTACCTGTCTTCTGAGAAACCTGCATGCAGGTCAAGAAACTGTTAGAACCAGACCTGGAACAAATGACTGGTTCAAAATTGGGAAAGGAGTACGTCAAGGCCATATATTGTCATCTTGTTTATTTAACTTATATGCAGAGTACATCATGCGAAATGCTGGGCTGGACGAATCATGAACTGGAATCAAGATGGCTGGGAGAAATAACAAAAACCTCACATATGCAGATGATATTCTAATGGCAGAAAAGTGAAGAGGAACTAAAGAGCCTCTTGATATGGGTGAAGAGGAGAGTGAAAAAGCTGGCTTAAAACTCAACATTAAAAAAACAAAAAAGAAACACATATGTACACCTGTGGCTGATTCATGTTGATGTATGGCAAAAACCATCACAATATTGTAAAGTAATTATCCTCCAATTAAAATAATTAATTAAAAATACGATCATTGCATCCAGCCCCATCATTTTGTGGAAAATAGGTGGGAAAAAAAACAAAAACAGTGGCAGATACTATTTTCTTGGGATCCAAAATCACTGCAGATGGTGACTGCAGTCATGAAATTAAAAGATACTTGTTCTTTGGAAGAAAATCTATGGCAAATCAAGACAGTGTATTAAAAAGCAGAAATATCACTTTGCTGAAAAAGGTCCATATAATCAAAGCTATGTTCTTCCAGTAGTCATGTACGGATGTGAGAGTTGGATCATGAAAAAGGCTGAGCGCCAAAGAATTGATGCTTTTGAGCTGTGGTGCTGGAGAAGACTCCTGAGAGTCTGTTGGACAGCAAGGAGATCAAACTAATCAATCTTAAAGGAAATCAACCCTGAATATTCATTGGAAAGACTAATGCTGCAGCTGAAGCTCCAATGTGTTAGCCACATTATGTGGAGGTAACTCATTGGAAAAGACCCTGATGCTGGGAAAGATCGAGGGCAAAAGGAGAAGAGGGTGGCAGAGGATGAGATGGTTAGATAGCATCACCAAGTCAATGGACATGAATCTGAGCAAACTACAGGAGATAGTGAAGGACATGGAAACCTGGCATGCTACAGTCCATGGGGTCACAAAGAGTCAGACATGACTTAGCAACTGAACAACAACATGAGAGTTTATTTCTTGACATTGTATACCATTAGTGTATTTCCCTATACAAGTACCACATTGTTTTGATTATTGCAGCTTTCTATATGTAAAGAAATCAGGAAGTGTGAGGTTTTGAGCTTTGTTTTTATTTTTCAAGATATTTTTGTCTCTGGAAATACTCAAAATTCCATATGAATTTTTGGATGGAATTTTCTCTTTCTGCCAAGAAAATGCCTCTACAATTTTGATAGGGATTGCATTGAACTTGTGGATTACTTTGGGTAGTATTGACACTTAACAAAATTAGTTCTTCCAGTCCATGAATATGAATGTCTTTCCATTTGTGTCTTTTTTCTTTCAGCATCCTTTTGTGGTTTCAGTGTACATTTCTTTGACCTCCTTTGTTAAATTTATTCCCAGATATTATATTATTATATATGGCTTTGTAAATGGAATTGATTTCTTAATTTCCATTTCAAATTGTTCATTATTAGCACATAGAAGTGCAAATGATTTTTTTTCTTAATTTCCTTTTCAAATTGTTCATTATTAGCACATAGAAGTGCAAATGATTTTTTGCATGTTGATTTTGTATCCTGCAATCTTGG
>SJXQ01005663.1:13782-48291 GCA_006408695.1 Aepyceros melampus
TGTGTGTGTATGTATGTATGTATATATATATATATATATATATATATATATATTCTTGCCAATTGCTGCGGTTAAAACTTCCAATACAATGCTGAGTAGGAAATGGTGTAAGCAGTCACTACTCTGGTTGCTCACTTTAGAGAAAAGGATTTTACCATTGAGTATGATGTTAGCTCTGGATTTTCTGTATGTGGCTTTTATTGTGTTGAGATAGTTTCCTTCTATTCTCAGTTTAGTGAGATGTTTTTGGTTTTTTTTTTTTAAATCATGAAATAGTGTTTTTTTAAATATGTTTTTTTCTTCATGAATTGAAAAGATCATGTGATTTTCTCCTTCATTCTATTAATGTAACAGGGAAGAGCAAATCTGACTACTTATTAGACCTGTTCCTTTTACTTTGTGTGAGAGTTGCTCAATCTTGTCTTCCTCTTTGCAATCCCATGGACTATACAGTCCATGTAATTATCCACTCCAGAATACTGGAGTGGGTAGCCTTTCCTTTCTCCAGGGGGTCTTCCTAACCCAGGGATTGAACCCAGGTCTACCCACATTGCAGGTGGATTCTTTACCAGCTTAGCCACAAGGTAAGCCCTAGAAGTCTGGAGTGGGTAGCCTATTCTTTCTTCAGCGGATCTTCCTGACCAAGGAATCGAACTGGGGTCTCCTGCATTGCAGGCAGATTCTTTACCAACTGAGCCATCAGGGAAGCCCTGATAATTTACTTTTACTTTTACTTTTAACCCTGATACTTTCCTTTTACTTTAACCTTACTTTTTTTTTAAATTTATTTATTTTAATTGGAGGCTAATTACTTTACAATATTGTAGTGGTTTTTGCCATACATTTACTTTAATCTTTATACTCTGTTGCCTGTTCTCAGTCATGCTGGCTCTGCACCTTTTCTAAAAGACTGTTGCCTATAGCTTGAAAAATACAAAATAGCCTGATCATGACCTGACTTGAACAGAGAATAGTTTGTCTTATCGGAGGTTTATAGGAACATTTTGACCTGACCTTGGGCTGACCTACCTGGACAGCTGCAAGAACAAAGGAGCCTACAACAAGGAGTTTGCAACAACTAACTACACTGTTCCCTCACCTTGTCTCTAAAAGTGCTTTGCTGGAATATCTTTTTCCAGCCCTCCACTTTCGGTCTGTATGTGTCCCTTGTTTTGAGGTGGGTCTCTTGTAGACAACATATATAGGGGTCTTATTTTGTATCCATTCAGCCAGTCTTTGTCTTTTGGTTGGGGCATTCAACCCATTTACTTTTAAGGTATAATTATTGATAAGTATGATCCCATTGCCATTTACTTTATTGTTTTGGGTTCTGGTTTATACACCCTTTTTGCAACTCCTGCAGCTCAATTCGAGAAAAATAAATGACTCAATCAAAAAATGGGCCAAAGAACTAATTAGACATTTCTCCAAAGAAGACATACAGATGTCTAACAAACACATGAAAAGATGCTCAACATCACTCATTCTCAGAGAAATGCAAATCAAAACCACAATGAGGTACCATTTCACGCCAGTCAGAATGGCTGCGATCCAAAAGTCTACAAGGAATAAATGTTGGAGAGGGTGTGGAGAAAAGGGAACCCTCTTACACTGTTGGTGGGAATGCAAACTAGTACAGCCACTATGGAGAACAGTGTGGAGATTCCTTAAAAAACTGGAAATAGAACTGCCATATGACCCAGCAATCCCACTGTTGGGCATACACACCAAGGAAACCAGAATTGAAAGAGACACGTGTACCCCATTGTTCATCACAGCACTGTTTATAATAGCCAGGACATGGAAGCAACCTAGATGTCCATCAGCAGATGAATGGATAAGAAAGCTGTGGTACATATACACAATGGAGTATTACTCAGCCATTAAAAAGAATACATTTGAATCAGTTCTAATGAGGTGGATGAAACGAGCCTATTATACAGAGTGAAGTAAGCCAGAAAGAAAAACACCAATACAGTATACTAGCGCGTGTATATGGAATTTAGAAAGATGGTAATGATAACCCTGTATGCGAGACAGCAAAAGAGACACAGATGTATAGAACTGTCTTATGGACTCTGTGGGAGAGGGAGAGGGTGGGATGATTTGGGAGAATGGCATTGAAACATGTATAATATCATATAAGAAACGAATCACCAGTCTAGGTTCCATGCAGGATACAGGATGCTTGGGGCTGGTGCACTGGGATGACCCAGAGAGGTGGTATGGGGAGGGAGTGTGAGGAGGGTTCAGGATTGGGAACACATGTACACTCGTGGCAGATTCATTTTGATGTATGGCAAAACCAGTACAGTATTGTAAAGTAAAATAAAAAAAAAATCCCTAAAAAAAAGAAATAAATAAAACAAAACTTTGAGGGAAAAAAAAAGTGCTTTGCTGAAAGGCTTAGAGAGTCCAGGCTTTTTAAGGCATGAGCTATCAGTTTCCTTGCATGGCCCTTCAATAAAACTTTCTCTGCTCCAAACTCTGACATTTTGACATTGTTTGGCTTCACTCAGCATTGGGAACACAGACTTGTATTCTGTAACATAAATGTGATATATTACCTTGATTGATTTTAGTATGTTGAACTATTCTTACTTCTGGTAGCTTTGGGTTATATCTTTCTAATGAACTGACCCTTTTAGTATTATATACTGTCCTTATTTGCTTTTTGTAACAGTTTTTATGTTAAAATCTATTTTGTCTGAGAGTAGTATAGTCACCCCTCCTCTCTTTTGGTTACTATTTGCATGGAATACCTTTTCCAACATTTTTCAATCTATGCATGCCCTTGGATCTAAGTTGGGTCCCTTGCTGACAGCATACAATTAGATTCTGTTTTTTTTTTTTTTTAATCCATTATGTCTTTCTATTGGGGAGTTTTTATTTAAATTTAAAGTAATTGCTATTGGTGAAAAGCTTGCTGTTTCAATTTTATTGTTTTCTACATCCTATGCCAAAGCCTTTGACTGTGTGCATCACAATAAACTGTGGAAAATTCTGAAAGAGATGGGAATACCAGACCACCTAACCTGCCTCTTGAGAAATCTGTATGCAGGTCAGGAAGCAACAGTTAGAACTGGACATGGGAAAACAGACTGGTTCCAAATAGGAAAAGGAGTACGTCAAGGCTGTATATTGTCACTCTGCTTATTTAACTTATATGCAGAGTACATCATGAGAAATGCTGGACTGGAAGAAACACAAGCTGGAATCAAGATTGCCGGGAGAAATATCAATCACCTCAGATATGCAGTGACACCACCCTTATGGCAGAAAGTGAAGAGGAGCTAAAAAGCCTCTTGATGAAAGTGAAAGAGGAGAGTGAAAATGTTGGCTTAAAGCTCAACATTCAGAAAACGAAGATCATGGCATCTGGTCCCATCACTTCATGAAAAATAGATGGTGAAACAGTAGAAACAGTGTCAGACTTTATTTTTGGGGGCTCCCAAATCACTGCAGATGGTGACTGCAGCAATGAAATTAAAAGACGCTTACTCCTTGGAAGAAAAGTTATGACCAACCTAGATAGTATATTCAAAAGCAGAGACATTACTTTGCCGACTAAGGTCCGTCTAGTCAAGGCTATGGTTTTTCCTGTGGTCATGCATGGATGAGAGAGTTGGACTGTGAAGAAGGCTGAGCGCCAAAGAATTAATGCTTTTGAACTGTGGTGTTGGAGAAGACTCTTGAGAGTCCCCTGGACTGCAAGGAGATCCAACCAGTCCTTTCTGAAGGAGATCAACCCTCGGATTTCTTTGGAAGGAGTGATGCTAAGACTGAAGCTCCAGCACTTTGGCCACCTCATGCGAAGAGTTAACTCATTGGAAAAGACCCTGATGCTGGGAGGGATTGGGGGCAGGAAGAGAAGGGGAGACCAAGGATGAGATGGCTGGATGGCATCACCAACTCGATGGACGTGAGTCTGAGTGAACTCCGGGAGTTGGTGATGGACAGGGAGGCCTGGCGTGCTGCAATTCATGGGGTCACAAAGAGTCGGAGAAGACTGAGCGACTGAACGGAACGGATGCCTTTAATGAACCTCACTTTCTCCATTATTGCCTTCCTTTGTGTTCAGTTGACTTTTTTTGTAGTGACACATTTTGATTCCTTTCTCATTGCCTTTTGTACATCTTCTATATTTTCTCTGTGGTTACCATGGTGATAACAAAAACATCTTAAAGTTATAACAATCAATTTTAAATTGTTACCACCTTAATGTCAACTGCATACAGAAACTACCCTTGACATCTATGCCTCCTTTACTTTATATTAGTGTGTCACAAGCTACATCTTTATATAATGTAAACTACTGACATAGATTTCCAATTATTTTTTAGGTATTTCTCTTTTAAATAGTGTAGAAAATGAAAAGCTGAGTTTTAAACCTAATCACAGTAATACTGGTTTTTACATTTGTCTACATATTTACCTTCAATGGAGAACTTTATTTTTTGTATGACTTTGAACTCCTTTCAAGAATGCTTTCACTTCAACTTGAAGGACCTCTATCTAGTATTTCTTGTAGGTCAGGTGTTGTGCTAACAAATAGCTGCTTATAAATATAATAACTTACCTAAGAATTAACATCCTAATTTCTCAAGGTCTTTGCTTTTATATTGTATTCCTCTACCAGTGTTTTCTTGCCTCCATTATCTGTGGCTTTGTAGTATTTCTGTGGCTTTCATGAACTGTGCTCACTGTTTCATATGGTTTTTCCTAGCCTGGTATCTGAGATCCATTTTAAACAATACAGAGACCAGTCCTTCCTGCAGCCCCTAGGAAGGTTACAACATTGCAAATTAATTCTACTCTGCTTTCTCTTGTTTGAAGAAATAACTGGGGACTGAGCCACCGCTTCCCTCCATCCACACCATGCTAGGGTGGGAGTAGATCAAGGAGGAGTAAAAACGTCACAAATTTTTCTAGCTTTTTGAATGGGGCTTTTTTTTTGATTGGGCATTTGCTTGGATGTTACAGATATATGTCTGATTTCCAGAAACCTTGCAAAGTCATTTTATTTACTCTCTAGTTGTTTTAAAAAATGCTCCTACAGGGGAATGAGGATTTGAATCTTCCTATTCTAACATCTTGCTTTAAGCTTTTATCTTCTTCAGATTGGAAGAATAATTTCACTGGTACAGAATTTTAGATTGGTTGTTTTCTCCTTTTAATGCTTTAAATATTTTATTCTATTCTGTCTGTGCTTGTAAGATTGTGAAGAGAAGTTTGATATAACTCTTACCCTTGCTTTGTTATAGGTATAGCAATTCTCCTTTTCTGGTTCCTTTCAAGAATTTTCTTTGATCTTCTGCATTTTAAATATGATTTACATATGTGTAGACTTTCCTGGTATTTATTCTTTTTGGTATTTTATGAGCTTCCTGGGTCTGTGGGTTGGTGTCTATCATTAATTTTCAGAAATTCTTAGTCATTATTGCTTCAAATATTGCTTGTCTTCCTCTTTCCCTCCCTCCTTTTCTTTCTTCCTCCCTTCTTTTTCTTTCTTGTCTTTCTTCTTCTTCTATATTCCCCTTACACCCACTTTAAACCTTATGTAACTGTTTCACAATTCTTGGTTATTCTGTTTTGTAATTTCCATTTTTAAAATCTCTTGGGATTTCAGTTTTGGAGGATTCTATTGATGTTTCTTCAAGTCACTGATTCTTTCCTTGGTTGTGTCCAATCTGTTGATGAGCCAATCAAAGGCATTCTTCATTTCTATTACATTATGCTTCATTTCCAACACTTCTTTTTCATTCTTCCTCAGAGTTCCCATCTATCAACTTAAATTACCCATCTGTTCTTGCATGTTGTTCATGTCTTCTTTCTGTTGAAGAGCTTCATTTAAGAGTAGGTCCAACAAATTCTTTTATTTTTCCTTCATCTGAGGATGTCTTTTTCCTATGCATTCCTGAAGGATAGTTTTAATGAGTACAGCATTTCCAGTTGGCAATTTTTTTTTCCTTTCAGCAGTTGAAAAAATATCAACTCTTTTTTGGCTTCCACAGCTTCATGTGAAATATTCACTCTCACTTGAATTGGTAGCTCCTACAGATAATGTGTCATTTCACTCTGGCTGTTCTCAATAATTTTTCTCTTTAGTTTATAGAAGTTTAATTATTATGTGTCCTGGCATGGATTTCTTTGGGTTTATTCTATTTGGGGTTTGCTCAGTTGAAATCCTTAGGTTTGCACTTTTCACCAAATTTGGGAAGTTTTCAGCCATTACTGCTTCACATACTCCTTTAGCCCCATTCTCTTTCTACTTTCTTTCTCTGAGTTGGCTTAAAAAATGTTACACAGGCCCCTGAGGCTCTGATATTTATTTTTAAAGCCATTTTTAAATGTTTTTCAGATTGGTTAAATTACATTAACTTGTCCTTAAGTTCACAAATTTTATCCTGTTATATTAATTTTTCATATATTCATGTTTTCTTTTGTTTCAAAATAATTTCTTTGCCTTTTTAATAGTACCAATGCTAACAGTTTTAAAATTCTTTTCAGATAATCTGATTCATTTCAGTGTTGATGTCAGCAGTTTATCTTTTCTTATTCAAATTGTGATTTTCCTAGCTTGGTATTATGAGTGACTTTCTGCTATATCCTGAACATTTCAGTTTAGTATGTTAGGAGACTCTGGGTCCTATTTAAATCTTTTTTAGTAGGCAGTCACCTTAATTTTAGCATGCTGATTCTGGCCTATTTTTGTCAGCTGTGGTTACAATGGAAGTTTAGGCTTCAGAGCCTTTGTAGTGCTTTTTTCTTCCTGACTTATCTGGTATAATGAGTGTTACCAGTGCTTTCTGCTTCTGTTAGTTCAGAGAATGGAAGGGCTTTCCCCAGGCCTGTTGCCTTGTGTCTCTCACTAGGGAATGGAAATTTCAGGTCTTCAAGGACAAAGAGGTTTCCCTGGCTGGTCCTTTATTTTTACAGTGTTCTCCCTGCCTGTGGAAATGGAGGGAGCTTCCTGGGATGAGCACTTGTTGTGGCAAGGCATCTCTTGTTGATACCTCCTGGCTACTACAGTGTCTCTCAGTGGGAAAGGCAGGGATGGAAAGCCCTTCACCTAGTTTATTGTTATTAGTGGGGGATAGGGTCTTAATCAATCCCTTTTGCTGATGCTGCCATGCTCACCTGTCAGAGGGACTCTTTTTCAATCTGGGGGAGAAATTAGCCTCCTTGGGCTGCCCTTCTGTTCTTAAGTTAGAGGTCAGGAAATAGCTAAGTTGGACTGCCTTCTTCTTTTGGGTTGTTGCTCCGTCCTGGAGTTCCAAACCAGTTCTCTTACCACCTCTCAGAGTCTTCCTTTGGTTGGCTCTTGTGTTATTCACAGGGTTTAAACTGGGGTGACCCAGGGGGATGGTATGGGGAGGGAGGAGGGAGGGGGTTCAGGATGGGGAACATGTGTATACCTGTGGCAGATTCATGCTGATGTATGGCAAAACCAATACAATATTGTAAAGTAATTAACCTCCAATTAAAATAAATAAATTTATATTAAAAAAAGTACTTAATTGGCAGGAGCAGTGATATATGAGTCTACAACATCTTTTCTGGACCAGAAGTCCAATAAACAGGATTTTAGAGTACCAAATTCTGAAGAGAGACAAAATTTTAAGGCAGCCTTGGGTTCCAAATAACTTACATACTCGCTTGGTGTCTTACACAAGATTTCAGTTATTTAAGCCACATGAAATACATTTAAAGCTCCTACCTCAAGGCCTGACACAGATGAGTCATTCAATAGGTATTTAATATCTTTCCCTAGAAATCATCTAGTTCAAATCACCTGTTTTAAACACAAGGCAACAGAGGCCTAGAGAAATGAAGAAGCCTTTCAAGTGTGCTGTGACTCACATGTATCCAAGTGACATTTTCCCCTTAAAGAATTGACATTGCCAATTCTTGATTATTTGGTTCCTTGGTTCTATGCAATAGCTTCTATGTGGTTCAGTTTGACAGGATTTGCCAATTTATATGTGAAAAACACCCCCAAATTTACAAAATGCTTTTGCACTTACAACTTCCCTTGCTTTCTACAATCATAGTGTGAAACTCACAGGAAAGAGATTATTAGTATTTTGCAAATAAGAAAACATAGTAAGTTGAGGGGCTGAAACTTATCCAGAAGTGATTTTCCAACCAGGGCCTTCCATTGATACCTTTCCCCTTATGAAACCAGATCTCTATGGGTGACAGGAGGCTGGGGAAATAGCTGATTTAAGGGGACTTGGCTTGCCATGTCCTCAGCTGCAACTAATGCAATAAGTTACCATGGGACTATACAGTGGATAAATTCCAAGTACAAGCTTATATTCCATATAATACCCTGATTTAGAGATCAAATTACCCTTAGAGAATCTTTGGTAAAAAATCCTGCCAGATAGATGAAATCATCCATTTGAAGAGGTCATCTCAGGGAAGAGGGTATGTTATATCAGAAAAGAGGTTGAGGATTCCAATAGAGGGAAATAGGCTATATGTGAATGAACAAAATGTGTTGTCAGTCTGTATGGTTTATGAGTTAAGTAGATGTCAGTCTTGCTCTCCCAGCTCATCAAAGCTGGCTAGACTCTGCACTCCATAGTGCTATCCAGAGCCAGGCATCCTCTCTGATACTTGTCTTATTTTAACATTTAACCTACCTGCAGATTTTGTCTTTATATTGACGTTCATCCATTAAGGCTAGGTCAGTGTACCTTTCTTTCTTGAAGGTATGCCACTTTTCCTCTAATTTGTAACTATTACATGGTAACCTCACACACATAAAAAACTGATGCTTTTAAATTCTAGGTCAAAAATTTGTTATCAACCAAATATCTTCAAATTGGACACAAGTGCAAAATTGGGCCAGTGAACAATTTGACACTGGACTAAAGAAATAACAGTGAATATTTTTACAGCATCACACACCCATACCCCACTGGTATGACAGGTTCAAGATATACACAATAGGAAGTTTAAAGTCAACCATATACCCTGTTGTACCTTATAAAGTTCAGACTTGAGCTGCTGTGATAGTCATTCTGTAAACCTGAGGCTAATGAAAAGTCAGGTTTTCAAGAACCTACACAGCCTGGGTTCTGATTTATATATCAGTTACATGACATTCGTGCAGGTATATGGCTAATATTATCACACTACAGGTAACAGTGGTCATATATTTGAATAGTATTCTAAAGATGCCTGATTGATACAGTGAAAAGGACAGTTGCTTCACCATCTCTTTGGTTTGTATGTCTGGCTTAACATGTCCTAAAGTTCTATGGCACTCAGCTGGACAATATCAAAGTTAGAGTACATGCACGCGTGCTAAGTCACTTCAGTCAAGTCTAACTCTTTGCAACCCTATGAACTTCCCGCCAGGTTCATCTGTCCATGGGATCTCCAGGCAAGAATACTGGAGTGGATTGCTGTGCCCTCCTCCAGGGGATCTTCCTGACCCAAGGATTGAACCTGTATTTCCTGTGGCTCCTGCATTGCAGTAGGATTCTTTACCTTTGAGCCACCAGGGAAGCCCCATAGTTAGAGGTCTAGAACTAAAGCAGATTTTTATTCTTGAATAAATTATCTTCATCTGAATGAATGCCCAAATAACCTGTTCAACCAGATGCTACTAAAGTTACAGTAAACACATACACATATACAAACTCTGAGTTACATTCTGAAAAGACTGAATTTGTTACCTGTTCCTAAGCCTGATACACTGTTAACTAGAATATAGGACATGCTCTATTTCAAAACTAGGGGAAAAAAATTAGGATACATGCTCTGTAGCATTCCTATTGACATTTGCAAAATACAGAAACAACCCTGTCAGCAAATGTGAGGTGGAGACATAGAAAGACTATGTGAACTGGTGTGGCCAACTGCATGTGAGGTGGGATCAGAGACGTGAGTCTTTGAACAGTGATCACCTAGTGACTTTGGTGTATATAGTCTCATCTGACTCAGGGAGAGGGCAGTCAAGTGGTGGTTTATTTACAAAGAGGCAAAGAAGGAACTCAGAACACATAAGCCTTGAAGACTTATTGATTGGAGAGGATACCACCTACCATCCTTTACCCTTTAAAAGAAAAGAAAACCCAGGACCACATACCCTAGAAGTGAAAATTGTCGAGACACAGAAAATACACAGAGCATTCTAAAGGAAAAAAATTCTACCAGTGTAAAATTTAACCTTAAAAGAAAATGTCAGCCATAATACTAACTGGAAAAGAGGACCTAATTTGGACCTTATTGGAGCACATTCAATCTTAATTAATTGGCATGCTGGTCATCCTGGACTGCCATATGCTCCTTTTGATTAACTGGCCAGATATGTTTCTGTACATTCTCTTTCCTCCTCCTTTTCTTCTACCTTCTCCACAACTGGTATTCTATAAAGGCTAGTGTACAGCTCTCTAAAGTCAGAGTACAAAGTCATGAAAATGGTTGAAAGGCAACAAAACTTTGGAAGAGAAAGAGGCTTTTAGGTAACCCTCAAAGCTTTAGAAAATGCCCCAGCAAGACACATGGGCCTAAATTAGATAGCTTTCAAAGAGTACTTGCCATTTGTGAAGACAAGTCACAATCACAGAGCATGTAACACATTTCTACATGCACTGACATCGAAAGGAGACATGGGCTGCTGTGATTGGTGATGAAATCAATACTTCCCATTTAAAAGGAAGGCAAAGATTGTCAAGTCTCATAGCCAGGGAATCAGAGAAGACATGTTCTGTATGGGTTGAAAATCCTTTTTTTTTTTTTTTTCTTTTTGCCTTGAAAAAGCTTCTATTGCTGCCATCAAATGCTGTGAAAAGAGAACTTTCTCCAAAAGGGCAACAAACTAAGAGTCCTTTACAACCTCAAATCTTTTCTCTTTTCCTATTTGGTTTCATCTAAGTCATCTCTTTACATTATATTAAAAAAGTAACCTCATAGGAAAAAAAATTTAAGACAATCCATTTCTAATTTTTCTTTTGAAATGTCTATATAAAATGTCAGGTCTAGATTTGGCACTTAGAAGAAAGTAACCAGATTTGGTTATAATCATAGCTGCCTGTATCATACATAGAATTCTGGGAAGGAGAGGACTGAGGGTGGGGGAACAATTTGGTACAAGAGACATCATTAAATCATTTACTTTGGAAATTGAGAGAGAAAGTGAGAACAATCTCCCTAGGAAGAAACTAATCTGAAATATAATATTCTCCTTTTGAGACAACTTTACCTTTTCCCACACACCTGTTTTTTAAAAAAGCCACTTTATAAAACGTTCTCGTAGAAAGATTTCCCAGTGGTGTATCAATGTTTAATAGCATCAAGAAAGGGTGTTATGTGTTAATAAAAATCATTATGTAACAAAGACCTGATATAGTTATTAAACTTCTCTTTCTGCTAAATTCAGGCCAAGCTTAAATATTTGCAAATTTTATTTGAAAACACTCTTAAAAAGACTCTGATTCCTTCTTGTTGGAAGTGTTCAAGGAAAGATTTTACTTTCAGTGAAGTTTGAGGAGTGTCTCAGAAAAAATATGTCGATGCATGTTAACAGGCATGACAACTATCTTGGTAGTAATTGAACATAGTTTCTAGGGTGATTTTCCAAAAGATACCTGTGCCTAATACATGTACCATAAGCTTTCTAGTCTTGCCAAATTAGTGCTAAATAAATCTTCATGCTTTCTTTCATACAGCAAACCCCAGCCTTAAATTTTTTCTTTAAAAACTTGGACTATTAACTGTTACTTAGGTTTGTTATTTAGGATTGTTTTACTTATTACGATGAGGAATCTGTTATTCTATAAACTAATAATTAATGATTTTTTTCAAAAAAATGTTCATGTAAAATCTAAGAATGGTCACAATCCCAGGCACAAAGATTGCCTCAGGCTTGGAAAAGATAAGCAGTGACCCCCTGTGAAAACTGTATTGGAAACAGGCAGATGTCAGGTTCATGCATAAGACAGTGGCAGGTGGTTAAATGCCTTCCTATTTAAATGGCGCAGTCACAGGAGAATGGAATTTTCTGCTCTGGGAACTGGAAGGGTAGGGCAGTAGTAGAGGGAGTCACATTTCTTTAACAGCATAGATGCTGTATGAGGATATGAAATGAAAGCCATTAATAGATGATCTTTTCTAGTACACTCAGTAACTTTCCTTCAGGACTCTCCTCTCTATTGCTAGGCTCTTGACTACAGATAGCTACTGGGTTTTTACCAGTGCATAAATATTTGGATTCTACTGAACATTTTTCCTTCCTCAGATTTTCAAATCCAACTATAAAACAGTAGGTGTTAGGTGTTGAGAGTAAATAGGGGATTTTTGCAAGGTTTTCCTTAGTTCTATGTATGGCATATACAAGTAATATAGGACATATTGGGGAATAAACATAATAAACACCAAACAAGTTGACTGGAAACACTGTTTTTCTTCACCACTTCTCAGTTTAGAATTGTATTGAAAAAACTTGTCACTAATGATTAATTTTGTTTTGGATCTAAGAAATAAAGTTTGGTACTATGTACACCCTTGTACAGGTCTGTAGAAATAAATATGAGACTTTAACTTTTATAGTATTTGCAAAAGTCATTTGCCTTTTTGTTTTCTATAGAAAACTCTTAACACACTATTAGAAATATCATGCTAGTTAATGGACTATAAAATTCAAATTGAGATGTGGGAGAAAGTCTTTGGTATAAAGCAAAATCCAGAATAAACTCACTTGTGGCAGATGATTGGTATTGTCATTGTCTTTGACATCTTCCTTATTGTGAATGTCTTTGATATCCTCCTTCACAGAGCCAGAGTTAGATGGAGCTTCCAGATCAAAATGACTTACACAAAAGCCATTTATTTCAAGAAGTAACAAGTCAAATGACAACTGGCAACATCTGATGATTTATGTTATATAAGCCAAAGATCCCTGGGCTTCCTTGGTAGCTCAGTCGGTAAAGAATCTGCCTGCAATGCAGAAGACCTAGGTTCGATCCCTGAGTTGGGAAGGTCCCCTGGAGGAGGGCATGGCAACCCACTCTAGTATTCTTGCCTGAAGAATCCCCATGGACCGAGGACCCTGGCAAGCAGCAGTCCATGGGGTCTCAAATAGTCACAGACAACTGAGCAATTAAGCACATAAGTCAAAGATGAAATAGTGGAAAGAGGAGGATCAGAGAAGATACAATAGGAAATCACATTGATGTTTTAACATTAAAGGAAGGCGGCAGCTATCAAGAAGAGGCAAATAGAAAAATGGCTCCTATTTACATACAAAAAAGACAACCAAAATGACTTAGAGTTCTTCTAAGTAGGACTATTTTTTTTTTGTCCATAGTTTAGCTCTTCTCTGCTATTTCTAACATTTTGATTAAAATGCCTACCTTTCTTATAGAGTAACTAATGAGGTGATCCTTTAGAGATGTCTGTATTTACAAATGGATGTGATAGTAACAGAGATGGCTCTTTCACTAAGAATCTCAGGGTTTTTTTAGCTTAAATCAAATACATGGTATACAAAATAGACATCCTGGGTGAAGATATGGATTCTACTGCCAAAGGAAATTCTGAAAATGATGACAATATATTGCATGACCCAAACTATGCAAGGCTTATCCTACCCCAACAGGTGGAAGTGGGTAAACTATGACTGTATATCCAATAGGAAAGTGTAGAGCAAGTGTATCAACCCCAAATTGGGGAAAGTTTAGTTTCCCCTTCCCTGGAGTAGCTGGGCATGCCTTAAGAACAGACTTTTTTCAAAAGTCTTCATTAGTACAAGGTGTTAAGCCTACCAGATTTTAAAAGTAGTGCCAATTATGTCTAAAAATCCACAATCTGATGTGATGTCTAGAGAAGTGAAACCACTGATCTTCATAAAAATGCCTAAGAAGAGGGACTTCCCTGGCAGTCCAGTGATTAAGATTTCACGATTCCATTGCAGAGGGAATGGTTTGATCTCTGTACAGAGAACTAAGATCCCACAGGCCATGTCGTATTGGGGGGGGGGACCAAGAAGAGTCCTGTTTTAGGAAAACTTAGGTGGGCACATATGCCATGTATAAGCCAGGGTCTAAAGTATGAAGATTTTCAGTTGTCTCTTGAACTGATGTTGAAAATGCTATTGATCAACATTATTAATTCAGACCCCACTGTTTTGGAATTTATCATTTTAGAATGTAGTGGATTCAAGTTTATTGATGGGCTATCTATAAAAAAGGGAGTTGGCTAAGTGAGTATTATAAGACCTAGCTAGGGAGCGAATTGGGAAAATTTTCCTTATATGTTCTAAACCACCAAGTACCCATGTACCATTTTGATTTATTTCTCAGGCAAATGTTGGGGGTCTCTACCGGCAATAATGTGAGCTTACATTGTATGACTATATATACCTTCAAGTAAAATTTTCTTTCAAGTCATTCTGCAATTCATTTACCTTTGCACATACCATCCCTTCAACAGGGTCTTAATTCTTCACTATGACAATATTTCTACTTGTTCTTGTGATAGAATAGAAGGGTGGAAAAGAAAAGGAGACTGAACTTTAACGAAAATGGAATAATGGAACCAATCTAAAATCTCAGCTGAAAAGCAAGATATTATATTTTTAAAGCTAAATCCCATTCTAGAACTATAACAAACTTTTTCTTTTGCCTATATTCTAGGCTGCTTGACATGCATATGTTGTTTGTTCTTGTTTAGCTGCTAAATCATGTCTGACTCTTTCGACCCTATGTTCTGGAGCCCACTAGGCTCCTTTGTCCATGGGATTTCTCAGACAAGAATACTGGAGTGGGTTGCCATTTCCTTCTCCAGAGGATCTTCCCAATCCAGGGATCAAACCCACGTCTCCTGCATCGGCAGGTGGATTCATTACCACTGAGCCACCAGGGAAGCCTTGAGGTACATATACTGATTGCTTAACTAGTTAAGGCCCTAAATCCCCTTCTAGAATCTTAAGCCTCAGCCATTTAATCTAGTTAGAAAAGCAGCATAGCCTTTTTTGAGACAAGGATCATTGTGGGTGTTGTAGGTACAACTAACATGGAAACAGATGAATAGCTCACTGCTGCTTAGAGAAGCCTGTCTTGGTGCTGCCCTTAGACAGCCCTATGTCTTCAGAGATGCCCATGTTCCCAGAGAAGCTCATGGTCTCAGAGATGCTGGTGTCTTCATAGAAGCCCATAGCCTCAGTGGTGCCCATGTTGTCAGAGCCCAAGACCCCAGAGATGCCTGTGTCTCCAGAGAAGCCCACATCCCTAGAAATGTTTATGGCCCTAAGGTTGCCCATGACCCCGTAATAGTCATGGTGGAGGTCTGCACACTGACTTTTTACTTGATCCATCTGAACTAGAGGGCCTCCTTCTCTAGAAAGAGTGCCATGCTCCATCAAGTATTCAGGTCTCTATCAGTACCCATAAAACAGACAGGATTTGTCAAAGGAGTTCCCAGGTGCTGAGGTAATAAATGCCCTAATTCAGAGCAGGTACAGACTTCTGGTGGCTCATCATGGGCTTTCAGTTTCTTTCATGGGAGCAGGAATGGTTGAAAAGAATTAGAAACTGGAGTAAAACTAGGCAAATATCACACTGACGTATAGGGGTCCTGTCAGCTGTCACTTATATGGTAGCCAGTGATTTTTTGCCCCCTCCTCCTCCTCAAACATCTTTTATTCATCACTTAACATTGCCGGGGGCCAGCGTGAGGAACTCCGCCCGTGGCAAAGGTCATGAGGAAGGAGGCTTGGCATACGCAAAGGCGTGATCAAGTCTCAGGAAACCCCCTGTTCCCGAGCATCTACCCCCAAAACCAAGAGTCTGTTTTATGCTCTCACCTACACCTCTGACTTTACGGGGGGCTCTCCCCCATAACCATTTCTCTCGGAGAAGGAGTTAACTTGCAGCTCCAGTTGATAAAATTCCTGGGCGTGACAAGAGTGTTTCAGCTTACGGACTCCTCTGAAGGTTATCTAGCCTGCCTGTATAGGTTCGTCCGGCCAAATGTGATTATTTACAGCCTCCCAACAGCGAGAGGCACGAGATGTTTTAGACTTACTAAAGGCAGATTCTTTTGGGAAGTTAGAATTTATTAGTATAGTGGGTTGATTAGGAATTGTATTGGTGAAAGGATTTCACTTGTTGGGCTGATGTTTTGTTGCTAAATCTTCATATTCCCTGCCCTTATAATGAATATAACTAGCATATAAGAGAAATAAGTATTAACCTTTAAGATTAATCATGTTAACCTTGGGTTAGATAAATTCCTTTCTTGATTGTAACTCATTACACCCTTACCCTATAGGAATGTAACTTTATCTGGAGGGTGGTGCCTGGTTTAAGAAAAAACACCCTTGGAAAAAATGAGTTTTTTGGTTATCAGAAAGAGAGGGTCATGAAGTGTCAGCAGGCCTCATGGCCAGAAGATGATGTAAAACCCCTAAGACCCTTTCTTATGTAAAGCACCTGATTTTGATACAGGTCAGGACTGCTGACCCCCACGTGACTCTGTATTCATCCCTATGTGTAAAAAATGTATATAAGCAAACCTGAAAATAAAGAAATGGGATCAGTTTCTGGAAAGGCTGATTCCCCCTGTGTCGTTCTTTCTTTCCTCTTCTGGCTGAATTTCCATCTGGGGAGTGGGTCCTCACCAAGCCTACTAATTATGCCTGGGTTTCTAAGATCGGACCGGGGAGGCCTCAGTGCCTCCTCTCCTTTGGGAGAATGGAAAGACGCCTGTGGCCTACGTAGGTGATGATTGGTATTCCACATAAATCAAGTTATTCAGCCTTCTTTTCTCCATCTAAATTTTCCTACTATACTATTATTTTCTAATCTAATCTTATATTTCTAAAAGTGTTTTTCTCGCTGACTCTGTCTCCACCTTCGAATCACCCTGGATCCACCGGGGCTGGACTCCAGCATAACATAGTGCTTTAAAAGCCCTACCTCTAAATATCCTCAAAGGTCTTATATCTATAAAAGTTCCCTTTTCTGATAAATGCAATTTTATTTCTGAGAACAGGGAGGGCAAGGGAAAGGATCACTAACATTTATTGATTACTTCCATGTGCCAACCACTATAGTATTTCATTTTATGCTAAAGTCCTATTAGTTAAGTATTAGCTATATTTTACAGATGAGGAAACTGAGGTTCAGAGAATTTAAGTAAGTTCACCCAAATTCACACATTTAAGAAGTGGCAGAGCTGGGATCTGACCCTGCCTCTCCTTAATGCCAAAGTCTATGACCTGTCTACTACTTCATGCTGTCTCCAATGGATATTTTCACTTTCAGGGATAACACAATGATTCACTGATATTTTACAACAGTGATTCTTAGCTTTCTCGAGAGGTCACATACACCTTTGAAAATCTGGAGTAAAGGATGAACCTTCTCAGAAAATCAAATGCAGGCACAAATGAGTGAATGAGATGGCACACAAACAGTTTTTAGGCATAATTTCAGGGGTTTCACAGATCCCTTGAAGGTCATCTGTGGACATCTATGGGTTTATGGACTCCAGTTAAGAGCTCCTGCCTTAGGGATAAGCGTACCATTCTTATTTTCCTGGACATCACAAATCATACACACACACACACACACACACACACACGTATACAGTGATAACACTTGGAGAAAGAAACTGACTGCATAGGTGGCTGGGAGAGTTTTTTCAACATTTCATTTTGTACACTTTTGTATTGTGCATATTCTAACTTTATACTTGTACTGCCTTTTAAAAAACATCAACAGGGTATCTGTAATATAATATGGGCTGCTTTTGTTTTTCTTCTCTGTATTAAAAAAGGAATGTTAATAATAGTTATTATCTTTCTTGCTTTCTTTTTCTTTTTCTTTAATTGGAGGATAATTGCTTTAAAATATTGTATTGGTTATTTTAAAAGGAAGCCTTACTTACTTTTAAACTTTAGAATCAGAGAGTGATATGATTCTATTAACAGAATGAATCTAATTATCTTAGGAATTAAACAGGAATAAATAAAAGGGCTAGGTTTATAATAGGGGACCTGCTCTGGAGACCCTGTGGAGAAGGTTGCTAATAGGTAAAAGAGGAGTCAGGAGAAAGGTTCCTTACTTCTCAGTTCTGCCTAGGGCTTCTTTCCTAGGGCTGCTTGTTTCCTGATTTTAAGTCACACTTCGGTTTTCTTCCTTCCCCTCCCTCTCTTCATCTTTTTTTTTTTTAATGGAACTAAGTAACTGACTGTTGCTTTTCAAGAGGACATTAAAAAGTTTAGGATCTGATGCAACCACAATACATTTATTTAAAAAATAAAAGTATATTTGTTTACTTACAGGGAGCAGCGGAAATGCTATGACTTATCTGGTGGAAAGGAGGTTCACACCCAGTTCCTAAGCAGCACACCCTTTCTAAGAATTCTTTTCTAAGAAGTATCCCTCCCCTTTACTTCAAACATACCCTAGGGACCTCTGGATTCCAGAAGCAGCTCAGCATTTTCCATTTTTTTTTTTGAAAAGAAATCCCTGTTGACTTTTTCAACTCTAATTAAAAACAAATGTGTGACTTTGGTTTTGCTGGTATCATAAAGGAAATCAACACATAATCATATCCTAAAGCAAAAAACCATTCAATGAACAGAGTTTAACATCTGCATGGGAAGGAAATCAGATTTTTTAAAAGGTTTTGATTGTTGGAAATAGCAATGTCATTGTTCTCATTAGTACACCCAAGAAGTTATACTTATTTTCTTGATGGATAACAAATACCTGCATTATTTCCCTGAAATTCCCTCTTGTTCCTCCTCATAATTCCATCCAGATTAAAAAAGGGAACAAACTGGCTTAACTAGCTGACTGTGATATTTACCACTTAATATGGGAGGTTACAGAGAAGGTAATGGCAACCCACTCCAGTACTCTTGCCTGAAAAATCCCATGGGTGGAGGAGCCTGGTAGGCTGCAGTCCATGGGGTCACACAGAATCTAACATGACTGAAGTGACTTAGCAGCAGCAGCATGGGAGGTTATAAAAAAAAAAAAAACCCAGAAGAGCTGTGCATCAGAGCTTTATAGACACAGGATGCTTGGAAAGCAGAGAGGATAACAAGCCAGCCAGGTAGCTTCTCACAAGTACAAAATCAATTCCAAGTGAGTTAGGACTACTCAGAAGGTGTAAGAGATTCTCTTTTTGAGATTCAACTTTTCACCTTTTCTAGTTTGTGCACATCTGCCTCCAGCATTGATCTCTGCTTCTTAATTTCCAGGAGGCTCTCTAGCATACTCTGCTTGGGCTGCAGCCCTTTGTCAAAGCGGTTATACATCCCACACCAGAACCTTGAATAAACAAAAAGAAAAAAAAAAAAGTGGGTTAGTTTAGCTAGAGAAATAGATTATTTTATGTTTTGTTCATGTCAAGAAAATATCAGCTTGGTAGGTAGGCAGATCTCAAAAGTAAGGTAACTATGATAACATTAAAAACACAGGACATGCTCATAATTTAAAAGTAATGTTCTTAGCAGAAAGATCTCTGCTGAAGACAGGCTGCCTAAAGTTGTACAGAGCTCATAGCCACATCTAACACACACTCCTTGACATACTCTGCCTACCCCAAAGAATAAGACCCAGCTCCACCAACTAGTGGGTACACAAGCCCCAGGATCAACCTCATCCACCAGAGAACAGACACTAGAAGAAAGAAGAGCTATAGTGCTGCAAGCATACAGAAAGGAAACTAAAAACACAGAAAATCAGGCAAAACGAGATGGCAAAGAAGTATGTTCCAGGTAAAGGAACAAGATAAAACTGCAGAAAAACAACTAAGTCAGGTGGAGGTAGACAATCTACCTAAAAGAATTCTGAGTAATGATAGTAAAAGTGTTTCAAAATCTTGGAAAAGGAATGGAGGTAGACTGAGAAGATGAAAGAAATATTTAACAAAGAGCTATAAGATTTAAAGGACAAACAGAGATAAATAATACAATTACTGGGATGAAAAAAAATACACTAGAAGAAATCAGTGGCATAATAAATGAAGTAGAAGAACTAATGAATGAGCTAGAAAACAGAGTGGTGGAAATCACTGCCATGAAACAGAATAAAGAAAAAGAATCAAAACAAATGAGAACAGTCTCAGAGACCTTTGGGACAATGTTAAAAGCACCAATATTTACATTATAGGAGTCCTAGAAGGAGAAGAAAGAGACAAAGAGTCTTAGAAAATATTTTAATAGATAATAGCCAAAAACTTCTCTACCATGAGAAAAGAAACACTCACTCAAGTCCAGGAAGTACAGAGTACCATATGGGATAAACACAAGGAGGAACATGCTGAGACACATATTAATCAAACTGACAGAAATTAAAAACAAAAGAAAATACTGAAAGCGACAAGGGAAAAGCAACAGATAACATACATATATACAGCTGATTTTTCAGTAGAAACTACAGGCCAGAAGCTTGTGATATGATATATGTAAAGTGATGAAAGAGAAAAACTTCCAAACAAGAATATTCTACCTGGCAAGGCTCTTATTCAGATTTGACAGAGAAATCAAAACCTTTGTAGACAATCAAAGCTAAGGGAATTCAACATCACCAAAAAAGGTTTACAACAGATGCTAAAGGAACTTCTCTAGGAAGAAATGAAAAGTCCACAACTAAGACAATAAATTACAAATGGGAAGGCTCAGTGGTAAAGGCAAACATGAATCTGGTAAAGTTGTAGGATACAAAATTAATACAAAGAAGTTTCTTCCATTCATATACACTAACAATGAAAGATTAGAAAGAGAAATTAAGGAAATAATCACATTTAACATCACATCAAAAAGAATGAAATACCTGGAACAAACCTACTTAAGGAGGGAAAAGAATCTGTACTCTGAAAACTATAAGACAACGATGAAAGAAATTGAAGATGACACAGACAGATGGATAGATATGCCATGTTCTTGGATTGGAGGAATCAAAATTGTGAAAATGACTATATTACCCAAGGCAGTCTACAGATTCAAAACAATCCCTATCAAATTACCAATGGCATTTTTCAGAAAACTATAACAAATTTTTAAAATTTGTATGTAAACATAGAAGATTCCAAATAGCCAAAGCAATCTTGAAATAAACAGAGCTGGAGAAATCAGGCTCCCAGACTTCAGACTATACTGTGAAGCTACAGTAATCAAGACAGTATGGATCATACTGGCACAAAAACAGAAATATTGATCAGTGGAACAGGATAGAAAGCCCAGAGATAAATCCACACACCTATGGTCAACATATCTTTGATAAAGGAAGCAAGACTATATAATGGAGAAAAGACAGCCTCTTCAATGAGTGGTGCTGTGAAAACTGGACAGCTACATTTAAAAGAATGGAATGAGAACATCCTCTAACACCATACACAAAAATTAAACTCAAAGTGGATCAAAGACCTAAATTTAAGGCCATACACTATAAAATTAGAGAAAAACAGGGAGAACACTCTGACATGAGATTAGCTCAAGATGGTGGAATAGAAGGAGATGAGCTCACATCTTTTTATGAGAACACCAAAATCACAACTAACTGCTAAACAACCAGCAACAACAACAAACAAATAAACAAACATTGCAATCTATGAAAAAAGATACCCTACATCTGAAAACAAAGAAGTCACACGGAGATGGTAGGAGGGGTGCAGTCACAATAAATCAAATCCCATTCCTGCTGAGTGGGCAACCCACAAACTGCTAAACAATTATAGGACAGAAGTTCTCTCACAGGAGTGAAATTTCTGAGCCGAACATCAGACTTCCCAGTCTGATGGTCTGGCACTGGGAGAATCCCCCAGAAGATCTGATTCTAAGGGCCACTGGGATTTGATCAAGGAGTTCCACAGGACTGAGGGAAACAAACTCCACTCTTGGAGGGTGCACAAATGTTCTTGTGTGTACCAGGACACAGGAGAAAAAAAGTAGTGACCATATAAGTGACTGGGCCAGACCTACCTGCTAATATTAGAGGACCTCCTGTGGAGGCAGGGGTGGCTGTGGCTCACTCTGGGGACAAAGACAGTGGCAGCAGCAGTTCTGGGGAGAACTCATTGGTACGACCCCTTCTGGACACTGCTGCTGCTGCTGCTGCTGCTGCTAAGTCGCTTCAGTCGTGTCCGACTCTGTGTGACCCCATAGACCGCAGCCCACCAGGCTGCCCCGTCCCTAGGATTCTCCAGGCTAGAACACTGGAGTGGATATTAGCTTCACCAAACACTTGTAGGCTCCAGTGCCAGAATGCCTCAGGCCAAACAACCAACAGGGCAAGAACACAGGCTCACCCATCAGCAGAGAAATAGCTTAAAGTCTTCCTGAGCACAGCCCTGCAAATCAGAGAGACAAGACCCAGCTCTCCACACCACTGGGCAGGAACCAGAATATCAAAGCAATATTTTTTTATTTACCTCCTAGAGTAATGAAGATGAAAACAAAAATTTTAAAAAAGGGATTAATTAAAATTAAAAGCTTTTGTACAGCAAAGGAAACCATAAACAAAATGAAAAGGCAACATACAGAATGGGAGGAAATCTTTGTGAGTGACAAGGGATTAATCTCCAAAATATACAAAGAGCTCATGCAGTTCTATGTCACAAAAACAAACAACCCAAATAAAAAATGGACAGAATGTCTATCTAAATAAACATTTTTTCAAAGAAGACATACACATAGCCAAAAAGATGTGAAAAATGCTCAACATCACTAATTATCAGAGAAACACCAATCAAAACTACAACGAAGTATCCCCTCACACTGGTCAGAATGGCCATCATTAAAAATTTACAAAACAACAACTAATGCTAGAGAGAGTAGGAAGAAAGTGTACCCTCCTACAGTGTTGATGGAATGTACTGATAAACTGGAACAACCAGTATGGAGACCAGTATGAAGGTTCATGAAAAAATTAAATACAGATGTACCATATGATCCAGCAATCCTACTCTCTCTCTCTCTCTTTATATATATATATATCTCCAGAGAAAAACACAATTTGAAAAGATACATGCACAGCAATGTTCATTGCAGTGCTATTTACAAAAGTCAAGACAAGGAAGTAACCTAAATATCCATTGACAGAGGAATGGATAAAGACATAGTACATATATACAATGGACTATTACTCAGCCATAAAAAGAACAAAATGATGCCACTTGCGGCAACATGGCATAGACCTAGAGGTTATCATTTTAGGTGAAGTCAGACAAAGACAAATATCATATGAAATCATGCAAGGGCTTCCCAGGTGGCTCAGAAGGTAAATAAACTGCCTACAATGCAGGAACCCCAGGCTCAATCACTGGGTTGGGAAGAACCCCTGGAGAAGGAAATGGCAACCCACTCTAGTGTTCTTGCCTGGGTAATTCCACAGACAGAAGAGCCTGGCATTGGGCTACAGTCCATGGGGTTGCAAAGAGTTGGACACAACTGGGCAACTAAAATGAACTCACAGACCTCACAGATTTCAAAAACAAACCAATGGTTACCTAAGGGGAAGCATGTAGGGGGAGGGATAAATTACGATCCTGGGATTAACATACATACGCAACTATATATAAAATAGATAACCAAATAACCTATATGAGGGAAGAATCTGAAAAAGAAAAAAAATATGCATATGCATAACTGAACCACTATGCTGTATACTGGAAACCAATACAACACTGTAAACTAACTATACTCCGATTTAAAAAAGGACCTGAATGACAATTTTTCCAAATAAGAGATACATATGGACAATAAGCATACAAAGATATCATCACTAATCATTAGGGTATCACATGCTATCATGGTAATGTTCAAAATCCTTCAAGCTAGGCTTCAGCAGTATGTGAACAAAGAACTTTCAGATGTACAAGCTGGATTTAGAGAAGGCAAAGGAATCACAAATCAAATTGCCAACATCCACTGGATCAAAGAAAAAGCGAGGGAATTCCAGAAAAAACATCTGCTTCTGCTTCATTGACTAAGTGAAAGCCTTTGACTGCATGGATCACAACAAACTCTGGAAAATTCTTAAAGAGATAGGAATACCAGATCACCTTACCTGTCTCCTGCAGGTCAAGAAGCAACAGTTAGAACTGGACGTGGAACAACAGACTGGTTCAAAATTGGGAAAGGAATACGTCAAGGCCATATATTATTTTGGGCTCCAAAATCACTGCAGATTGTGACTGCAGCCACTAAATTAAAAGACATTTGCTCCTTGGAAGGAAAGCTATGACAAGCCTAGACAGCGTATTAAAAAGCAGAGACATCACTGCTGACAAAGCTCCCTACAGTCCAAGCTATGATTTTTCCAGTAGTCATGTATGTTTGTGAGAGTTGGACCATAGAGAAGGCTGAGTGCCGAAAAATTGATGCTTTTGAACTGTGGTGCTGGAGAAGACTCTTGAGAATCCCTTGGACTGCAAGGAAATCAAACCAGTCAATCCTAAAGGAAACCAACCCTGAATATTCAGTGGAAGGACTGATGCTGAAGTTGAAACTCCAATAATTTGGCCACCTGATGCAAAGAGCTGACTCATTGGAAAAGACCCTGATGCTGGGAAAGACTGAGGGCAGGAGGAGAAGGGGGCAACCGGATAAGATAGTTGGATGGCATCACCAACTCAATGGACTTGAGTTTGAGGAAAGTTCAGGAAATAGTGAAAGGACGCCTGGCATGGTGCAATCCATGGAGTCGCAAAGAGTTGGACATGACTTAGTGACTGAACCACAGCAACCACTAGGTGAATGGAAACTAAAACCATGACATATCATCTCATACCCATTAGAATGGCTAGTATTTCAAAACAAGCAAACAAACAAACTATTGGCAAAAATGTGGAGAAATTGGAACTGTTTGTGTTGTGGTACAGCTTCTATGGAAAACACAATGGTTATTCCTCAAAAAAATTAAAAATAGATTTACTATATGATCCATTAATTCTACTTTTCAGTATATATTCAAAAGAATATGAAAAGAGGGCCTCAAAAATACTTTTAAGCCAAAGTTCATAGAAGCATTAATTTCAAAAACCAAAAGGTAGAAGTTATACAGTTGTTTATATGCAGGTGTATGAATAAACACAATATGATATGCAATCAATGAAATATTACTCAGCCTTAAAAGAGAATGAAAATTGTGACAGAAATTTCACGTGGATGAACCTTGAGGACATCATACTAAATGAAACAAATCGAGCATGAAAGAACATATAATATATGGTTCCACTCATATGAAGTATCTAGAGTATTCACATTCACAGAGACAGAAAATAGAATGGTAGTTGTTTAGGGGATGGATTGAGACGGAAATAGAAAACTTAATGGGTACAGATTCCGTTTCATAACATGAAAAATTTCTGGAGACTGAACAATTCAGATATACTTAACATTACTAAAGTGTACACTTAAAAATGATCATTGTGCTAAGTCACTTTAGTTGTGCCCGACTCTGTGCAACCCCATGGTCTATAGACCACCAGGTTCCTCTGTCCATGGGATTCGCCAGGCATGAATACTGGAGTGAGTTGCCATTTTCTTCTCCAGGGGATCTTCCTGACCTAGGGATAAAACTTGCATCAGTACGTCACCTGCACTGGCAGCTGGGTTCTTTACAATTAGTGCTACCTGGGAAGCCCCTAAAAATGGTTAAGATGGTAAATTTTGTGCTATGTGTATTTTGCCACAACTTTAAAAAGGAATAGTAAAGAGTAATCCCCCAAAAGCTGTATCCAGTTTCCTCAATGGATAACTGTAGTATATATCACAACTAAGCTAATATGATATATTCAAGATAACAATTCCTTTATAAGGAATACTGCTACTGTACTTTTATAGCCAAACACAGCTCTGTACCTTCTATCCCTCAACCCTGTCCTTAATCCTTGGTAATCATTATCTTAACCATTTACTATTAATTTTGCCTTTCAAGATATTTTAGAAGTGGATACATAAGTATGTAATATTTTGAGATTAGCTTTAAAATTTCATCACAATTCTCTGCAAGGTGTTGCATGTATCAATAGTTCATTCTTTTTTTAATTTAAATTTATTTATTTTAATTGGAGGCTAATTACTTTACAATATTGTATTGGTTCTGCCATACATCAACATTCTTTACTGCTGAGTAATAATCACTGGCATTGATATACCAGTTTGTTTACATGTGAACAATTTACTTATTGAAGGAAACTTGGGTTGTTTTAGGTTTTTGGCTATTTTGTATAACACTGCTATGAACACTAGTGTATAGGTTTCTTGTGAACAAAATTTTTTATTTGTTTGGGATATATGTCCAGAAGTGCAATTAGTGCAATTGTTAGATCAAATGGTAGTTGCATGTTTAGCTTTTTAGGAAATTGAAAAACTGATTTCCACAGTGATTATACTATTATGCATTGCTGTTATATAAATGAGCCAAAAAAGGCCTCTGCATATGGCTCTATATTGTTTACTTCTTCATAGAAGGCTGGGACCTGTTAGCTGCAAAGCCCGTCAGTGCCAAACTCAAAATTTTACCCATCCAGTCATTTTCAACATAGCCCAAATAAGCAGTTTTTAGTTATATAATGCCTACTTGCTTTGCATACCCTGAGAAAGTGCACTCAGTATCCGCAAGCCATAAATAAGATGAATTTCTATACAGTAACTGAACAGGTGCTTCTGCGTTCAACTAGCTATGTGTTGAGTTCTGCCAGAGGGAGCTTATCACCAGAACACTGCCTAAAGATGAGGTGAAGATTAAACTTCTGGGGGAGATGAAATGGAAGGTAGGACCCCATGATTTCCCACTAAGAGGGAAAGGTAACACAGTACCATCATGATAGTGATGAGGATAACTTACCGTTTTCTTGGTAACCAATTGCAAAAGTAAGAGATATTGAAATAGCAAAAGGGAATGGGCTAAAAGGAGGGGCCAGATCTCAGTTGGATAGAGAGACATGCCATCTCTTTTTCCCTAAGGCTTCAGGTCAGTTGAGTCGCTCAGTAGCATATGACTCTTTGTGACACCATGGACTACAGAAAGCTAGGCTTTCCTGACCATCACCAACTCCCAAAGCTTGCTTAAACTCACGTCCATCGACTTGGTGATGCCATCCAACCATCTCATCCTCTGTTGTTCCCTTCTTCTCCTGCGTTCAATCTTTCCCAGCATCAGAGTCTTATCCATTGAGTCCATTCTTCGCAACAGGAGGCCAAAGTATTGGAGCTTCAGCTTCAGCATCAGTCCTTCCAGTGAATATTCAGGACTTATTTCCTTTAGGATGGACTGGTTGGATCTCCTTGAAGTCCAAGTGACTCTCAAGAGTCTTCTCCAACACCACAATTCAAAAGCATCAATTCTTTGGTGCTCAGCTTTCTTTATGGTTCAACTCTCACATCCATACAAGAGTACTAAAAAACATAGCATTGACTAGATGGACCTTTGTTGGCAAAGTAATGTCTCTGCTTTTTAGTATACTGTCTACGTTTGTCATAACTTTTCTTCCAAAGAGCAGCTTCTTGTAATTTCATGGCTGCAGTCACCATCTGCAGTGATTTTGGAGCCCAATAAAATAATGTCTGTCATGGTTTCCATTGTTTCCTCATCTATTTGCCATGGAAGTGATAGGACCAGATGCCATGATCTTTGTTTTTTGAATGCTGAATTTTAAGCCAGCTTTTTTACTCTCGCCTTTCACTGTCATCAAGGGCCTCTTTAGCTCCTCTTCAATTTTCTGCCATAAGAATGGTATCATCTGCATATCAGAGGTTTTTGATATTTCTCCCAGCAATCTTGATTCCAGCTTATGCTTCATCCAGCCTGCATTTCGCATGATGTACTCTTCATATATGTTAAACAAGCAGGGTGAGAACATACAGACTTGATGTACTCCTTTCCTAATTTGGAACAATTCTGTTGTTCCATCTTCAGTTCTAACTGTTGCTTCTGACCTGCATACAGATTTCTCAGGAGGCAGGTCAGGTTGTCTGGTATTCCCATGTCTTTAATAATTTTCCATAGTTTGTTTTTGATCCACACAGTCAATGCTTTGGCATAGTCAATAAAGCAGAAGTAGATGTCTTTCTGGAACTCTCTTGTTTTTTCTATGATCAAACCTGATGTTGGCAATATGATCTCTGGTTCCACTGCCTTTTCTAAATCCAGCTTGAACATCTGGAAGTTCTCAGTCCATGTACTGTTGAAGCCTGGCTTGGAGAATTTGGGGCATTACTTTGCTAGCATGTGAGATGAGTGCAATTGTGTGGCAGTTTGAACATTCTTTGGCATTACCTATCTTTGGTATTGGATGCAAACTGACCATTTCTATTCCTGTGGCCACTGCTGAGTTTCCCAAATTTGCTGGCATATTGAGTGCAGCACTTTAACAGCAGCATATTTTAAGATTTGAAATAGCTTTCCTGGAATTCCATCACCTCCACTAGCTTTGCTCGTAGTGATGCTTCCTAAGGCCCTCTTGACTTGAACATTCCAGTATGTCTAGCTCTAGGTGAGTAATCACACCATTGTTGTAATCTGGGTCATGAAGATCTTTTTTGTATATTTCTGTGTATTCTTGCCACCGCTTCTTAATATCTTCTGCTTCTATTATGTCCATATCATTTCTGTCCTTTATTGTTCCTATGTTTGCATGAAATGTTCCCTTGGTATCTCTAATTTTTTTGAAGAGATCTCTGGTCTTCCCCATTCTATTGTTTTCCTGTATTACTTTGCAGTAATCACTGAGGAAGACTTTCTTATCTCTCCTTGCTATTCTTTGAAACTCTGCATTCAAATAGGTATATCTTTCCTTTTCTCCTTTGCCTTTTGCATCTCTTCTTTTCTCGCTATTTGTAAGGCCTTCATCAGACAGACATTTTTCCTTTTTCACTTCTTTTTCTTGGGGGTAGTCTTCATCACTGCCTCCTGTACATTGTCACGAACCTTCATCCATAGTTCTTCCGGTACTCTGTCTATTAGATCTTATCCCTTGAATCTGTTACTTTCACTGCATAATTGTAACAGATTTGATTTAGGTCATACCTGAATCGTCTAGTGGTTTTCTCTACTTTCTTCAATTTAAGTCTGAATTTGGCAGTAAAGTGTTCATGATCTGAGCCACAGTCAGCTCCTGGTCTTGTTTTTGCTGACTGTATAGAGCTTCTCCATCTTCAGCTGCAAAGAATATAATCAATCTGATTTAGGTACTGACTAATCTGGTCATGTCCATGTGTGGAGTCATCTCTTGTATTGTTGGAAGAGGGTGTTTGCTATGACCAGTGTGTTCTCTTCACAAAATTCTGTTAGCCTTTTCCGTGCTTCAATTTTTACTCTAAGGCCACACTTGCCTGCTACTCCAGGTATCTCTTGACTTCCTACTTTTGCATTCCATTACACTATGATGAAAAGGACTTTTTTTGGGGTGTTAGTTCTAGAAGAGCTCATAGGTCATCATAGATCTATTCAACTTCAGATTATTTGGCATTACTGGCTGGGAAATAGACTCAGATTTCTGTGATATTGAACGGTTTTCCTTGGAAAGAACAGAGATCATTCTGTCATTTTTGAGATTGCACCCAAAATACTGCATGTCAGATTCTTTTGTTGACTATGAGGGCTACTCCACTTCCTCTAAGGGATTCTTGCCCACTATAGTAGATATAATTGTCATCTGAATTAAATTCACCCATTCCAATTCATTTTAGTTCACTGATTCCTAAATTGTCAATGACCACTTCCAATTTGCCTTGATTCATGGACCTAACCTTCCAGGTTCCTATGCAATATTGTTCTTTACAACATGGGACTTTACTTCCATCATCAGTCACACTGACAACTGAGTATTGTTTTCCCTTTGGCGCCATCTCTCATTTTTTCTGGATTCATTTGTCCACTCTTCTCCAGTACCACATTGAGCACCTACAGACCTGGGCAGTTCTTATTTCAGTGTCCTATCTTTTTCCTTTTCATACTGTTCATGGGGTTCTCAACCCAGGAATACTGAAATGGTTTGCCATTCCCTTCTCCAGTGGAGCACGTTTTGTCAGAACTCTCCACCATGACCCATCCATCTTTGGTGGCCCTACACAGAATGGCTCATAGTTTCATTAAGTTAGAGAAGGCTGTGATCCACGTGATCAATTTGGTCAGTTTTCTATGATTGTGGTTTTCATTGTGTCTGCCCTTTGATGGATAAGGATAAGAGGCTTGTTGAAGCTTCCTGATGGGAGAAACTGATTGTAGGGAAGCTGGATTTAGAAAAGGCAGAGAAACCAGAGATCAAATTGCCAACATCTGCTGGATCATGGAAAAAGCACATGAGTTCCAGAAAAACATCTATTTCTGTTTTATTGACTATGCCAAAGCCTTTGACTGTGTGGACCACAATAAACTGTGGAAAATTCTGAAGGAGATGGGAATACCAGAACACCTGACCTGCCTCTTGAGAAACCTGTATGCAGGTCAGGAAGCAACAGTTAGAATTGGACATGGAACAAATGACTTGTTCCAAATCGGGAAAGGAGTATGTCAAGGCTGTCTATTGTCACCCTGCTTATTTAATTTATATGCAGAGTACATCATGAGAAATGTTGGACTAGATGAAGCACAAGCTGGAATGAATATTGCCAGGAGAGATATCAATAACATTAGATACGCAGACGACATCACTCTTATGGCAGAAAGTGAAGAAGAACTAAAGAGCCTCTTGATGAAAGTGAAAGAGGAGAGTGAAAAAGTTGGTTGAAGACTCAACATTCAGAAAACTAAGATCATGGCATCTGGTCCTATCACTTCATGGCAAATAGATGGGAAATAGTGACAGACTTTATTTTCTTGGGCTCCAAAATTATTGCAGATGGTTATTGCAGTCATGAAATTAAAAGATGCTTCTCCTTGGAAGAAAAGTTACGACCAACCTAGACAGAATATTAAAAAGCAGAGACATTACTTTGCTGACAAAGGTCCATCTAGTCAAGGCTATGGTTTTTCCAATAGTCATGTATAGATGTGAGAGTTGGACTATAAAGAAAGCTGAGCGCCAAAGAATTGATGCTTTTGAACTGTGGTGTTGGAGAAGACTGTTGACAGTCCCTTGGACAGCAAGGAGATCCATCCTAAAGGAAATCAGTCCTGAATATTCATTGGAAGGACTGATGCTGAAGCTGAAACTCCAATACTTTGGCCACCTGATTCGAAGAACTGACTCATTTGAAAAAACCCTGATGCTAGGAAAAATTGAAGGTGGGAGGACAAGGGGATGACAGAGGATGAGATGTTTGGATGGCATCACCGACTCAATGGACATGAGTTTGAGGAACCTCTTGGAGTTGGTGATGGACAGGGAGGCTTAGCATGCTGCAGTCCATGATGTTGCAAAGAGTCGGACACGACTGAGTGATTGAACTGAACTTAGGATTTTCTATGTATGTATCATGTCATCTACAAAGAGTGACAGCTTTACTTCTTTTCTAACTTGGAGTCCTTTTATTTCTTTTTCTTCTTGATTCCCATAGTAGGACTTTTAAAATTATCTTGAATAAAAGTGATAACAGTGGACATCCTTGTCTTGTTCTTGATCTTAGAGAAAATGCATTCAGTTTTTCATGGTTGAGTATGATGTTAGCTCTAGATTTGTCATATACGGGTTTATTATGCTGAAGTAGTCCATGGAGTCCATGGAGTTCTCAAAGAGTTGGACACACACACATACATACATACACTACTATGTGGAAATAGGTTCTCTCTATGCCCACTTTCTGGTGTGTTTTCATCATAAATGCATGTTGAATATTGTCAAAAGTTTTCTTCTGCACATATTGCAGAAGATGATCATGTGATTTTTATTCTTTAATTGTTAACATAGTACATTGACACTGATTAGTCTGTGAATATTGAAAATTCTTTGCATCTCAGGAAAACTCCCATTTGATCATGGTGTATGATCCTTTCAATATATTGTTGAATTCAGTTTGCTGGTATTCTGTAGAAGACTGTTACATCCATATTCATCAGTGATACTCATCTGTAATTTTCTTTTTTTTTTCCCCCGTTGGTATCCTTGTTTGGTTTTGGTATCAGGGTGATGGTCGTTTGAAAAAAAAAATAAACGACCCAATCAAAAAATGGAGAGAACACCTAAACAGACATTTTGCCAAAGAAGATGTACATATAGCCAGGAGGCACAAGAAAAGATGTTCAGCATTGCTAATTATTGTTGTTGTTGTTTAGCTGTGAAGTTGTGTCTGACTCTTTTGTAAGCCAATGGATTGTAGCCTGCCAGGCAATTCTGTCCATGGGATTTCCCAGGCAAGAATAGTGGAGTTGGTTGCCATTTCCTTCTCTAGGGGATCTTCCTGACCTAAGGATTGAACCCCATCTCCTGCAAGTCTCTTGCATTGCAGGTGGATTCTTTAGCACTGAGCCACTGAAAAATGCAAATCAAAACTACAATGAGATGTCACCTCACAACAGTCAGAATAGCCATCATGAAAAAGTCTTCAAACAGTAAATGCTGGAGAGGGTGTAGAGAAAAGGTAACCCTCCTACACTTTACAAAATGGTAGAGCCACTACAGAGGATAGTATGAAAGTTCTTTAAAAAAATAAAAATAGAGCTACCATGTTATCCAGCAATCCCACTCCTGGGCATATATCCAGAAAAAAACATGGTTCAAAATGATACATGCACCCCAATGTTCGCTGCAGCACTGTTTACCAAGATATGGAAGCAACCTAAATGTCCATCTACAGATGAATGGATAAAGAAGATGTGGTATATATGTACAATGGAGACTCAGCCATTAAATAGCATGAAATAATGCTGGTTTTGGCAACATGGGTGAGTCTGGAGATTATTATACTAAGTGGAGTAAGTCAGAGAGAGAAAGACAAATATCATATAATATTGCTTATTTGTGGAATCAAAAAAAAAAAGGAGATACATATGAACTTATTTACAAAACAGAAAGATACTTGCAGACATAGAAAACGAAGTTTTGGTTACCAGGAATGAAGGGTGGGGGTGGGAGGGATAGACTGGGTGTTTGGGATTGACATATACACACTTCTATATTTAGAATAGATAACCAACAAGACCTACTGTATAGCAGAGGGAATTCTGCTCAATATTCTGTAATAAACTAAATAGGAAAATAATTGGAAAAAGAATAGATATGTGTATAACTGAATCACTTTGCTGTACATTTGAAACTAACATAACATTGCAAATCAAATAGACTGGGTGTTTGGGATTGACATATACACACTTCTATATTTAGAATAGATAACCAACAAGACCTACTGTATAGCAGAGGGAATTCTGCTCAATATTCTGTAATAAACTAAATAGGAAAATAATTGGAAAAAGAATAGATATGTGTATAACTGAATCACTTTGCTGTACATTTGAAACTAACATAACATTGCAAATCAACTATAGTCCAGTATAAAGTTAAAAATTAAAAAAAACACAAACAACTATAGTTTTGTATTTAAAAATCTAACCACCACTGGCTGGCTCTGTTGCACATGGTTTTTCAAACCTCCTTTATCCCAGAAATCACTCATGTTTTAAAGTAAAGTGAAGTCGCTCAATCATCTCCGACTCTTTGCGACCCCATGGACTATAACCTACCAGGTTTCTCCATCCATGAGACTTTCCAGGCAAGAGTACTGGAGTGGGTTGCCATCTCCTTCTCCAGGATATCTTCCCGACCCAGGGATTGAACCTGGGTCTCCCGCATTGTAGGCAGATGCTTTACCGTCTAAGCCACCAGGGAAATAAGGGACCCCTCAACTCTCCTCCCAACACAGGAGGTGATCAGCTTGGGAGGAGGAAAGGTTAAGGTAATAATTACCCACTTATCTATTAAAATTGAGCAAGTTCTTAAAAAAAAAGTTTCTTTGGTTGTAACTGCTGTTCCTTCTGCCAAGACTATCTCTCTATCCATTACTGGAATGCAGCTCTTCAGTTAGCAATATTTCATGGAACAAACTAAAGATTTTATGTTATTGGTGGGCACTGCATGGTAAAAACCAGTTAACGATCCCTTACATATGAGACAGTATCAGCTAAGACAAGGCACTGAAGGATTATGGCTTGACTTAAAGAATGGGTACTGATTCCTCCTATCTCACCATTAAATTCCCCGGTGTGACCTGTGCTATAAAGCCACTACTAATAAGTGGAGGCTAGTTATAGATTATAGAGAGTTGAACAAGGCTGTTCCCTTTTTTAGAACATCCCTACCAGATGTTTTCACTTTAACATTCAAAGAAATATAGATAAACAGTTTGAAGTAAGGTTTGACTAATATGTTCTATTCATTAAAAATATTGCAGAAGAGTAAAAATTCATCAGAGGGCAGACACACAAACCATAATCACAGAAACTAGTCAATCTAATCACATGGAACACAGCCTTGTCTAACTCAATGAAACTAAGCCATGCCGTGTGGGGCCACCCAAGAGGGGAAGGTCATGGTGGAGAGGTCTGACACAGTGTGGTTTACTGGAGAAGGGAATAGCAAATCACTTCAGTATTCTTG
>SJXQ01005665.1:0-70635 GCA_006408695.1 Aepyceros melampus
GGGCATGGCTTAGTTTCATTGAGTTAGACAAGGCTGTGGTCCTAGTGTGATCAGATTGACTAGTTTTCTGTGAGTATGGTTTCAGTGTGTCTGCCCTCTGATGCCTCTCGCAACACCTACTGTCTTACTTGGGTTTCTCTTACCTTGGGCGTGGGGTATCTCTTCACCGCTGCTCCAGCCAAGTGCAGCCGCTGCTCCTTACCTTGGACAAGGGGTGTCTCCTCACAGCTGCCCCTCCTGACCTTGAACATGGAGTAGCTCCTCTCGCCCTCCTGCGCCCGCACAGCTGCCGCTCCTTGGACGTGGGTTTGCTCCTCTAGACTGCCGTCCCTGACCTCGGGGGTGTGGTAGCTCCTCTTGGCTGCCACCCCTGACCTCGAGAGTGGGGTTGTTCCTCCACGTTCTGAGTAAATCTAGTGCCTGTTAATCCATCATAGCCTGGAGCAAAATTTCCTGTTTCAGGTCTCTACAGGGCTGTGGGTTACACTGCTGCATTCATTTGTCCAAACTTATAGAGCTGTCTACTTACAATCTGTGTGTTTCACTGCAAGTAAATTATAACTCAACAAAAACTTATTAGTGGGAAATACATGCATCCCTTGATCCAGAAATCTCACCTCTAGAAATTTATCCTTGGACATTTTCCCATTTGTGAAAGATGTGTATATATATATATGAAGTAAAATTTCTATTTTAAGGCAGGACAAGGAAAATTAAACAAAATTCTCTCTGTGTTCCTTTGGATCTCCTCCTCCCTCCCTAATGTGCAGTGTGTATCTCATTACCCAGCTCCTCAAAGATGGGAGTGCAGGCTTACCTGGCAAGATCTTTTCTCTCCCCTGCCTTCTGACACTAGCAATGTAGCTTCTTAAAAGAATAATGTTCTTTTCCAGCTGTGTAGGGGGGTCAGTAAGGGGTCTCCATGACTGGCTGCTCACTTTGTATAAGGGCTCTGTATCCTTGGTGAACTTTATGTAAAATATCATGTCATTTTCAAAGTTTCCAGGTACATCCTCACAGTTCTTTATATCAAAAATGTATATGATTGCACCTTCAGCTTCTAGCAGGTACAGAGTTTCTCAGAGCTTTCTGAGAATCTGCTTTATAGGTTATAATCCTGTTTGGCTTGAATAAAATTCCTTCTTTTTTCTCCTTAACTTGGTAGTTAATTGACTTTTCTATGACTGTGTTCAAGAATGTTTATGCCAGCATTGTTGGCCAGAGCAAAAGAGGGGAGAAACTTACACACTCACTAATGAAGGATTTGTGTATCCCTCCAAAAGAATGTCATGCAACTGTTAATCCAGATTAGAACATCTGTAGCTACTACCCTGAAAAGTCAGCTAAGATCCACTTTTAAATTGAAGTAGAATTGCAATCGCTATACATAGGGCAGTAGTGGACATCTCGGTATTGTCTGATCAGACTCACCCTGTCCTGGGATATTCTCCCCCCACATCAGAGGATTCCCTCACTCTAAAGTGAGTCTGCGCCTTCTAAGGTGATTCCACAACCCTGGACTGCAGGTGGGTAAATCCATTCCCAGGATTGTCCAATTTGAAACCCAGGGTCTAATTCTTGAAAGGCTAAATTATTTTTATAAAAGGAAACTCAAGCCCTAAAGGTAAACATGGGTCTCGGCTCATAGAGGAAAGTGCTCATTAATGAGACAACAAAACTGACATTCAGAGAGAATCAGGGATGAGAATTCACAGTCCAAAAGCCTTCATGGGTTTTGCCCTTTTGCTTCAGTGGCTTCCAGTGTCCCCAGCTACATCCCCACTGCTCCTGTGGCTTGGTTATCTAATTTATTGGATCCTAAGAGCCAGTAAAGTCTCACTTTTGGCCAAGTTAGCTGGAGTTAAGCTCCTATTGCTGCAGGCAAAGCATATGTTAGTGTACACATAGGGAAAAACTAGGGGGAAAGAGTTTCATATGTATATATATATACACATATATGGTCTACAGATGCTCAAACACTCAGCTTACTTTTTAGTAAAGGGAACTTGGAGGAGGAAATGGTGCAATCACAGCTATCCACAACGCTGCCCGGTTTATCAGAGCAGTAAGTGAGGCTGGGGCCAGTTTTGTTTAAAGGTAGGAATGTGGTTTTTGAGTGAGGAGTAGGGGTCCCCTGGGTATCCTTGAGATAGTGATGTACCTGACTAGTATTTGATTATGGAGACCAATCTCTCTCATTTGCTCTGTGTCTGATTTTCAGTCTCCGTGTCTCTGTCTCTCTCGTAAAGATGAAGGATTTTCCCTCATAATGTTGTTCTGCCCTAAAATACTTGAGCTGACAAATTCTTAAGAAGAATTCTTAAAAAATCATCAAGCTGCTAAAAAGTTGCAAACCCTTATTTGTCTTTAAAGCTTTGCTGGATTCATTAGATTTCACATTTAGTCGCTGAATGCCATCTATGTTCCTAAGAAAACGTGTGTAAATCAAAGGATTTCTAATTTTTTAAATGGTTGCTTTTTAATAAGCGTTATATTGATTTGTAAAAAATTAGAAAACACAGGTAAGAAAAAGGAAAAGAAAATCACTCATGGAAATGAGAATATAATGCAGATAATGCAGAAATTGAAGGGTTTATTGTTAATTTGTTGAGTGATAACAGCATTGAAAACACGTAAGAACTGCCCCCCCCTTTTTTTTTGGCTGGCGAAGGCTTTCTCTCACGGGCTTCTCTGGTTGTGGAGCACGGGCTCTAGAGCATGCGGGCTCAGTTTTTGCGGTGCACAGGCTCTCTAGTTATGATCTGCGAGCTTAGTTGCCTCGGGGCATGTGGGATCTTAGTTCCCCAACCAGGGATCTAACCCGCATCCCCTGCATTGGAAAACAGTTTCTTAACATCTGGACCACCAGAAAAGTCCCGGAAATGTCAAGATGCATGTTGAAGTATATAGGGATAACATTCAGTGGTGTGTGACATTTGCTTTAAAATACTTTAGAAAAGAGAGACCAGTTAAAAAAAATAGGTGTGAAAATATTACTATTCAACAAAGTAGTGTAAGTTTTAAGACTAAATGTATTTCTTTATTGGAAAAAATAAGTGCAGCAAGGTGGCCAAATATTGATGATAATTAAGGATTTGGAGCAGCAGATGTAGAGACGTTCATTTTATTATTTGACTTTTCTGTATATTTTCATAATAAAAATTTTTTAAGCACCTGCAATCTTCAAATGCAGAGAAAAATAATTATTTTCAGTTTCATGTACACCCTATCAGAACAGTTATGCAGGCATATATTTTAAAAACATCATAGTGAATGCATTTTCTATTATATAATTAACATAGCCATAAAACCTTCTTTACAACATTGGTTTTTAGCGACTACATGCTATGCATTGAATGAATGCATCAAAATTTAATGGAGGAATGTTCAGGTTATTTTCAATTCCTTACAATCATAATCTTTCAATGGATATTCTTATATTGACTCTTGCACAGTCATAATTTTCCCAAGATAGAGGCCCAGAAAGGGATTTCCAGATGCAAAAATGTTTAAGCACCAGGGGGAGCTGGTCACCTATCCAATACCCAGAGCCCGTGTGTGTGTGTGTGTGTGTGTGTGTGTGTGTGTGTGTTGGAAAGCAACCCTCGTCCTTGAATTTAGCAGCTGAGCTTGTTTCACATTTCAGCTTTTTGTGATGAAAGTACAAAATGCCTCGGCACACAGCCCCATTGTTTAATGCCTGACACCCAGGAACACTTAACTGAGCCTGTAATGTTTGAAACCCTCTTACCAAGACAGACAGACCATGAAGGATTAAATAGAAGTTATAGGCGAGTGCCAGTGGTAACTGTGTCAATCGAGAGGTTCCTGCAGTGGGAGGGCGGGCTGGGTGCTGGGCAGAGGGATGGGCATGCGCACCAGACTCTAGTCAGGGGAGAACTTGTTTCCTTAGGACTCACTGGCAGGTTTTAGCCTACAGGTGATTCTTTCTGCTACATTCTTATTTTGTAGGCTGTCTTGTAGTTATTTTGACGCTTTGAAAGCAGGTCAGATTCTCACAAGACTGCAAGGAAGGAGATCAAGACATTTAACAATTGACTTGCCTCGGAGGTTGTCAAGATCCTAAGCAGGTGCTGCCCCACAGGTTGTATCCCTGATAGACACACATCTCTTTGTCAGGAAGGGTCCTCTAGGGTTGACCTCCCAACATTTCAGCTGGTCACAGATGACAACAGACAGAGGCATAATAACCAGAAGTGGAGGCAACACACTCCCTCCCGGCCTCTCCCTGCCCTCCCCCTCCAAAATGTGGACAATTGATGTTTCTCAATCACACAAATGCTATCACCTTCCAGTCCTGAACCCTTCAGTGTGAAAACATGCCACTGCCACAGGCCAGGCTATGGTCCCACCTCAGGCTCACAGATGAGCATGGGACCCAGGTTGGTGCCCCTAACCCCAGTGATTTGTTCAAGAATGGCACAGGACTAACACCAGGTCAGTGGGTGCCCCACCCAGTGCTTATGGTGGGAGGGTGGAGAGAGAGCTGCTGCTTTTACAGGCTTGCTGACTTGGTTGTAGAGCATCATATTGAAGAACCTGGGTGTTGGAGTTTGGACTTGAACTGGAATCCTATCTTCATTATTGGCCATGTAACCTTTCTGAAATTTCTTAATATCTCTAAGCATTGGCTTCCTTGGGGCTTCCCTCTGTCTCAAATGGTAAAGATTCTGCCTGCAATGTAGGAGACCCAGGTTCAATGCCTGGGTCGGGAAGATTCCCTGGCCAAGGGAATGGCAATCCATGACAGTATTCTTGCCTGGAGAATCCCAAGGACAGAGGAGCCTGGCAGGCTACAGTCCATAGGGTTGCAAAAAATCAGACGTGACTGAGTGCTCATTGCTTGGTTGGTCCACTTGTAAACTGGGGCAGTAATAATTTCTACCTTACAGAGTTATTGTAGGGTTCATGTCATGTAACACATGCAAACCACTGAGCCCTGAGCCTGGCAGGTATCAGTCATTCCAAGCTTTTGGTTGGCAGTTAGGACAACATCCGTACCCTGAGATGTAGAGAGAGACAGCAAGCTTCCATCCTGCTAAGCCTGTTTGTCCATAGAACTATCTCCCTCTCATCAAATATATACACAACACACACATATATATATTCCACTGTCAACATGTATATAAAATGAGTCATCATCAGATGATGACCATGCATCTGGGATTTTCTGGGAACTCCCAGTTTCAAATATATGACCCTGTTGACAAAAAACAAGTTGCAGCTTCTGGTCAGAGGAACGTACTTCCTGTTCTCCTCTGATGAGGATGAACTAGAGCCATTGCTCTGGGTGTGTGACTTAGGCCATTTCAGGAGCAGAGCGATTCTAGAACTGGGCCACCCCTGAGTCAGGCAGGACTCAGTCGGTTTGCCAAGTGACAAAAAACTCACCTTTAGCTCTGAGAACTGAGGGTGAAGAAGGTACTGGTCCCTTGGAGTAGACATAAGGAAATTTTACCTATAAAGAGGAAGATAGGATATACTTTAGGATTTACAGACCACATGGTCTCTGTTGTAACTGCTCAACCCTGCTATTGTAGCACAAAAGCAATATAGAAAATATGGACAAGAACAGCATGGCTGTGTTTCAATAAAACTTTATTTACAAAAACAGGTGGTGAAAGACTTGACCCATGGGCTATAGTTTGCTGACCCTTGGCTTTAGAAGAAAACCAGTGTATAAATACCTAGAGAGAGAAGATTGAAAGAAGGTAGCCAAAATACCTGAAAGTCCTTTTATAAGTCCCTAACACTCCTGATTGGAGAAGGCAATGGTAACCCACTATTCTTGCCTGGAAAATCCCATGGATGGAGGAGCCTGGTAGGCTGCAGTCCATGGCGTCAATACGAGTCAGACACGACTGAGCGACTTCACTTTCACTTTTCACTTTCATGCATTGGAGAAGGAAATGGCAACCCACTCCAGTATTCTTGCCTGGAGAATCCCAGGGATGGAGGAGCCTGGTGGGCTGCCATTTATGGGGTCGCACAGAGTCGGACACAACTGAAGCGACTTAGCAGCAGCAGCAGCCTGGAATCCAGTCTACATGGACAGGACAAGGAAAAGTTCTTTCTCCTTGTGGATCTACTATATGAGGAGTTCAAATCCAAACCTTAAAAAAGTGTAAAGATCACACTGGGAAGCTTGTGTGTTGAAGTTTTGCTTCTTTATAAGCATTGATTGCTTTGTGTCAACTCTGAACAGGCAGACCCCTGGACCCATGATTGTTCACGGATCAAGACTCTTGGACCTCAGTTCTAATGAGGTGGATGACGCTGGAGCTGATTATACAGAGTGAAGTAAGCCAGAAAGAAAAACACCAATACAGTATACTTACACATATATATGGAATTTAGAAAGATGGTAATGATAAACCTGTACGCAAGACAGCAAAAGAGACACAGATGTATAGAACGGCCTTTTGGACTCTGTGGGAGAGGGAGAGGGTGGGATGGGTTGGCAGAGTGGCAGTGTAACATGTGTGATATCATAAGTGAAACGAATCGCCAGTCCAGGTTTGATGCAGGATGCAGGATGCTTGGGACTGATGCACGGGGATAATCCAGAGAGAAGGTGTGGGGCGGGAGGGGGGAGGTGGGGGTCGGGATTGGGAGTTCATGTACACTCGTGGCTGATTCATGTCAATGTATAGCAAAATGAATACAGTATTGTAAAGCAAAACAAACTAAAAAAATAAAAATTAATTAAAAAAAAAAAGACTCTTGGACCTTCAACAATACAATATATTGTATATTGTGGACTCTCTCTCCTTCAGATGTTCTTCACTGTTTCTTACAACTGTATTTTTTTGTTCATTGCAATCACAAGTTGTCTTAGATGCAAATGTGTACTAATCAGTGTAAGCAGAAAGTTAATCAACTTGTTCTGAAATGTCTTGGTCAGACAAAAATGTATACCATTGGCAAAGGCATTCTAAAGATTATACATGGACCAAACATTAAATAATTTAAGGAATTTTGTATTGAAAAAATGTAGTCAATAGTCCTCTGTGAATAAATACAAAGAAGAACGCGGAAGCTCTATGAACAAATTTTTTGAGGCCAAAGCCATTCTCAAATTGAGGAGTCAGAGGGTTTCTAAAGGAGTGATGGCCAGTGGACCACTGTTTCTTATACTTGATCCTCGAACTTTCCCATCTCTAAAGCAATCAGCTAAGACAATTGCCTAACCAGTAGTTGAATCTCTCTCTCTTTTATTTTTGATAGCAAGAAATGAAGTATTCAAAGCAGGTCATTATAGTGGATGTCTCTAGACTGTTGGGATATGCAGGGAATATCCACCACTGCCTGTCTTTCCTAGGATGACCATTCTGGGTACAGCTGATGTCTAGAATCAAGTGAGAGAGGACTTAGAACCTAAGGAGCTTTAAATAAGACATTCCTGGATTGATAGGGTGAGAAGGTGAATGGGCTGGGAATGGACATGTTGCCCTGTCGAGCCACAGCCATCCGTATTGATAGGATTCTTTGCAGAGCCTGGTCATTAACAGCACTGCAGACAAGAGATCAGCTTTTTCGGACAAGAGATGTGCCTTTGAGGAAATAGCTCAACCCTCTTGGTGAGCTCTGTAGAATCCACCTTTCAGATGCCTGAGCAAGGCCAGAACCTTAGAGACTTGAGTCCAGCTGAAACCAGTTATCCACGTGGAAAGTCCAGTTCCCAACGGCACTGGGATTAGTACCTGAGGCTAAAGACATACTGGACTGTCTTTAGTGGAATGTTTCCTTGCAGGAGTACCTGTCGTGCCTCAGCAGGTGGTCTATGAAGGCTTTCTCCTTAACTACATCTTGTGTCCTCTTAAGTAGACGTTTTTAAATATGCATTCCTATTTTATAGCTTTGGTTTTACTGCAAGTTACATTATAGCCTTCAAGATGGAAAATTGCACCTTAATAAAGTAAAAATGCGGGTCATCATGACTAATTTGGCAAGCAAAATAGTATTTCAGCATAAGGTCCTTGGTGGTGAAGAGTTTGAGAAATTGATAGTGTGTAACACTGTTCAACTAACATGGATATATTGTTTTTTGGAGTTCCCTTTCAGGGATTTAGGTCATTATTTTAGATCCTTCAGATCTTATGGTTCAGAAGATCAAGAGGCACATCTCTCATTTAGAAAATATTTATTTAGGTTCACTTTGTGCCAGCGTTCTTTGCATTAGAAGCTTAACTTTATAATCCATGCATTGTGTACAAATGCACAGACATATTTATGAAGATGTTATGCATATCATTGTAATAAATAATTGAAAACAATCTCATTATTTATCAGTAGAAAAATGAATAATGGTTCAAACAATAGAAGTTTGAGATCATTAAAAAGAAGACATAGATCTTTATGTATTAGATGCAAATGTGGCAAAGGAGGAATAAGACCAAAGGAAAGTTGTAAAATAAGTTATAACTCATTTCTATATAAACACATGAGAAAGTGGCAAAAGCAGTTGCATCTGGGAGGAGGATTAAAGATAGGAGATTTCGTTCTATGAAAAAAATGAAAGTGGAAGTCGCTCAGTCGTGTCTGACTCTTTGCAACCCCATGGACTGTATAGTTCACAGAATTCTCCAGTCCAGAATACTGGAGTAGTGGGTAAACTGGTCCCTTCTCCAGGGGATCTTCCCACCTCAGGGATCAGAACCCAGGTCTTCTGCACTGAAGGTGGATTCTTTACCAGCTGAGCTACCAAGGAATTCCAACTGGTTCTATATGCATTTTAAAAAATCGTGAAGAATAAAGACAACTCTATTTGTATTCATAGGCTCATGAACATGGGATTGGATGGGAGCACTGCATTACTCATTTTTCTAAGTCACATAGTTTTGTAGGGTTTGATTTTTTTTTAATGGTTATCTACGGCATTCCTAACAGAAAAGACAATAATTTGTGGTTCACAAGAAGGAATTAGCTGTTCACACACAGACTAAAGTACATCATTGATGGAAGGTTAACCTACCCTGGCTAAAGAGCTTTCTCAGGCACTTTTCTTCCAATAGCTGAGAAGTCAGGTCTTCTAGCATCTTTAGCTTGATTCAGTTGTCTTTGATAGAGATTTAACTAAACTTTCAGAAATTAAAGATAAGAATTATGCTAACAATATTCTCTAGAAGCCTGCATCAGATTATGTGGGCTTCAGAATTTATTAAAATCCCTTGCAACGGAGATGAATTAAAGACTTTGGGAGTTTTTACTGTTATTATTATTTTGGCCAAATTGCTCAGTTTATGGGATCTTAGTTCCCTGACCAGGGATTGAACGTAGACCCTAGCAGTGAAAGTGCCTAGTGCTAGCCACTGGCTCATCAGGGAATTCCAGGAAGTGTTTATTATTAGAGAACATGCATCTTTTTGTAATCAAACTCCAGCTATCTATATTAATATAAACTCTGTTTACTTAACAATAAAAGACTATAAAAACTTCCAAGCTAGTAAGCCAAAAAAGGAAGATTAGGTTTATGGATAACTTACTATGTGTGGCATAAGTAAAGAAAGGTAGGAAGATGAATGAGTATACTAGCCACTGTGGAAAACAGTATGAAGAGTTCTCAAAAAAATAAAAATACAACTACCACATGCATGTTCCAGCAATTAATTTCCCCCAAAAAAACAAAGACACTAATTTGAAAAAATATATGTACCTCATGTTAATTTAACATTTTTTGAATAATAGCTAAGCTACAGAAGCAACCCAAGTGCCCATCTATTGATGAATAGATAAAGATGTGGTATACATATATTCATATTCTATAGAATATATATTAAGATGTGGTATATATATAATACATATGTATTAAAATATATAAATATTACTCAGCCACAAAAAGGGATGAAATCTTGCCCTTTGCAACAACATGGATAGACCTGGAGGGTATTATGCTAAGTGAAATAAGCCAGACAGAAAAAGACATATGATTCCACACATGGAATCATACGCTATGTGCAAAGACTGAAGGCAGGAGGAGAAGGGGACAGAGGATGAGATGGTTGGATGGCCTCACTGACTAATGCGCGAGTCTGAGCAAGCTCCAGGAGATGGTGGAGGACAAGGAAGCCTGGTGAGCTGCAGTCTACGGGGTCCAAAGAATCGGACAGAACCGAGCAACTGAACAACAACCGCTTGTATGTGAAATCTAAGAAACAAATGAACAGACATAACTAAACAGATACAGAATCATAGATACAAGAACAAACAGGTGGTTGCCAAGGGAAAGGGGTCGGGAGATGAGAGAAATACATGAAGGAGATGAAGGTAATGAACTTTCAGTTACAAAATAAATGAATACAGATATGGAATGTACAGTGTGGGGAATAGACAATAATGTTGTAATAACTTTGTCTGGTGACGCATGACAACTAGATTTATCATGGTGATCATTTTGAAATGTATGGAAACATCTTACTATATCATATACCAGGGACTGGCAATGGCACCCCACTCCAGTACTCTTGCCTGGAAAATCCCATGGACGGAGGAGCCTGGTGCACTGCAGTCCATGGGGTCGCTAAGAGTCAGACACAACTGAGCGACTTCACTTTCACTTTTCACTTTCATGCATTGGAGAAGGAAATGGCAACCCACTCCGGTGTTCTTGCTGGAGAATCCCAGGGACAAGGGAGCCTGGTGGGCTGCCGTCCATGGGGTCGCACAGAGTTGGACACGACTGAAGCGACTCAGCAGCAGCAGCAGCAACATAGTGTTACAAGTCAATTTTTGGTTTTACTTCAAAACCAAACAAACTCATAGACAAAGAGATGAGATTTGTAGTTACCAGAGGCAGAGGTGTGGGGAGAAAGGATTGGATGAAGACAGTCAAAAGGTACACACTTCCAGTTATAAGCAGTAGGGTTGTAATGTACTAGAGATGTAATATCATTAACTTTCACTTTTCACTTTCATGCATTGGAGAAGGAAATGGCAACCCACTCCGGTGTTCTTGCTGGAGAATCCCAGGGACAAGGGAGCCTGGTGGGCTGCCGTCCATGGGGTCGCACAGAGTTGGACACGACTGAAGCGACTCAGCAGCAGCAGCAGCAACATAGTGTTACAAGTCAATTTTTGGTTTTACTTCAAAACCAAACAAACTCATAGACAAAGAGATGAGATTTGTAGTTACCAGAGGCAGAGGTGTGGGGAGAAAGGATTGGATGAAGACAGTCAAAAGGTACACACTTCCAGTTATAAGCAGTAGGGTTGTAATGTACTAGAGATGTAATATCATTAACACAGCTACACATTACATAAAAGTTTAGAGAATAAATTCTAAGAGTTCTCATCACAAGAAAAAAAATTTTTTTCTGTTTCTTTACTGTTTTTATTTATATGAGATGATGGGTGGTCACTAAACATTGTAATAATCATTTCATAATGTATGAAAGTCAAATCATTATGTTGTCATATCTTAAATTTATATAGTACTATATGTCAATTATATTTCAATAAAACTAGAAGGAAAAAGAAAGAAAATGAGTGGGTATAATCAGTACTTGGGGCAAAATACTCAAGACCTAACTGATATAACTGTTGAACGGTACCTTCATGTGGACTTCCGAAATAAATTATCAGTTACCAAATAAGATCTACAATGTCTTACATACACCCAGCCAGAGCCAGATGACTGCTGTATGTAAAAAAAAGAAGCTACTGTTTCACAATGAACACCGAAGGTCATCTCCAGTGTCAAACACAGTTTTAACACACTTTCGTTAAAAATTTCATGTAAGTAACAAAAGAAAAAATAAACTGGAGTTAATGAAAAGCTTAAAACTTTGTGCTAAATTCAAAGGACACTATCAAGAAAGTGAAGACAACCATGGCATGGGAAAAAACATTTGTAAATCAAATATCTGATAATGAGTAAATAAACTGATAGATCCATACAATGACATCTTTTTCAGCAGTAGTAAGAAAAGTAAGACAAATTGAGAAAGTAGCATTGACATATATACACTATCATGCGTAAAACAGACAGCTAGCAGGAAGCTGCTATGTAGCAGGGAGTCCAGCCTGGCACCCTGTGACGACCTAAAGAGTGGATTAGGGGAGAGGAGGAAGGCTCATGAGGGACTGGAGATACATGTATATACATATATATGTAATTATCACTGATTCGTATTGATGTAGGGCAGAGACCACCACAATATTGCAAAGCAATCATCCTCTAATAAAAAAAAAAATAATAAGTGAGCTATCAGGCCACCAAAGATATGAACACATCTTAAGAGCATATTGTTAAGTGAAAGACTGAAAAGCTTACATACTATATGACTAATTTTATAAAACTTTGGCAAAGGCAAAGCAGGAGGTGATTGTCATGGGTTCAGGAGTGGGGAGAGTTGAATAGGTGAAGTCCAGAGGATTTTTTAATTCAGTATAGCATAATAGTAAATACATGACACTATGCATTTGTCCAAACATACTGAACTTCACAGCACAAACAGTGACCGTTAACGTGTGCCGGTTTTAAACTGTTTGGCTTTGCTGGCTCTTTGCTGCACTCCGCGGGCTCCCCGCTGCACTCTGCGGGCTCCCCGTTGCACTCCGCGGGCTCTCTGTAGTTGCAGAGAGGCAACTTTTGCGGAGGCACATGCGCTCTAGAGGCTTAGTTGTGGCATACAAGCTCTCTAGTTGCAGCATGTGGAATCATAGTTCCCTGACCAGGGATCAAACCCATGTCCCCCGCTTTGGAAGGTGGATTCTGAACCCCTGTACCACCAAGGAAGAACCCAGAGTTTATTTATTTTTGACTATGCAGTGCAGCTTGCAGGATCTTAGTTCCCCAACCAGGAATTGAACTCATGTCTTCAGTGTGAAAGTGAAGTCCTAAAAACCACTGGACAACCAGGGTATCCCTGTATGGAGGTTTTTAAAAATCATTTAGGAGGTGGTGGTGGGGTGGCACCTAGGATAGAATGTAGAATGTTTGTAGAAGGCAAGCACATAGTTTAACTGTATTACAAACATACAAAACAGTTCTCAAGGACGGAGGTGGGGGCAAAGGTGTTGGCCTAAATAATCTTGAAAATAGAGTCTGTAAAATCAAAGGCAAAAGAAACTATGCTTAGCACTGTACTCTAGTTGACCTAGTTTTTTTTCCCATGTGGGTATGAGTTAACAATGGATATTACCATTCATTTATACTAGAATTGAACAACTAAGCAGAAAGTTGGCAGACGATAGGAGCAAGGTTTCTACCAAAGTAATACCACACTGATTCATTCATGCAAACTATTAGAAATAACTTTGACACATGTGCCTTGACAGAGTTTATAATATGCAGCTTTTGTCTTTCACAAAATAACACTGTGATATTGTGATAGAATAAGAAAAACATATTTGGTTTTCATCCCTGGTTCCTGGCAGAGCTCCCTAAACCCTTGGAGTTTTCCAATAGGAGTTAGTGGAATATCTTTTAAAATTTATTACAAGCCCTTTTCAATCACTCCTGAGTTTATGTTAATGATGGTTTTGCTTACCAGCAGGAACCAACAATATGGTAAGAAGGTTGGACCTTTCCATCTCACCCCTAGACCTCTGGGAAAGGGAGAAGGGCTGAGACAGTTCAGTCATCAATGGACAATGATTAAGTCCTGTTCCTTTGGGCTGTTCCTGAGTTGTATCACTTGCAATAAGCCACTAATCTAGTAGGTGTTCCTGAGTTCCATGAGCCATTCTAGCAAATTATTGAACTGAGGAGAGGGTTGTGGGTACCCTTGATTTATAACCAGTTGGTCAGTACAAATGACAATCTGGAACTGTGATTAGTGTCTGAAGACCAGGCAGTACTGTGGGACCTGAGCCCTTAACCTGTGGAGTCTTAACTCCAGGTAGTGTCAAAATGTTGTAAGTAGGAGAAACAGGTTTTTCTTTTAGGCATTACACTGATTCATTCCTGCAACTAGTACTATTAGAATCAACTTTTACATATGTAATACTAATATTACATTGTTCATTCTATAAAATACTTGACTCCTCAAAATTTTCTAAGTCATCAATCAAAAATAAAGAAACTCTGAGAACTGTTACAGCCAAGCAGAGCCTATGCAGATATGCCTAAATGTGATATGGTGTCCTGGAACAGAAAAACGTTAGAAAATAAGAAAACATATTGAATAAAGTATGGGAAAAGGATTTGAATAGACATTTCTCCCAAAACACAAATGATCAGTAAGCACATGAAATGATGTTTAAAACATAACATCATTAGGCAAATGTAAATCATACCCACTAGGACAGCTATACTAAAATCAGCAAATGCTGGTTGTTACATGGAAAAACTGAAGTCTTCAAATATTGTTGTATTGTGAAATGGTGCATACTTTTTGGAAGTTTGACAGATCTTCAAAAGATTAAACCACGTGAACCACTAATTACACTCCTAGATTTATGCAAAAGAACTTAAAAACATGGCCCCACAAAAATCTGTATGTTAATGTTCATAGAAGCATATTCCAAATGGAAAAAAATTCAAATGTTCACCAACTGATGGATGGGTAAACAAACAGTATTTTATACAGTGGAGTATTATTTTGCTATAAAAATGAAATATGGATACATGCTAGGAAGGGGATCAACTGGTAACATTCTAAATAAACATGTCCCAAATGGCCACATACTATTTATTCCATTTTGTAGACAATGTCTGAAATAGGCAAATACTTAGAAACTAGAGATTGCACCAAAGGGACAGGGAATGGAATGAGGAGCAAATACTAACAGACTTAAGATTTCTTTCCTGGGGTAATGAAAATGTTCTGGAATCAGTAGTGATGGTTGCAATCTCTGTGAATACACTAAAAACCACTGAATTGCACACCTTTTATTTGGCCATGTGGCTTGTGGGATCTTAGTTTCTAGTCCACAGATTGAAGCCAGGACCCCAACATTGGAAGTATGGAGTCCTAACCACTGAACAGCCAGGGAATTCCCTGCACTTTTCTTTAAAAAGTAAATTTAAAGGTATATGAATTGTATTTAAATATCTGAATGCAGAGTTCCAAACANGAAGATTACCATATGTAAAATGGATGACCAGTGCAAGTTTGATGCATGAAGCAGGAAACCCAAAGCCAGTACTCTGGGACAACCCAGAAGGATAGAGTGGGAGGGAAGTAGGTTGGGGGGGTGGTTCAGGATGGGGAGACACATGCATACCTGTGGCTGGTTCATGTTGATGTATGGCAAAAACCATGACAATATTGTAAAGTAATTATCCTCCAATTAAGATAATCAATTGAAACAAAAGGAAAAGAAAATAATTCCCTGAATGCAACACAACTGCAAATCACGAAGTGTGAACTTTGATGTATGCAGCTAAAGAAAACAAGGACACACTCTCCCATCTTCCTCTACCCACCAACAACCAGAATGGTGTTTAGACATGGCATATAAATTTCTTTGGATTACAAATGCATGACATAACTTTACAGAAGAGGGGGGAGATAAAGGAGCTGACTTAAGTGACTCTGAGAAGCAGAGGGTTGACTAGGAACTGTAAGGATACACTGATTTCTAGCTGGTAAATTTGTTCCTTCTGGTGATATGGGTTAGTGATTCTGAAATGCTTTACACATGTACAGAGACTTAACACATAAATGGATAATCGATATTAAGAACCAAACCTCTCACTCTTGAGAGGGAAGTTACAGATAAGCAAAATCAAAGATTATCAGAACATACCATGTGGTATTAGCTTCAGGATCTGGGACATCAGCACAGACTCATGTTTGACTTAATATATAAGCAAATGAGGGCTTCCCTTGTGGATCAGCTGGTAAAGAATCTGCCTGCAATGCTGGAGACCTGGGTTAGATCCCTGGGTTGGCAAAATGCCCTGGAGAAGGAATAGGCTACCCAATCCAGTATTCTTGGGCTTCCCTTGTGACTCAGATGGTAAAGAATCCTCCTGCATTGTGGGAGACCTGGGTTTATTCTCTGGGTTAGGAAGATCTCCTGGAGGTGGGCATGGCAACCCACTCCAGTATTCTTGCCTGGAATATCCACATGGACAGAGGAGCTTGGTGGGCTACAATCCATGGGGTCACAGAGAATCAGACATGACTGAGAGACTAAGCACAGCCCAGCATGCCTTGGAATGTACACATATACTGTTAGCTGGAAGCAGCAGTACCCCAACAGCAATGAGCATGCACATACAGCACCCAGATCTTGCTTTCAAAATTCTGTTCTTTAATAAATGAAACCATAGTTTCATGGAGATATGACTGATTCTAGGGTTGGGACAGGGAAAATAAAAGATGATCCTGGAGTAAATTATAGGACCAGAAAGCAAGGAAGTACTAAAAAAAAATAAAATAAAGGGTAGGGGCAGATCAAGCCACACAAGAGCCAGTTGAAAGAGCTCCCAAAGACCAAAGCTGGAATTTGAGCAAGAAAATAACCAGTGTGAGATTATACCCCAAAGTACAAAATAAATATACATGAGAAAAAAAAATAAACCAATGTATAAAATAAATATATTTGAGTCTATAGTGATATAAATAAATAATTGAAGACATAAATAAATGAGTGGAAAAAGATGAATCTGCCTTATAGAAGAATTCAAAATAATGTGCGTGGATACCCCCTACTCCAAGAGATAAAATTTAATCATCTCCCCTCCCCTCAACTTTGAACTGGATTTAGAGACTAACTTCCAAACAATAGATATGGAAAGATGAGACTGTCACAACCCAGAATAGATAAAGGAGACAAGACCAATAAATGCAATGAAACATCCAGGATGGGCACCTGGAACAGAAAAAGGATATTAGTGGAAATTCAATTTTTATTTTTGAAAAATTATAGTTTTGCAGAACGCATACAAAGATAGTACGAGTTGCTCTATATTCCTCAGCCAGTTTATCAGTTTCATTCATGACTGTGTTACATTGGAAAGAAAGAAATAACACTGATTTATGATTATTAACTAGACTTCAAGATAAGCTGGCTGAAGGATGTACAGGAACTCTGTACTGTCTCTGCAAGTTTTCTGCAAAAATATAACTTTTCAAAAACAAAAATTTATTTAAAGCAGAGAGAATTATATAAGCAGTGTTGTCTGGTGCAGCTCACCTAGTATTGTCACTTTTCATTTATTTCCCAAGCAGATGGCGACCTACCTAAAGAATGATTTTAGAATGTTGAATTAAACTGCAAGGCAGGCCTAGTTTAGATTGTTGTAGCCAAGCGTTCCAAGAAACGAACTCACTGAGAAGCACAATGCAGATAGTGGAGTGCAGTTTATTACACGGGCGGCCCAAGACAGTCTCCTCTTAGCCAAGGACACCGACCAGTGTTTGTGAAAACCTTATATACCTTAAGCGACCGTGCCCAAACCCACCTCCCCCAAATTCCCTGAAACTAGTCTGAACAAAGGAAAAAGAAAGATACAATCCAAGTTAACCTGTGATTCATAAGGCTTAAGCCTAGGTAGTTAACAGTGGACAATTATCAATAGGCTTGTGGTCATACCCCAATAAGCAAAATAGAATGTATGATTCTATTCGGTCACACAGATAATTAGGGTATTCTTTTAGACATGGAGAGCCCTGGGGCTCTTCCTTGGGATGGAGGGTGTTGGTTTTCCAGTTGGTATGTCGTTTCCATAGATGCTGGCATATAGCTCAAAGTCCACAGTCCTGCCCAAGATGTAGTTCTGGTTTCAAGACGGACCTGTTCTGTTTCCTCCTCAAGATTATCCTCCCTCATGTCTGTCCCAAACTAGGCCTTTAGGTTATGGAAGAGAACAGATTGCATAGAAATTTGAGATTCAGTCCAACAGTGTAAGAGGGCTCAAACCGTTTAAGCTGACTGTGTTCTAGCATTCACTGCAGCTGCTATGCTTAGGTGGTCTTAAGTTATCCAGTTTTTCTTTCAGTAAGGGAATCATCATTACCTACAGTACAGAATAAGGACCTCTGAGTTCTAGAGAGTTTTTTTTAGTTTCTTACAGTGGAACTGTCCCCCCAAATCTGCCAACCTAATTCCAGCTAGCTGGTAGCCATTTAAGTTTCTTATAGCTAATCCCCAAGTCAATAAATAGAAAAACAAACATGTTATAAAATACATTTAAATATGATTCTTGACCTTTGAAAGATTAAATTGCATCAGTGGCTACTGAATTTTGTATTCAGAACATGATAGCATGTTACCTCTTAATGGACATCATCTAGTTTTCAGAAAAGACATTTTCTAGAAATGTGGTCTTGACAAAAGGACAACTCCATTGAGTGCCCAGACTTCTCCCTTCTAAGTTTTGAAGTAGCTCGGCAGCTGCAAGGGCCACAGATCCCTTTGTTTCTTCTGATGCACAAAATATGGGCAGTAAATTAGAACATTTCAAGCAGTAATTAATCTGGGACTTGAATATTTCGTTTTATTTGGCATCTTTCATTTGACTCCAGTCAACGCAATGACATATTTACATTTTGTGTTGAGCAAAGAGTAAACTCTGGGGGGTGCAGCTGAGAAACAACTTTCTTCCATCCCAGTACACAGATTTACAACAGAACTGTCTGCCAAATTAAGGTTGAGGCAAAGACAAACTGTTTAATTGGCACATTGGAGTCACAGGAGCCATTTATCGTGAATTGCATCGGAGACAACAGGAGTCCTCTGGTTATGTTCCAAGGATTCTGCTGTATTTAAACATTTCCCTCGTAGAGTAACACTGATAGTTTTGTATGCTACGTTTATTTTCAGTTTAGCCTGTTTCTTTCTCTCAATTATTTATAAAGACCCTCCTGGAATCCTGAAACAAGCCTTTCCCCTGCCCCCACTGTTGCTTTTGTCTTTTCTATTTCATCCTCTGAATTTCTTCCTGTGATAATAATCACAGAGGGGATCCTTATGGTTTACTTGTTTGTGCAGCAATCCCAATGGTGAGGCCAAGAGAGAAGTAGAAGGTTAAATTAAAAAGCTGATTTATAGCAGCTTGGCAGCTGGCCACTTGCCCTGGTGGGACAGAGCATGAGATGGAGTCCCTGCATTCTTCGGAGGCACTTTGATGTAGCAGAAGTTAGGAAAGCAACGCTCCTCTTGTGGGTCCCTGTCAGTATCTCTCATGGTGATTCCCTCTGGCAGCTTCACCTCCTTTCAAAAGATTCTAGCAAACAATTGAGATATCAAACTGGCACAGACTTTTTCCTTGACTGCTTTACTACAGTGGCTGGTGCAGCATCCTGACCTTGGGATAAAATACATATTCTTTTATTCATCTGATTCTTTGTTCATTCCCTTCATCAAGATGTAATTTTTGTACTTTACCCATTACAAAGCAAAGCCACAAGTCTCAGGTTTCGATCAGGGTTCCATTGTATTCTGTGTTGCTTTGGGCAAGTGACTTTAACTTGGGGAATCTGTTTTCTCCTCTGTAAAATGGGCATTCTACCAGGTATAAAGCTGCAAAGATTAAATAAGTTATTTACTTTTAGCGATTAATACAGTGCTGAGACTTTTTGCCAGGTGCTGAGGACATAAAATTATTATCAGACTCTAAATTCCAGAATTGGTAGAATAGAATGTACAAGTGTCTCAATCAAAAGTCTTTCCCCACCTTTTGTGAAATGAAAACACAGCTTAGAAGATGCAAAGATGCAGAAGCCAATGAGGGTCTCTTGTTTCTATCCTTGGAGGGGATTGCCTTTTGTTGCATTGCCTCATGCTCAGTCGTATCTTACTCTTTATAACCCATGGACTGTAACCCACCAGGCTCCTCTGTCTGTGGAATATTCCAGGCAAGAATACTGGCATGGTTTGCTATTTTCTCCTCTAGGGGATCTTCCTGACATAGGGAGGTAACCTGAGCCTCTTGCATTTCCTGCATTGGCAGGTGGATTCTTTACCACTGTGCCACCTGGAAAGCTGGTGATATCAAAATGATTTATTTTGACCATGGAAGAAAAACAAAAAAATGGATTGCTTTAACAAGGAGAGGTCAGAGTGATTATGCTAATATTCCAATAATAAAAGAAGATCTTCAGTTTGTTAACATATTATTTTTCTTATTATGTAATCTGAACATTTGGGTTCAAGTGCTGAGTAGTTGTAGAATCTTAGACAAATCCCTGGTTCTGTCTTTCGGCCACTGTTTTCCTCATCTTGAAATACTTTGGTTGAAACAGGGCACCTCTTAGGTCTTCTCTAGTGTTAACCTTCTAGATGATTAGGATTTCAGAGCTCCTGATCAATGGAAGTGCTGAGAACAGTAACAATATAACATAACCCAGCAACAAACATGGCACCTAAATACTTTCATACGTATGTTTCTCCCTCTTCAGGTCAAATCCTAAATTACCACTGTGAGGACATGAACTTCAAAATCAATTAGATAAAATGCAGTCATTTCTCTAATAATTATTGGTGCTGAGTATCTTTCCATGTGTCTCTTGGCCATCTGTATGTCTTCCTTAAAGAAATATCTGTTTAGGTCTTCCACTTACTTTTTTTATTAGCTTGTTTGTTTTTGATATTGAGTTGCATGAGCTCTTTGTATATTTTGCAAATCAATCCCCATCGCTCGCCTTGTTTGCAAATATTTTCTTCCAGTCTGAGGGTTGTCTTTTTATCTTCTGGTTTCCTTTGCTGTGCCAAAACTTTTAAGTTTAATTAGGTCTTATTGTGGATAGATCTAGAGACTGTCATACAGAGTGAAGTAAGTTACAAAGATAAAACAAATATCAATATTAACTCATACATATGGAATCTAGAAAAATGGTACAGATGAACCTATTTGCAGGGCAGGAATAGAGGCACAGCTGTAAAGAACAGACTGGATACAGGGGGCAGGGGAATTGGGGGTGGATGGGCTGGGAGATTGGGATTGATACATATACACTACCATGGGTAAAATAGCTAGCTAGTGGGAACCTGCTGTATAGCACAGGGAGCTCAGCTCTGTGGTGACCTAGATGGGTGGGATGAGAGGGTGGGAGGGAGTTCCCGGAGGGAGGGGATAAACGTATACATGTAGCTGATTCACTTTGTTGAGCAGCAGAAACTAACACAATATTTTAAAGCAACTACACCCCAATTAAAAATGCAATCAAAATTTTGAGATAAACAGCCTTACACTGGTTAAAATTACAAGCTGTGGCAGAAATGAGATTTTGGAAAACACTTTGATTTTGAGTGCATCGTAAGTTTAGTTAAAATGTGAAAGTGAAGTTTGCTCAGTCGTGTCCGACTCTTTGTGACCCCATGGACTGTATGGTTTATGGAATTCTTCAGGCCAGAATACTGTGGGTAGCCTTTCCCTTCTCCAGAGGATCTTCCCAACCCAGGGATCAAACCTAGGTCTCCCACATTGCAAGCGGAACCACAAGGGAAGCCCAAGAATACTGGAGTGGGTAGCCTATCCCTTCTCCAGCAGATCTTCCTGACCCAGGAATTGAACTGAGGTCTCCTGCATTGCAGGTGGATTCTTTACCAATTGAGCTAAATGTGCACATTTATCAAAGCCTTTGGAATTTTATATTCTTCCCCAGTGTAATTAGTAATTACAGTTCCTAAAAATATTTTTATGTCAAGTAACAATGAAGAGAAGTTGAACTGAGTTGCAAAAGATCATTTTCCTAGTCAAAATGTCAGAAAAGTGCAATAAAAAAAGTTGTTTTAAAATTACAATAAAGAACAGTTTTCCTTCTATCTTTCCTTTTTCTCCTTCCTCCCTTCTTCCTTCCTTTCGTTTATTCTCTTTCCTGTTTACTTTCTATTCACCTTCACTTCCTCTTGAGGGCTTCCTAGGTGGCATAGTTGGTAAGGAATCCACCTGCCAAGGCAGGTAGATCCAAGAAATGCAGGTTCAATTCCTGATCTCTTTGAGTAGGAAATGGCAACCCACTCCAGTATTCTTGCCTGGAAAATTCTGTGGACCGAGGAGCCTGGTGAGCTACAATCCTTTCGGTGGCAAAGAGTCAGATACATCACTTCCTCTTGTTGTACAGTGTAAAATACTCTCATTTTGCTTATCTAACTGGTTATGAGGACTGACTTCACTTCACTAGCAAGTCAGTTTACCTCTCCTTGTTTATTTCCTTTGTTGGTAAAATGGTGGGATCCATAAAGATAACGGCTGCAAGTCTTCTGTATGAGTAAGATGAGATAAAATGTGTATCAGTGTCTTATAAAATACTTGCATGTACTGATATCATCCTACCTACATCTGTTCTGAGAGATGTTGCCCTGAGGTTTGTCCTTCCTTCCATCATCCACACCTAGAAACCTCCTTTCCTTGTTTTCTAGTTACCCTATCATAAAACATGCACTAATCTGGAAAACTATAATAATCTGCCGTGTTTCCTATTTTGTGGTACTGATTTTGTTACGTAATAATCATGAATGTTTTAGAAACCAAGTAGAGTGGCGCATCAGAGGCGTTGGTACTAACATGTAAAACCATCCTGCTGATTTCCCGAGGGAAGAAAAAAAGGTGATGATTTTCAGTTTGTTGGGTAACTTGCATCTCTGGTACCAATGGTTCAAACCATCTTTAGAAGAGTGGTATATATAAGATTGTTCCTCTCTTCACCTGCATATTGTTTTATTCAATGGTTAGTGAGCCAATTTATTTATTACTGACAGATCAGTCATTTTAGTCCACCACATTCTTGGGCGGAGGTGGAATAGGAGTTGGTGTTTTTCTTGGCCCCTCACAGATTACAGCTGATGAAGAATTTTTGCATCTTTCGCCACCCTATTGCTGGGAGTTATGCTCACTCTAAAAGACCCAGTTTGTCTCTTAATGATCCAAGGTAAGGCTCCTTAAACCTTAATGTGACTATATATGAATTATCTGAGGTTCATGTCAAAAGATCTAAAGGAAAGGAGGAACAGGGCAGGAGTAGCCCTGGAACAATTTGTTTCTGCTTCAATTAATTGGGGACGGTGAGAGGGTGTATGATATTTCCTAAATGCCATGCCCAGGCAAATAAAGACTGACTGGTACCCCGCACGCCCCCAGCGGGAGTTCTCAGCGGACCTGCCTGTGAAGACGCATACTCATATGTCCTGCAGCCACGTTTCTAGCTGAATGCCCAAAGGCACCACGTAACAAATCAAAGGATGTTGTGTCGTCTGAAAATCACCATTGCCCAGTTCCTCTTACCACCATTCAGAAGGGAGTGAAAGATACTGATCTCGCCCTCTTGCTCCAAATTCAGCCAAACATTTCTTGATCACAAAGGGGAAAAGTCTTTCCAGCTCCCACGGGGTTGTGATTATGCTCCATCTTTGTCATATCAAGTAAAAGCTCTTTGTGGATATAAGTATCCACTGAAAAAAGACAAAGCACCTAGTTGGGTGATTAACAGAGTCTAATTAAGTCTCCCTGCCCTCCTTCCTTCCGACTACTCCCCTACTCCCCAAAGTGACACCTCCCCTCCACCAAATGGGTCAGGAGTGTACATCTGAGTGTGCTGGAGGGTGGAGGTGTGATTTGACAGTTTATTTTTCTTTGTGGTTGTTATTTGGAAAGTGAGGAGAGGAAGGGAGGAAGGGTGATGGAACCTCTGAGGCAGGATAAATGTCTGAGGGCTCTTGCCTTAGTTTATGGCAGCTTTTCTGGCCAGCGAAGCGCAAAGTCAGAGGCTGTATTTCATATTCTCAATCTTTATTTGAAGGAACACAGCAGATAAAGCTTTTTCTCTCCTGTTAACCAAGAAATGAGGTTTCTTGTTCTCTTTATAAGTAATTTCCATTCTTTCCAACCCTATATGTAAAGCATGGCTTTTGAAATAAAAGTGTGAGTCTTCATTTACTAGCATGAGCTCTTGTGTAAGATACCCAACTTCTTTAAGCCTGGTTTCTTCATTTCTGATGCAGAAGCCTGTTGGGTCCTTACTTAAATTATCAATACAGTAAATGAGTATGTTTGAATGTAAAGAGGCTAGTGCATTGCACACTGTAGGTACTTGATTGATTTTACTATCATTATTCTAAGTAATTCTTTTTTTTTTTTTTTTTATCAGAATGTTGTCTAAGGGTTAAGGGTTCTCCAGCCCACTTGAGAACTTGCTTACCTTGTTTTTTGTGTGTATAGGAGTCAATGATGGCTGACCTATTTATTTCTGGGAAAATGGTGCTCAGTATGAGTATGTCTGTGCTGTTCACATAAGCTTTTTTTAAATGTGTGCTCAGAATTAACCCAGAGAACTCTTGCTTACTTTGGGACAGTGTTTGAGTTTTGATTCTTAGTTGGACTTTACCCAGATTTTTACCAATTATGGTAAAATTGATTTTTTACCAATTATGGCTAATTTTGCTATCATGATGATGATAGCAAATATAGTAACAAGTGAGACTTATATGATGCTCACTGCATGCCTGGAGTTTTTAAGTCCTGTGTGTGGTGTGTTTAGTTGCTCAGTTATGTCCGACTCTTTGTGACCCTTTGGATTGTAACCTGCCAGGATACTCTGTCCATGAGATTTTCCATGTAAGAATACTAGACTGCCATTTCCTACTCTATGGGATTTTCCCAACCCAGGGATCGAACCCAGGTCTCCTGCATCGCAGGTGGATTCTTTACCCGTTGAGTCATCAGGGAAGCCCAGTGCAAGCATTAATCTTTACGACAGCTTGGTCTGCTGTGTACTTATGCTGTAGATGATGAAATTGGGTCACAGGTGTTATCAAAAGTACGTGGACTAGTCATGGGCCTTTTGATTATCCTTAGCTCTACTTTGTATTAATAAGCACAAACTTTACTTCTTTTGTTTTCTTTAGTATATTATTACATAGTGGGCCAGAGTCACAAATTCCTTATCTGCTGTTATGTATTCTTGTGACAGCAGAAAATACCCTTTGTTTTTCAAATTTGAAAATGTAAAATTGAAAATATAAAGTCCTGTCAGGACTCACTCCTGAATATTTCCAGAATATGAGCAATTTCTGATTAATTCCAAAGGATCTGCCTAACCATTAAATAAATATACCATCATCTTCTGCCTGGATGTTAGTAGTAACTCTGTCTCCCGTCTCCCCACTTTCATGCTTGCCGCCCTCAATGCACTGTCCACACAGCAGCTTGAATGAGCTCAGTGTACACCAGATATTAACATTCCTCTGCTAAAAGCCCTCCAATGCCAACGCTTTACAATTTAACCCTTTATTTAAAATACAAATTCCAAACCATGTCCAAAAAGACCCATTTGGCACAGCCCCTATCTCTCCACCTCATTTTTATTGTCCCTTTCTGTGTCAGAGTTCTCCAGAGAAATGGAACCAATAGGATGTGTGTTTATAGAGAAAGATATTTAGTATATGGAATTGGCTCACTCAGTTATGGAGGCTGACAAGTCTAAAATATGCAGTGAGGATCATCAGGCTGGAGACCAGGAAAAGTGATGTTCTAATTTGAGTCCAAAAGCCAACTGCTGCAGACCCAAAAAGAACTGATGTTGCAGATAAAGGCAGTCTTCTGAAGAATTCTTTCTTGTTCAGAAGATGCCAGACTTTTGTTCTGTTCAGATCTTCAGTTGATTAGATACAGCTTATCCACACACTAGGGGGCTTCCCTGGTGGCTCAGATGGTAAAGAATCTGCTTGCAATGCAGAAGACCCAGATTTGATCCTTGGGTGAAGATCCCTTGGAGAAGGGCATGGCAACCCACTGCAGTATTCTTGCCTGGAGAGTCCAATGGATAGTGGAGACCAGTGGGCTACAATTCATGGTGTTGCAGAGAACTGGACATGACTGAAGCTATTTAGCATGCACGCATCCACGTTGTGGAGGACAGTATGCTTTATTTATGGTCCATAGATTAATTAAAGCTTGATCTCATCTCTGAGCACCTCAGAGAAACACCCAGAATAATGTTTGACCAAACATCTGGGCACCCTGTGACCCAGTGAAGTTGACACATAAATTAACCATCACACTGTCCACATTCATTAAACTTCAGCCAAGCCTCTCTCTGTTTCCCAGCCTCTCCTCTGCCCTTTCTCCTTCTTGGGTTCTACTCTACTTTCTCTCAGTTCAGTTCAGTTCAGTCGTGCAGTCGTGTCCGACTCCTTGCGACCCCATGAATCGCAGTACGCCAGGCCTCCCTGTCCATCACCAACTCCCGGAGTTCACTCAGACTCATGTCCATTGAGTCTGTGATGCCATCCAGCCATCTCATCCTCGGTCGTCCCTTTCTCCTCCTGCCCCCAATCCCTCCCAGCATCAGGGTCTTTTCCAATGAGTCAACTCTTCGCATAAGGTGCCCAAAGTACTGGAGCTTCAGTTTTAGCATCATTCCTTCCAAAGAAATCCCAGGGTTGATCTCCTTCAGAATGATCTACTTTCTCTAGAATATACATACTCCTTATAAGAGACTCTATCTTGTTCATAAATTTAATCCAAGGCATAGAAACATGCCTGCCACCCACAAAATATTTAAAAAGTGGATGATTAAAGTGATTAATTAATATTTTCAAAGAAGATAGCATTACTGGACCTGAAAACCTAATTGATCACGTATGTTGTGTAATGTTGGAAATTCAATGAAATCCAGTCTCTTTTTTTTAACTTTTTATTTTGGATATTGGAATAAAAAATTAGTTTATTTTTATTTTGGATGTTGGAATACAGTTGATTAGGGCTTCCCTAGTGGTGCAGTAGGTAAAGAATCTGCCTGCAATGCAGGAGACCTGGGTTTGATCCCTGAGTTGAGAAGATTCCCTGGATAAGGAAGTAGCAATCTGCTCTAGTATTCTTGCCTGAAGAATCCCATGGACAGAGGAGACTGGCAGGTGATAGTCCATAGGGTCACAGAGAGTTGGACATGAATGATTTAGCGACCACCACTAATAGTTGATTAACAATGTTGCATAATTTCAGATGTACCACAAAGTGATTCAATTTTATATATACATGTAAGAAGAGTTTTGAGAATCCCCTGGACAGAAAGGAGATCAAACCGGTCAATTCTAAAGGAAGTCAACCTTGACTATTCACTGGAAGGACTGATGTTGAAGCTGACGCTCCAATACTTTAGCCACCCAATGCAAAGAGCTGACTTGTTAGAAAAGACCTTGATGCTGGGAAAGATTGAAGGCAAAAGGAGAAGGAGGCAACAGAGGATGAGATGGTTAGATAGCTTCACCGACTCAATGGACATAAATCTGAGCAAACTCTGGGAGATAGTGAAGGATAGGGAAGTCTGGCATACTATATTCCTTGGGTCACAAAGAGTCAGACACGAGTTAGCAACTGAACAACAACCACACTCTTTTTCAAATTAGCTTGTTACAGAATATTGAGCAGAGTTCCCCGTGCTATACAATAAGTCCTTGTTGGTTATCCATTTTAAAAATAGCAGTGTGTACAGGTCAATCCAGTCTTTATCAAAATATCTTCCTCCTGAATCATCACAACTCATTCATGTGCACTGCCCTAAGTCTGTATCCTTCAAGTCATTCCTGTTCAGATAACTTTATGTTTTAATGACATTTGCTAAGTGTACATGCTAGCTGAAGTCTTCTCTTCCATTCCTGTCACATAATTGTATCAGTTCAGATTAATTTGCTATGGGATCCTGTGAGCTGCCATCTTTAAAGATTCTGAGACTCTGACCTTGAATGAGTGATTCAGAGAATGCCAGGGGTGGAAAAAACTCTCCAGATCACCAGATGCCACTTTTTATTACAGATGAAAAAATGGAGGCTCACAGATGGGGAATACTTTGTGCAAAGCCTGATAACCCATTAATGAAAGAGCTGAGTCTAGAAGCCCAAGTCTCTCTGATTTAGGACTCTACTTAACAGAATGGACAAATTGCTGTGGAAGAAATTTTGTATCCACCAGTTCTGAGTGACAGATCTGAATAAAGCAATATTTTTTAAGAGTTTGGAAGAGGAATGTTTGTATGAGTATATATGTGTGTATGTGGATAGGGAATCACTGGGAAGACAAAAAGTACTATTCTTTCCTTTTCTATAGTACAATAGCATTCATAGGTAAATGATAAAGATCAAGAGATGAAGTTTTGTTTAATAATAATTTGTTTTATTACTGATAATGTTGATAGGAAAATATTATTTCACATGTGTAGCCACAAGGCTTGCTTCAACTGTGCACCTCAAGAAAGAGTTCATGCAAGGAGAGTTTTAGTCTGAAAAGAAATAAATATCTAAGATCACCTCTTGTCCAGGACAGGTGTGGGACAAAGAGAATCAGTCTCCAGTGTGAGATAAACGGACTCTACTTAGCTCCCATATGTAGACTGATGTTTTACCCACCAACCCAGTGAGTTGCTTTTCCTATGTAGTAAGGAAAGGGGGGCTTAGGGAGCTGGCAGGAGTGACTCTTATGAGTAGCCAAATCTTTCTGGGAGGAAGGAGGTAGGCAGGAGGACTGGAATAAAGTCTGGATGCCATTGCTGAGCTGGGGAGAGTAGACCTGTTTGACAGAACACATTGATGGAATGGACTTTTGACCTTTCTTCAGTAGCAGAATTCTTACTACACCAAGATTATTTTATGAGTGATAAAAACACCATCCTTATGTTATATCAATCTCTACTTTATTGCATATGCCTAAAAGGTGTGGGTCCATCTTTGTATTTTTATTTGACTCCTTGGAAATTAACATGCTCTGATTTTATGCATGCAGAACAGCTATTTGCTAAAACTTTGAGGGAACTGATGGTTTCAGCTGTTCACGGTTTCTCTCCATCTCTCCTAATTCCCTATTGAGAGGGACTCTGGAATAATAAGGCATGAGTTCTAATCCCAAACTCCACTTCATATGCTTATGACCTTATAAAACTCTCCCTCCAATAACTCTCTGTGTTCTTCTTCACAAAATTAAGATTACAATATTTCAGGGAAGATTAAATGAGACAATGGATGTTAGTTTTCCCAGTGCCTAGAATAAGAAGCCACTCAACAAATGACTTGTAATTATACATGGGGCTGGCTTCATGGATGAACAGCACGTGCACATGCTTGGTTTAATGCTCTGAACTTGGTTTAATGCTCTCTTGCTTCCATCTCGAAATTCTTAATCATTTTTGAACAAGGGGTTCTGGATTTTCATTTTATACTGAACTCTGAAAATTATGTAGCTGGTCCTGATTAAACAGTTATACTAGAAGAACTTGGGCACAAGTTACAGGGAAAGAGGGAAAGACAGGGAAAGAGATAAGAGAGAAGGAGGAGGGAGGGGAAGGGGAAGCATTTGGTATGATCCAATTTCCACTGGAAAATTAAAATAGTAAAAATAAGAATAAATCCCCTCTTCTGTACAGCAATATTTCCATGAAAATGGGGTTACAGTGGGAGGAAAAAAAAAAGGTTACTGTGCAGATCAAAAGACTGGTGAACTTCTAAAGCAAAGTATAACCAGTTTTATCATTATGCTTAAGAATTGACCAGAAAACGGGGAAAAATCAAGAAATTCTTTTGAATAGACAAATCAAGAACACAATACCTAGAAATCAATGCAATATTATAGAAGCCCTTGACTGAAATACTTACATAACTTTAAAAAAATGGAGAATAATATATAACTTGTCTATGTAAGTGAAAAAGCAATTTTTTATAACATTGTACATTCAGTATTTCAGAACTCCAGAGAATGATTTAAAACACAATTATGCCTCATTGAAGAGATAGGCAATCTAAAATCATGAGCAGATAGTAGGCTCTTTATCAGTGCTTGTTGATTAATTTATTAATCACTCCTTCCTCCAACAGGAGGGATTCTCACACAAAGTCCCCACCTGCCTGAGAGTAGCTAGTTGTCTTGCTACATGTTCTAACCTGCTGCAACAATACAGAATAGTCCATGCCTTCAACCCAGTCTGCCATCAACATGGATAGTTCTCCTTCATCCCTAAGTAATTTTTCCTTATAATAAACCTTCCCAGCCAGTAGTCATGTGGCATAGTTTCTGCTCCTGCATTATCTTAGACATTTTTTTTCTAAGTAAATTCTGGTTTTTGAGTATCCTTTTAAAATGTGATGCCTGACCTTCAAATAGTCCTCTAGATATATAGGCAGATGAGCTCAAAATAAAGTGGGTGTCAAATTTCTATTTCTTTGGCTTTAGATCACATTTATTTTATTTGATGGTTATCCTGCAATGTTGGTAAATATTAGTCTAGCCGTCAATAACACCTAGAGATGGGAGGTTTTTTAAGGAACTCAATCAAAGGCAGGATTCATGAGATCCGCGAGCTATGACTTTGTGTGCGTATAAGCTCTATAGCAGAAAGAGATCCATAGCTTTTGCTATAGTCTCAAAGCACCCTCCACCCCCCCCAAAAAAATCTCTAGCTTTTAAACAAAAACTATAGAAGTTTCCTGGTGCAAAATATATATTGTTTAAGAATATTAAAGAGAAAAATTATTTTTTAAAAAGATAAGCACGTTGTTTGACTCATACATGTGCAACTCTTGTCTTCTTTTTTTTTTTAATGACAGGTCAAGGCTTTTTCCTTTCTATTTGGGCAAGTAGGCTGGAATTCTGTGTTTGGTTTGTCTTGTAAAAAGTACATCATTAAAAGCATAGCACATGAGTTCCAGTTTCAGTTTGTTCAAGTTGAAAAAAATAACTGTAAGACACTAGAGGAGTAATATGAACAAAGAACTCTAGATTTTTATAATTTTAAATGAACTTTTACAGTTGTCATGCTCTTGCTTAAGTCAGTAGCATTTATTAGATGACTTACCCTTGTCAAGTCTTTTCAACATATTCAACTTAACTGAAACAATGTGTGGTTACACAACATGTGGGATCTTGCTTCTCTGACCAGGGATCAATTCCACCAATTACATTTCATCTATTTAAGTAATGTTGAACTAAATAATGTAATTAAAATTACAGGAGTATACAAAAGTAGACTCAATAATTAGCATCCCTCCTTCCTATTTAGTTTCCAAATAAGTTGAAAATAAAACCAAGAGCAAATATTGAGTCAGAATATCACTTTCATAACGATATAAGCCAGGATGAAGGACTAAACTCTAGACAGTAGCCTCATTGATGGTGCAGCTATTAGGTGGAGACACAACTACATAGCCCCAAGAAGCCCAAAGAACCTTCCCTCACAGACACTGAGGTCCTTCAAGGGCAGAACTAGGTATGTTGATCCAAGAGAGAAAAGTAAAGTGGAGCCAACCAGCACTTTTCCTCCCAATTGTTTCCATTTGTAAATTTCTCTACTTCCCAAAGGTCACAATGAATGAAAAAGAGGAGAGATGTTTGGAGAATGTGGCAGGGAAAAAATTTCTCTCGTTATATAATCAAAGAGTGGGTAAAAATAAGAAAGGAACTCCTCTCTAACAGTAATACCAATGCAACTGGCTTCAGCAAGAACAAACCTGTCACTGGGTAAGCATAGGACTAACATACGGGGACAGAAGTGCATGGCTGCAATGGAAAAACCTCCCAGTTAGATGTGTTTTGTTGGCATGTTTTTCAGAAGCAATGATGTATCAGATAATCCTTTTGTTTCTAGAAGTCAGCTGAAAGAATTCTATTATCTGTTGAATCCAGGTCTGCCCTATCCAGTCCACAAAAAGTTTATGGAGAACTGAAATGTTGAATCGTCTCCATTTCATCTTCATTTTATTTCAAGAAGTGATTTTAGAAAGTGTGAAAGTCTCTCAGTCGTGTCCAGCTCTCTGTGACCCCATGGACTATATAGTCCACGGAATTCTCCAGGCCAGAATACTGCAGTGGGTAGCCTTTCCCTTCTCCAGGGGATCTTCCCAACCCAGGGATCCAACACAGGTCTCCCATGTTGCAAACAGATTCTTTTCCAGCTGAACCATAAAGGAATTCCTTTCTAAGATAGAGAAAAATCAATCATGATTTTCTTTGAAATGTGGGGATTGCTTTTGGTTTTCATTATCTAAAATAAAGTCTTTTTTTAATTTATAATATATTTCTAGAATTTGGGCCCTATTTACTTATTTTTTTGGTTACACAACATGGGGATCTTGCTTCTCTGACCAGGGATCAATTCCATAACCCCTGCAGTGGAAACATGGAGTCTTAACCCCTGGACCACCAGGGAAGTCCCCAAAATGAAATCTTTTAATCTAGACACTCTACTTTCCTTTCCCTTCCAGCACCTCCACAGTTCCTCTAAATATTTGTGATTGGGTACTGTTCCTTGTGAAACAAGAAGTTTCTCAAAGCAGTTTTACAACTACCAGTATGAGTGTTTTTTTAAAGCACATTTCTAGAAAGGGTCTGAGACTGAAGTGGAGACTGGGACTGAGTAGAATTCTTACTTTAACTTATTTACATACATATATAAGCATTATCATCTGGGCTTTGCAAAGTCAAATCTAGCTTGCAGGACATATAAAAATAGAACAGAAAAGGTTACTATCTTTAGATGTGGATCTGTCATGGTTGCCATATTCCACATTCACTGTGATCTGATGTAGTCATTTTCAAATTATTCATCACCAGCGATTACTTCTGTGGGAGATCAATTTAGCAGACCTCAACTAGAATTTTAAAAATAAACAGAACACAATAGAAGAAAAAAGGCACCAGAGTACCTTGCACATGGTAACAATATATACTGTTATTGTTAATACAAAATTTTCATGAGAAGTTTGTTTGATTTATGAGTTGCCATGGGAAATGTATTTCTTATTTGAAGGTCTTAGTTGTTGTTGTTGTTTAGTTGCTAAGCCATGTCTGACTCTTTTGCAACCCCATGGGCTGTAGTCTGCCAGGCTTCTCTGTCCATGGGATTTTCCAGGCAAGAATACTGGAGTGGGTTGCCATTTCCTTCTCTAGGGGAGCTTCCTAACCCCGGGGATCAAACCCATGTCTCTTGCATCTCCTGCATTGGCAAGTGGATTGTTTACCACTGTCAAGAGGGAAGCCCAAGATCTTAGTGCTCCCCATCCCCAAAAAATAAGAGAAAAAAAATCACTCTCATCTTCCCTACCAAATATGATCCTCTTGTTCATTATTATTGTGTTTAACTATGGTGGGAGATGACTTCTGCAATGTTTCTTCCCTATCTTCCCACTCTCCTGATCACTTCTTAGTAGCTTTCTTTCTCCTGTTCTGATGAGTATTCCTTCAGCATAAATTACATTTTCCTTAGCTGAGTAGAATCCTCTTTGTAGCTGTTTTCTGCCTGCTCCTCTAGCCTCAGCCTTCCCTGCCCTCCTGCAGGCACCCTGGCCTGTAGCCAGACCAAATTACTTGTAGTTTCCACATTATTGGCCTAATCTATTCTCGCTATGAAAGTGAAAGTGCTATTCGCTCAGTCGCATCCAACTTTTTGTGACCCCATGGACTGTAGCCCACCAGGCTCCTCTGTTCATGGAATTCTCCAGGCAAGAATAGCAGAATGGGTTTCCATTCTCTTCTCCAGAGCATCTTCCCAATCCAGGGATCAAACCCAGGTCTCTTACGTCTTCTGCATTGGCAGGTGGGTTCTTTACCATTAGTGCCACTCTGTCTAAATTCTTCCCTCTTTCTTAACCCACCACTAAGTTCCTTTCTTGAGAAACACTGCTCCAAATATTTTGGTTATCACTAAATCTGCCTGCAATGTGGGACATCTGGGTTCAATTCCTGAGTTGCAAAGATCTCTGGAGAAGGTAATGGCTACCCATTCCAGTATTCTTGCCTGGGAAATTCCATGGACAGAGGAGCCTGGTGGGCTACAGTCCATGGGGTCATAAAGAGTCAGACATGACTAAACAACTAACACACATACAATATTGCAATATATTACATTTATATGCTCTGTGTATGCACACCATCTATAAAGCAAGAGAGTTCCAAAAAAAACCCATCTATTTCTGCTTTATTGACTATGCCAAAGCCTTTGTGGATCACAATAAACTGTGGACAATTCTGAGAGAGATGGGAATACCAGACCACCTGACCTGCCTCTTGAGAAATCTGTATGCAGGTCAGGAAGCAACAGTTAGAACTGGACATGGAACAACAGACTGGTTCCAAATAGGAAAAGGAGTACGTCAAGGCTGTATATTGTCACCTGCTTATTTAACTTCTATGCAGAGTACATCATGAGAAATGCTGGATTGGAAGAAACACAAGCTGGAATCAAGATTGCTAGGAGAAATATCAATAACCTCAGATATGCAGATGACACCAACCTTATGGCAGAAAGTGAAGAGGAACTAAAGAGCCTTTTGATGAAAGTGAAAGAGGAGAGTTAAAAAGTTGGCTTAAAGCTCAACATTCAGAAAACGAAGATCATGGCATCTGGTCCCATCACTTCATGGGAAATAGATGGGGAAACAGTGTCAGATTTTATTTTTGGGGGCTTCAAAATCACTGCAGATGGTGACTGCAGCCATGAAATTAAAAAACGCTTACTCCTTGGAAGAAAAGTTATGACCAACCTAGATAGTATATTCAAAAGCAGAGACATTACTTTGTCGATTAAGGTCTGTCTAATCAAGGCTATGGTTTTTCCAGTAGTCATGTTATGGATGTGAGAGTTGGACTGTGAAGAAGGCTAAGCGCTGAAGAATTGATGCTTTTGAACTGTGTGTTGGAGAAGACTCTTGAGAGTCCCTTGGACTGCAAGGAGATCCAGCCAGTCCATTCTGAAGGAGATCAGCCCTGGGATTTCTTTGGAAGGAATGATGCTAAAGCTGAAACTCAGTACTTTGGCCACCTCATGAGAAGAGTTGACTCATTGGAAATGAATCTGATGCTGGGAGGGATTGGGGGCAGGAGGAGAAGGGGACGACAGAGGATGAGATGGCTGGATGGCATCACTGACTCGATGGACGTGAGTGTGAGTGAACTCCGGGTGTTGGTGATGGAGACGGAGTCCTGGCGTGCTGCGATTCATGGGGTCGCAAAGAGTCGGACATGACTGAGCGACTGAATTGAACTGAAATGATACTTGTATGGTAGAAATAAAAGTTTAGAGAAATTCTTTCCCCTTACTTCCCACCTTATATGCAACCATGCTTCCTTTCTTTCCCTTCTCTTCCACATTAGAAATGCCTGTCCTGAACCAGAAAGTTAGTTTTATTACTCAGTAATGGGTTTCAATCCAGAGTAGGTCAACCTGTTAATGGAAAAATACTCTAGAGTGAACTGAAAGCCTGTTTTTTAACCAAGTCTTCCTCCTTAGTGAGACTTTATCAGGCATTTCCACCTTGTTAAATATTTCCTTTGGTTCAAAATCAACCATTGTGAAATCTTCTTACTCACTGACTGTGTAACTTGGACAAGTTCATTTATGCAGCAAATGTTTATTAGTGTTAACTCTGTCAGAAACACTGGGCTGGGTGCTAAAGAAATGGATCCTTGATGAAATAGACACGCTCCATCTCTGGTTTCACAGAGCCTGGAATCTCATCAATCCTCTGGAACACAGAAAGTGAGTCACTCGGTTCTGTCCGACTCTTTGTGACCCCATGGGCTGTATCCATGGAATTCTCCAGGCCAGAATACTGGAGTGGGTAGCCTTTCCTTTCTCCAGGGGATCTTCCCAACCCAGGCATTGAACCCAGGTCTCTTGCATTGCTGGCAGATTCTTTACCAGCTCCGCCACAAGGGAAGCTTGAAACACAGAACTTCCTGTTAAAGTCAACCTTGTTAGTTTTAACCCATTATTATGACCTATTGAGACCTTTGTGCAACTTAATTTTGCCATGATTTCCAAATGAAAAAATCAAGTAATATATAAAACTGAATGTTCCCAGAGAAATGGAGATTGTCCTCTTTCTGTTGCTGCTGCTAAGTCGCTTCAGTCATGTCCGACTCAGTGTGGCCCCAGATATGGCAGCCCACCAGGCTCCCCCGTCCCCAGGATTCTCCAGACAAGAACACTGGAGTGGGTTGCCATTTCCTTCTCCAATGCATGAAAGTGAAAAGTGAAAGTGAAGTCGCTCAGTTGTGTCTGACTCTTAGCGACCCCATGGACTGCAGCCTACCAGGCTTCTCTGTCCGTGAGATTTTCCAGGCAAGAATACTGGAGTGGGGTGCCATTGCCTTCTCTGTTTCTCTTTCTAGTTATCTGCAAATGATGAGAATGTTCTCAAGTCTTGATGGGAGTCAAGGTTAAAAGTTATTGCCCAGATAAGGTAACTAAGTATCTCTGATTAAAATTTGCACACATATTCCACACACCCCAAGTAAATTATAATTTCTTCATTGGGAGATAGGATCCTGTTCTTGTATTTTTGTGTATTGTTCACAACTGAAGATGGCATATCCGCAATAAGTATTTTACTGACAAATTACTTGGATAGAGTTAGTTTAAAAATGCTCCAAATTAAAAAAAAATAATGCAATCTGGAAACAGAAAAAGCAACTGCAAGTCACCTAGAGCATTTAGGAAGTTCCTATATCATCATTTTCACTTCTAGTTTCAATCTGGAGCATAGATGACAGTGTCAACAAATTCTTATTTCACCATATTCATCTCTGTTTAGTGTAAATAATATACTTGAAACTAACAAAACCCACCATTGTCTCTTGAGATTGCCTTTATCAGCATTCAGTACCAATTCTGTTTTAAGATAATTACATGAGATAGTCACAGCTAATTAACACTGTTCCTTAAATAAAGATTAAGTGGAAAGAATTTATCAGTGACTTGAAAGGCAGATTGTTTTCTCAGCTGGATGATTCCTGGACAGATTCACGAGTTGTCCTAAGTCAGGAGCATTGCTTCTCTTCCCGTGAGCGCCTTCAGAATACATTGACTTGATGTCTCTGACTATATTGATTGTAAAGCTCTTTGCCACCCAGTGGAACACAGTGACAGAACAAACATTCAGTTAGCATTGTTCCTCCCACCGGTCCTGGTCCTCCCTGTCGCCGTGGTTACTCGGCCACATTTGGGGAAAAGATAAGAGAAGGACGTGGGCGTGGCCTCAGCGAGGTCCGCTGCTTCAGTGTCTGAGCCTGCGGGTCACAAAGCAGAAGGTTATAAAGGATCCAGAGAGCTTGAGTGAGGCTTCCTGCACCGCTGCTCTCAATTTCCCAGCTGGACTCAGCCAATAGGGATGTTCTCCAGGAAGGCAAATTTTGCACCGTGCAGGGCTGGCATTGTAATTTAAGCTTCCTTTCACTGGAAGTTAATAGTTTACTCTTCCTCTGCAACCTACCCTGAGGGAGTTCCGGGGAGGGGGAGAGAGGGTGTGTTCCTACACAGCTTCACAGCTTTTGAGTTCTTGTACTAATATAAATAAGGACCCAAATAAAATTTCTTAAAAGCTCCCAGAAAATTCTTGAACACACACACAGATATGGTGTCCTCCTCTTTGTGAAGGAGTTGGAAATTCTAGTTTTACCCACATGCATGTGAGTGTGCTAAGTCACTTCAGTTGTGTCCGATTCTGCAACCCCGTGGACGGTAGACGGCCAGGCTTCCCTGTCCATGAGATTCTCCAGACAAGAATAGTGGAGTAGGTTGCCATGCCTCCTCCAGGGATCAAATCCAGGGATAAAACCCATGTCTCATGTCTCCTGCTTCTCCAGGCGGGTTCTTTACTACTAAAGCCACCTGGGAAGCCCCTTTATCCACGTAAGTTGGTTCAAATGAGGTAATATGTTGTTTTGTTTTGTTTTTTACTCAGGAATAATGTGGTTGGGGGATATGAGATATCCAATTAGTATCTTTCTCTATCTCTCTTTAATTTAAATATGTAGATGGAATCAACCTGAGATACTTAACTTTGATTCCAAAAATAAGGGAGGAAAGGAAACTATCCAAGTGTAGTAGAAGACTTGCTTTGTACACACAGTGCGTTACCAAGCCCAGAACAGGCACAGAATTAATTCTTGTTGAATGAAAACCAGAATGAGTTGGATGGACTTTAATGTAAATCCTGATTCTGGCCTAACTACCTGTTTGACTTGCTCAAGTTACTTACCGTCCCTGTGCGTCACTGTTTCATCTTCAAACTGAGGAGGTTGTCCATCGCAGGGAAGATGCTGTGATGATTAAACACAATGAGATAATGTGTGTGAGGGGCCAGGTCCTTACACAAGACCTGGCGTGGTCTTGTAAGTGATTGTTATTATTTTGTTATCCTGTTCTTGGCTTTGCTATAAAAGCTTCTCTGTGAGCTTTGTGAAGCCAAGGCTCTGTCTGCTTTACTAAATCTGTACTCAGAGGTGCTCAGAGGCACAATGTTAGTCACCCATCATGTCCAACTCTCTGTGACCCCATGGACTGTAGCCTGTCAGGCTCCTCTGTCCATCAGATTCTCCAGGCAAAAATATTGGAGTGTGTAGCCATTCTCTTCTCCAGGGGATCTTCCTTACCCATGGATCAAACCCAAGTTTCCTGCATGGTAGGCAGATTCTTTACCATCTGAGCCACCAGGGAAAGATACTCAAATGAAACTCTTCTAGACAACATCTCACCTTGTCTTGCCTTGCCTACTTTTACCCCCAAGAGGATGATCTTTTCCTGTGTTGCTGGTCAATGGCCAGGAACTACCTCATGGTCTTAGTTTCTCAGTGATTTACTGAGTGGGGAAGTAGTTAGGAAAGATACTCAGAGCAAAGTGATGCTCTCCATTGGGAGAGCTCCAGCTCAGGGGTTCTCTGCTCTGGGCCCAGGTGCTAGAAGTTTCTTTCCTGCTGCCTCTGATGTGCACAGTTGAGTTTGAAGTTTGCAGGTCTATTGCAGGTCCCACACATTTTTGCTTAATCTGGCACTCATTGTTTGGCAAATATTTGTGTGCCAGACACCATGCAAGACCAGGGGCATTGAAACAACAAAACAGCCTCTACCCTAGAGGAATTTAGAATCTTCTAGAAGAAAGACAAGCGAACTGTTGCCATCCACACAAGGTTTCTGATGGGTCAGCTTGATTTCAAAAGCTTTGGACTCAGGCAGACTGTGTTTGACTATTGTTCTCTACTTACTAGTTATACAGTAGCTTAGTCTACTTGTCAGAGAAGGCAATGGCACCCCACTCCAGTACTCTTGCCTGGAAAATCCCATGGATGGAGGAGCCTGGTAGGCTGCAGTCCATGGGGTCGCTAAGAGTCGGACACGACTGAGTGACTTTACTTTCACGTTTCACTTTCATGCATTGGAGAAGGAAATGGCAACCCACTCGAGTGCTCTTGCCTGGAGAGTCCCAGGGACGGGGGAGCCCAGTGGGCTGCTGTCTCTGGGGTCGCACAGAGTCAGACATGACTGAAGCGACTTAGCAGCAGCAGCAGCAGCAGCAGCAGCAGTCTACCTGTAGGCTGCTTAATCTACTGATGCCTATAACATCTGTCTTCTGTCTATTCTAAGTGGAGGTCCCTGGGTCTGCAGCCTCTGCACCCCAGGGAGTTTCTGGAGATGCAGATTCTCAGGCCCTCCCACTGATTTGGAATCTGCATTTTAACAAGATCTTCATCTGATTTGGATTCACATTTGTACTTATTATGCCTTGATCTCTCTCAAAGTTCTGGGTAAGATAAGTGAGGTGACAGAGACACAGGAGTTGGCACAACAGGTGGCCACAGGGTATTGGTTCCCTTCTATTCTTTAGGATTCATTTCAAATGAGTGAAGCTTCAATGCTATTAGAGTCATATCACAGCCGACAAAGAGAAATGGCTGTAAGTAAGCAATGCCTCAGATAGGCAGATGACATCATCCTTACGGCAGAAAGCGAAGAGGAGCTAAAGAGCCTCTTGATGAAAGTGAAAGAGAAGAGTGCAAAAGTTGGCTTAAAGCTCAACATTCAGAAAACGAAGATCATGGCATCTGGTCCCATCACTTCATGGGAAATAGATGGGGAACAGTGGAAACAGTGACAGACTTTATTTTTTTGAGCTCTAAAATCACTGCGGATGGTGATTGCAGTCATGAAATTACAAGACGCTTATTCCTTGGAAGGAAAGTTATGACCAACCTAGACAGTATATTAAAAAAGTAGAGACATTACTTTGCCAACAAAGGTCAGTCTAGTCAAGGCTGTGGTTTTTCCAGTGGTCATGTATGGATGTGAGAGTTGGACTGTGAAGAAAGCTGAGTGCTGAAGAATTGCTGCTTTTGAACTGTGGTGTTGGAGAAGACTCTTGAGAGTCCCTTGGACTGCAAGGAGATCCAACCAGTCCATTCTGAAGGAGATCAACTCTGGGTGTTCTTTGGAAGGAATGATCCTAACGCTGAAACTCCAGTACTTTGGCCACCTCGTGCGAAGAGTTGACTCATTGGAAAAGACTCTAGTGCTAGGAGGGATTGAGGGCAGGATGAAAAGGGGACAACAGAGGATAAGATGGCTGGATGGCATCACTGACTCGATGGACGTGAGTTTGAGTGAACTCCAGGAGTTGGTGATGGACAGGCAGGCCTGGCATGCTGAGATTCACGGGGTCACAAAGAGTCAGACACGACTGAGTGACTAAACTAAACTGAAGCAATGCCTTAGAGCTACTACTTCAGGGATCATCTGTATGATGCTGAAAGGAAGAAAAATATTTTTAGGTCAAAGTCCAACTGGAGTATCAGTCCCCACACCAAAGAGAATAAACTCCTCATCTTTGCTTATGGACACCAGAGAGAAGGCTAACATCAACAGACAGAAAGCAAAGTATGTAGACAAATAAAAATATGATCACTGGCAAAACTGGTCTACAGAAGTGAACAGAGGTGGAGACAGATATGGCCATCTGAACACAAACATCAGAAAGAGAATCACAGTCCTAAAAGGGGCTACCAGCAAAGATCCCATGGGTTAGAAAATCCCATTGTCTCCCTAAATGGCCAACAAACATATGAAAACATATTCAAGTGCAGTAGGTATTAGGAACATACCAGAAGAGTAAAATAAGGCATTGCTCTACCTTCAGACTAATAAGAATTAAAAAGACTGACACCTACTTCCAGAGTGGATGAAGGGGAAAGGAGACTCATGTACTTTGCTAATGTGAAAAGTTAGAGCCTATGAAAAGCTCTCTCTCTCACTATACACACACACACAAACACACACACACATACATGCATACATGACATCCATATATACATGAAAACACATTTACACATATATTCCAACTTTGTTCATTATGGCAAAAGTTTGAATACATTTGGAACTTTCCACATCACAAACTCTTATGCAGCCATTAAAAAGAATAAATGGAAGCTACGATATGTAATTTGGAAGGATATCTGCTAAGTGTTGTAGAGAAAAGTGGATGTAGCAAAGTATGAATAACATAATCTCTTTTTTAGAAAACAAATAACAGCAACAAAGACAATCCTAAATGGGAGTCTCCATTCCTCACCTTCACATCAACTCTTAACCTTTTCCACTCTGATCTGCACCCTGAGAGGCTGATCTTTATGGACCAGACCATTGGGTTCTCTGAAACTGATGACTTCCTATCAGCCAATCAGAATTACTGGCAGGAGGCAGAAGTCAGGACTGGCTGAATCTCTGAATATCACAGCTTCTTTCAAGACAGCCCTTTCTTTATGACTTTCCTGTAATTTCTGAAAACTACTCCCTCTGTTCCTTTGTCTTAGCAATGTTAATGGCCCTAAGGTATAGCTCCAATCAGTATAAATTATCAATACAGTTTTTTGATACTCTGTACTTTTTAAAGTAACCCCATTATTAGATTCTCTTTGAATGATCTTAATTGAGAGTTGCCATCTATTTTCTGCTGAGACCTTGACTAATACAGCCTTAACTTCTGCTATATTGCTATATGTACATTCATATTTGTATAACTACATAAATGTGAAGAAATATGAAAGGATCTGTATATGTGGTTTCAGTAAGATACAGGAGCAGGGTGGAAGGGAAAGATGTGGTGAGAATAACAGTGGGTAGAATGGAGAGGGACTGAGGAAAATGAAAAAGAACAAAAAATGTGCACTAAATTCAACAAAAACAAAAACCACAAAACATGTACATGATATCATATTTAACATTTTATACATACGTATGTATTCAAATCTAATCTTAAAAATCCAGTGGGTATTATGGCAAAAGGGACTCAACAGTACAGAGTTCCTGGCTCAGAAGGTAATCGAGGAAGCAGAGTGAGAAGCTGAACATCTGGTTTTTAATGCAAACTGAAATACTCCTAACAAGAGACAGGGTGTCCCAATGGAAGATGAGGTTCTTAAGCAAATTGATGGGTTTATAAAGAAGAATTCTTCTCTTAGTGACTGAATATAGTCAAAGGGAATAAAGAGCCACACAACTAAAAAAAAAAAAATCTCTTTTTAGAATCTTCCTTAGCTGTAAGAAGTGAGAAGAAGTAATATCATAGTTGAGAAAATGGTCCATTCTTATGTTGGAAGAGGTTTGTATTTGTAGGACAGAACAAAGAAACACACACAAAAAATTGGTCGGACAGTACTGCATTTTATTAAGTGATAAAAGGAAAACATGATGAGATGGGACACCTAGGATTTGAGAGGATGGTTGACTTGGCATAAGGCCAATTTTAATAGCCAAGAATGACAAGACATATTGAATAGAGGTGTCAGAGCTGTGAGAAGTGTATAAAGCAGAAGTCCAGGGGAGAGAAGGCAGCCAAACTAGCGAAGGCAGTGGCTCCGGCTCCAGAAGAATGTTGTGCACTTTGTTTCTGTCCCTGGAATCAACTCGGTCAGAATCAGAATCACTTCTTTAATAAGGCAAAGTAATCACATCACAATGGCCAAGAAAGAGGATAGCACACCATGGTGCCATTTTTGTAAGTCATTGCAGCTTTTGCTAAAGGTCTCTGTTGATCAGAGGATTAACTTTGAATCTAAGTTCATCAGAAAACTAAAGGAGAGGATACAGTTCTAGAACACTCACCCATTCCAGAGGGGAGACATCTAGTGACGGACTGTCCAGTGAATATCTTGATGCTCCAGTAGAAATGAATGGGCACAGATGGGTGAAAGTGGGGCGACCCCTGCTCCATCCCTACACATGAGTGCGTGCTCAGTCATGTCTGACTCTTTGCAACCTCATGGACTGTAGCCCACAAGGCTCCTCTCTTCATGGAATTTTCCAGGCAAGAGTACTGGAGTGGGTTTCCATTTCCTTTTCCACAAGATCTTCCTGACCCAGGGATCGAACCTGCATCTCCTATGTCTCCCATATTGACAGGCAGGTTCTTTACCACTATGCCACCTGGGAAGATACCTATATGCTCCCTTTAACAGAGGAGTTATCTTCTTACTTTATACCTGATCAGCAACCTTTAGTGCCAATTGATTTGGTGTTAGGATCTAGCCAGAGAAATATCAGCAAACAGCTAATCACAAATAGTGTGACACACTTCTTTCTTCCCCTGGAGAGGGTTATTTCTAAACAAATTAGTCCGTGGATGGTGAATGTTTTGCAAATGGAAGACATTTCTAACCCATCAGCATGCATTATTGATTATCTCAAATTGTAGAACTGTGAAGCTAGAAGAAATCATGAAGACAATTTGCCACAAACTTTTTATTTTATATGTGAAGTAACCAAGGGCAAGAGAATAAGATATTTGCACAAAATTGCTCAGTAAGTCTTACAAGCAATATACTCTCAAAGTGGACCTATAATTAAGAAATATAAGAGAATATGTCCAAGAGCAAGAAAGGGGACAACTTATAATAGCAGTTATCAGTTCATGGCATTTATTAATTACAGAAATCTGTACAACCTCCTTCAAACACAACAACACACACACGCATACACACACACAGCATTCTTCATCCTAACAACCCATAAAGGCATATCCACCCTGCATTTGTAATCAGGGAAATAGACTTATTTCTCAAACTAAAGAGACAACAGGGCCACGGGCCAGCACATGATTAAAACAGGAAGGCATTGTTCCCCAAGCTCTCTCTTCATTTTCTAAAATCTTAATTCCCTGTCTCATGTTTCAGTTCCGGTGCCAACTGATGTCGCAAGTGTAGGGACTCATCCCAAAGAGTCCTGATGCCAGAAGCCGAGCCAAGAGCGACTTTACTGTTCCTGTCTTGCTTGCTAACAATTGTGTCACAAGCTTGGACTGACCACAGAAAGAGTGATCAGTTTGAGTGACAGTCTTTCAGCTCTGTAGAAGCTACAAAACTGACTCAAACAAAGAAACAGACAGAAGTTGCTAGAGTCAGAAACCAGGGATCCATTCATGCTCTGACATCCCCTCTTATTCTGACCCTGGTGAAGAGATGCGGGACTCTTAGTGACAGCGCAGCAATGGCATGACGAGATAAGTGGAGGGATACTGATGCTCAGCTAAGGGCACCACAGGCTGGAAGCTGGTCTCTGCTGGTGTAATATATCCCAGCTTAAACCAGTTGATCCAGTTAAAGCTAATATAAATCCTCCTGTTCAGGAGAGAGTGGTTGGGATTGCTAATTATGCTTTTGGCAAACCCCCTAGAAGACAGCTACCCTACATGGGCTGCTGTGAGTGGGTCTGGTCAAATATTAAGGAAGATCTGGTCCTCCCTCATTAGCGCCTGCATGAGTACTCTCATCAAACTGACCACGCTCATCCAAATAAGACCACAGACAGCAAGCAATATTAATAAATGCCATCATGAAAAGGTCTTATTCCTTAGAAGCTTCTTTTCCTGGATTCCCCCCACCCCATTCTTTCTATTTTTGTCTTCATTTCCTGGTTTTTACCTGGTTCCATCTCATGACAGAGCACCAAGTGTTAAAACTGGTAAGCTTCATCTATTTAGAGGCACAAGCAAATTACATAACCTTTCTATACCTTAGATTCTCACTCCTTAAAAGGAGGAAAATTAGTAGTACCTATCTTCCAGGATTTTGGTTAGGAGTAAGTTAACTAATATATGATGAATAATACCTGGCCCATAGTAAGCACCATTCAAGTATTTGCTATTAATACTTTTTGGCTTCCCAAGTGGCTTAGTGATAAAGAATCTGCCTGCCAATGCAGAGGGATGCAGGTTTGATCCCTGGGTCAGGAAGATCCCCTGGAGGATGATATGGCAACTGACTCCAGTATTTTTGCCTGGAAAATCCCATGGACAGAGGAGCCTAGGAGGCTACAGACCATGACGTTGCAAGAGTCAGACACGACTTAGACTTAGTGACTAAACAGCAACAATTTTATTGTTTAGATGGGATTTAAAAGGCCTGTACTTGCCCAGCTTTAAACCTGAAGAAAGAGCCCAGAGTCAGCCACAGAGACATCAGGGTTTAATGGATGGGGATTCTTACACAGTTAAAGTGCGTTCCTGGAGTAACTCCCCACCATGTGCAGCGGATGAGGGGCAGGACATGCTGGAGAGTCTCTGCTGGTGTGGGGAGGGGAGGGAGAAGGGAAATCACCAGTTATAGGGGGAATTGACCTCAGGTTGGCTCATCAGTAACCAGGGAAACCAGTAGCGGTGCATGGCCCTCACGTCCCCTTGGATTAGAAGAATCACTAGCTAGAGCCTGAGGCAAGTATGTAGGAAAGTCAGTTATGTGAGCAGGGTGTAGGAGAAGCTGGTCCTGGTCAAGCAGGGGATGTACAGTAAGCAAGAAAACAGCCATCTTGGGTGGCCTGATTATGTAATATCTGACCTCTGTTCATTCATTTTACTAGCCATGCTAAACCATATTTGCCTTACATTTGTGGAAAACTTATAAACAACAACTTTCAGTGAAAACAAATGAAGGGAGTGAATAATAGTTCAACTATTGAAATTATAGTTCAACAGTTCAAGTGAATAATAGTTCAATAAAAGTTATACTAAATATGATACATCATTTGGAACTCGAGAATAATTTTTCTCCTAAACATATTTTTTAACAGAATAAATGTTTTGTCAGTTTGCTACACCAACTATCTAAATAATAAATTATATAAAAAAATTAAAAGGCATTGAATATTTCATGCCCCAATTTGCTTGTGCCTTTAAGGATTTTAATTCTTAAGTCCTTGATGGATTTCTGTCAGTTCTGTGGTCATTATTGATTTAACTATAGTTCCTAAATTCTCTTCTTCTGCCTTGCAAGCACACATATAGAGAGTCATGAGCTTTGGTTGTGCAGTATAACATGGACCATAAAGAAGGCTGAGCAATGCAGAATTGATGCTTTCGAACTGTGATGCTGGAAAACATTCTTGAGAATCTCTTACTCTGCAAAGAGATCAAGCCAGTCAATTGTAAAGGAAATCAACCTTGAATATTCATTGGAAGAACTGATGCTGAAGCTGAAACCCCAATACAGCTGACTGGAAAAGACCTGATGCTGAGAAAGATGGAGGGCAGGAGGAGAAGGGGGCTACAGAGGATGAGAGTGGTTGGATGGCATCGCCAACTCAATGGACTTGAGTTTGGGCAAACTTTGGGAGATAGTAAGGGACAGAGAAGCCTGGTGTGCTGCAGTCTATGGGGTCACAAAAAGTCAGACACAACTGTGCGGCTGAACTGAACTGATAACATGTATTAATTCTTCTCACATTTCACAATTAAATTAGTTCCAGAGGCTTCACAATGGAGGTCTCGATTGTGATCACCTATATACGAGGTATTATGGAAGTTGCTAGTGATACAAAGAAAAATAAGATATATTCCTGTGTTTAAGGAATGGGTGGTCTAATTAGCAAGTTGATATGCTGATGAATAATTGCCAGTATTGTGATGAGTGTTATAATGGAGCATGGAGATGCTGTGGGCCCCTGGAGAGGGCAGAGAGATGTCAAGGGAATGAGTCTTGGAGTGTGAATGGAAGTTTAATAGCAAACTTGGCAGGAAAAGCTGGGTTTTTAGGTGGAGGGACTGGAGTATATGAAGAAGAAAGGCAAAAAAGCTCATAGGCTTTGTAGAGCCTTGTAAATCAGTAAATTGTTGTTATTGTTTAGTCGCTAAGTCGTGTCCAACTCTTTGCAACTCCATGGACTGTAGCCTGCCAGACTGCCCCGTCTGTGGGATTTCCCAGGCAAGAATATTGGGGTGGGTTGCCATTTCCTCCCCAGGGAATCTTACCATCTGGGGATGTCTCCTGCATTGGCAGGCAGATTCTTTACTACTGAGCCACCAGGGAAGCCCAAATTAGTAAATTATAGGTAATATAATAATTTGTATCTGTCAGAAGGATTGAAAGATAAGAAATGGCAGGAAACATGGCAAGAGATGAGGCTGAAAAAGGGCCCAGCAGCCACGTCAATGGAGGCCTCGAGTGCCACTGATGGCTCTTGGTCGAGATCCACAAGTGTTGATGATCAAGGTAAATGGGAGGATTTCAGAGAGGAGCATGCAATCTAGGTCTGCCTCTGAGAAAATTAACACTGCCTGCAGATTGGAAGACACTTTGGGGAATGGGTGAGTAGGGTGGGTGGAGGGGGAACCATTGCAGGAGCTACTTGGGGTTCCGTAAGCAGTGATTTCACTACTCTCTCCTCTTTCCCTACCCTCTCTGTGGACTCACAAACAAAAGATGTTTAAAAAGATGTTCAGTGCACTTGGCTCAGTGGATGTTCAGTTCAGTTCAATTGCTCAGTCGTGTCCAACTCTTTGTGACCCCACGAACTGCAGCATGCCAGGCCTCTCTATCCATCACCAACTCCTGGAGTCCACTCAATCCCATGTCCATTGATGCCATCCAACCATCTCATCCTCTGTCGTCCCCTTCTCCTCCTGCCCTCAGTCTTTCCCAGCATCAAGGTCTTTTCCAATGAATCAGCTCTTCTCATGAGGTGGCCAAAGTATTGGAGTTTCAGCTTCAACGTCAGTCCTTCCTATGAACACCCAGGACTGATCTCCTTTAGGATGGACTGGTTGGATTTCCTCACAGTCCAAGGAACTCTCAAGAGTCTTCTCCAACACCACAGTTCAAGAGAATCAGTTCTTCTGTGCTCAGCTTTCTTTATAGTCCAACTCTCACATCCATACATGAGCACTGGAAAAGCCATAGCCTTGACTAGATGGGCTTTTGTTGGCAAAGTAATGTCTCTGCTTTTTAATATGCTATCTAGGTTGGTCATAACTTTCCTTCCAAGGAGTAACCGTCTTTTAATTAACAGGCAAATTTGGCCTTGGAGTACAGAATGAAGCAGGGCAAAGGCTAATAGAGTTCTGCCAAGAGAACACACTAGTCATAGCAAACACCCNTGCTGAAGTCTGGCTTGGAGAATTTTGAGCATTACTTTACTAGCATGTGAGATGAGTGCAATTGTGCGGTAGTTTGAGCATTCTTTGGCATTGCCTTTCTTTGGAATTGGAATGAAAACTGACCTTTCCAGTCCTGTGGCCACTGCTGAGTTTTCCAGATTTGCTGGCAAATTGAGTGCAGCACTTTCACAGCATCATCTTTCAGGATTTGAAACAGCTCAACTGGAATTCCATCACCTCCACTAGCTTTGTTCGTCGTGATGCTTTCTAAGGCCCACTTGACTTCACATTCCAAGATGTCTGGCTCTAGATTAGTCATCACATCATCATGCTTATCTGGGTCATGAAGATCTTTTTTGTACAGTTCTTCCATCTATTCTTGCCACCTCTTCTTAATATATTTTGCTTCTGTTAGGTCCAGACCATTTCTGTCCTTTATCGAGCCCACCTTTGCATGAAATGTTCCCTTGGTATCTCTAATATTCTTGAAGAGATCTCATCTTTTCCCTTCTGTTGTTTTCCTCTATTTCTTTGCATTGATCGCTGAAGAAGGCTTTCTTATCTTTTCTTGCTATTCTTTGGAACTCTGCATTCAGATGCTTATATCTTTCCTTTTCTCCTTTGCTTTTCGCCTCTCTTCTTTTCACAGCTATTTGTAAGGCCTCCTCAGCCATTTTGCTTTTTTGCATTTCTTTTCCATGGGGATGGTCTTGATCCCTGTCTCCTGTACAATGTCACAAACTTCATTCCATAGTTCATCAGGCACTCTATCTATCAGATTTCTAAATGATTACCAGAGTAAGTTAACAACCATCACCACATATAGTTATGACTTTTTTTCTTTTAAAGTAAATAGCATATTTTGCTTATTACCTAATAAAGTACCTGGAAGGAGATAGCTGCTGGTGTTGGTTCTATGATGTTGGAGGTGTCATGTCTACCATTGTCTTGAAACTTCCCTCATGGTCTCTAAATGGTTGCTGTGTCTCCGGGCACAGAATCTGTATTCAGGGCAGGGACAAAAGGCAGATGCAAGTTATACTGTCTTTTATTAAGAAAGAAAAATCTTTCAGGCCTTCTAGCATTGCCCATGATATTTTCGCCTGTATTCCATTGCCTAGCACTGTGTTACATGGCTCTCTCTACCTGAAACATAGGTCATGGACTCAACCTATGAACTACGGACCCTGCCATTAGTTTACAGGGTCATGACTATTTTTCCCTGACCTGGGGATCTAGAGCTCCAGGATTATTAAGCTGATGGCTTAATAATCTGCTTGATGTACTGTCATTTATTGTCATCTTTTCTTGAAACTTTTTATTCTGTAACTCAGTCATTTTCTAAAATCTGCATAAGAAGAAAGATATTGTTAATATCTAACAATCTTGGATCTTCTCAAATGTACAAGGAGCCTGCATAGTCATGAAAATCTTCAAATTATTCCCTCAAAAGTAAGAATTTTGACTTGTCAGAGAGACTATGTAAATAGCAGGAAACCGGTGGCTTTTGATCTCGATCTGAAAACCTTGGCCAGGAAAGTCCTTTGGGGAATTCTTTCAGGAATTTGTAAGTAGGGAGGATACCTGGCAGTGGAGGGCTTATCTGGGCAAAGTGATGGTACACTGGTAAATAGATTGCATAATTTTGAATTTGCCAGAAAGCTTCAGCTTCTGTCTTATGCTACTTGGACCAATTAAGGTATCCCTCCTCAGATGGCAATACTGCAGCAATTGAGTTAAAAAGAAGAATTAAAAAAGAAGAAAAGAAAAGCCCCTTAAGAAAAGAGAGAAACTGTTTGATTTCTTCAGTGTTCAGGGTTGCTATTTTTAACTTAAGAGGTTGGTGCCGAACACTAGGGTATAAACACTAAATCTACCTTGATTTTCAAGGAACTCATACTATCATAATCTGTGTCAAAAGAACTTTGGTTTTGTGTTCAAACCTCTCTATTATTTGAAAGCTTCTGTGGGAGCCTTGCTTTAGAACTGCACTCTCAAAAAGATACCTGATTTCTACCAAAATCTGAACTGGAAGGTAATTGCTATTTATATTACCTACTGCCTATCAGACACTGCAAAGACCGGCTGTCACTAAACGTTAACCTTACAACTTACTACTTGACTTCCAGTTTGACTTTCTGTTTTGTTCTGTATAACCAACACACGCCATTATTCCCTAGGAGGAAGCTCATGTGTATATTTAGACATCTATCTTTTTTTTAAGTGGCAATGCATGTTTTGTCCACAATTTGCTTCCTATATCAGACATTTAGTAATCAAATATTTTCCCACTGATTTTTATTACATATTTAAAAATGCTTTGCTTTAATTTCTGATGGACATTCAATCGGCAGAGGCTCCTACTGCTCGAAGCATCAGATATCCTCAGCCTACAACTTCTGTGTCAGGTCGTTAATATTTCATAGGATCTGAACATGCTCTAGGAGCTTATTAACCTATATAATGAGGTGGAGAGTTTGATTCACTAAAATTCCAGGGCCTTTTCTCCACGAGATTAATAGCGTTCACAAGACTTCCCTGGGGGCTCTGCAGGAAGCCGGGGGTCATGAGCTGGAGTGGGTTACATGAGTGAAATGGCTGGGTGGGAAAACAGGAGGGGCGAGTGGCATGATGGTGGAATCAGAGGAAGAAAGAAAATCAGACAGACACAAAGAAATGTACACATAGAGAAAGTGACATAGACAGATACACACACGCAAAAAGAAGCTTCTGTGTCAGAGCAGCTACTGTGGAGCCTCTTAGCAGAAGAATGTGTCCTTAGGAATTTTAGGATGTTTCACTGTGTCATGTGTTATTTAAGCTCACATGCAGCTCTTTTGGGCTTCCCAGGTTGTGTTACTGGTAAAGAACTCGCCTGCCAATGCAGGAAACGTAAGTAATGCAAGTTCGATCCCTAGGTTGGGAAGATCTCCTGGAAGAGGTCAGGGCAACCCACTCTAGTATTCTTGCCTGGAAAATCCCCATGGACAGAGAAGCCTGATGGGCTACAGTCCACAAGGTTGTACAGAATCAGACATGACTGAAGCAACTTAGCATGCACAGCTCTTTCAAGAAAACCAAACATGAAGATTTAGACTCTGTCAAGACTGCTGAGATCAGATGTGTGTTGCCCTGGGTGATGCGTAAATGGACAGAGACTGGTCTCAAGGCCATCAAGTTATATTTGGATTTCTTTAGGATTTAAGCCTCTTCCCCCTCCTTCCTACCCCTTCCCACCTGGTCTCCAGTTGCTGGGGAAAATTTCCTTTTAAAGTGAGACATCTCTGGAGTGAATTATGATTTGTTCCAGACAGCATGTATATATTGGAAAGGGTATGTTGACCTTGGAATCAAAAGTCCTACTTTCCAATCCCTTTTGTGGCATTTATGAACTCCTCATCTGAGTTTTCATACCTATCATGGAGCCTCAGCACAAGATTATAAGAAGTGAGTGAAAAAAATGCCTGTAAACATTCCTTTCACCATGTTTGGCATGTAATGAGTTAAATGGATCTCATATCTAGATTAGTGGAGAATACCTAGACTGTACCATCAAGTTTTTTTTTTTTTTTTTTTTTTACCCTGATCTTCCTATATGGGGAAAACTGAAGAGTTGTTTCTATTACTAATACCATTTTCTAATCAAGAGCAGTTTCTGGAGTCATCTATAAAAGAAATCCAAATTAGCATCAATTCCCTCATTATCTCCCCTTTAAAATGCAAAGCTTCCTTGTTTGCAAGCTCAATTGTGTCCAACTCTTTGTGACCTCAACTGTAGCCTACCAGGCTCCTCTGTCCATGGAATTTTCCAGGCAAGAATATTTGAGTGGGTTGCCATTTCCACCTCCAAAGGATCTTCCTGACCCAGGGATCAAACCTGTGTCTCCTGCAGCTCCTGCTTTGGCAAGCAGATTCTTTACCATTGAGCCACCTGGGAACCCTGTTGCTGAATTTTGTAAATAAGAAACTAAGGGGGAAAATTGAAGGATAAAATCCACATGCTTTCTGCTCCGTATATATCTTCAGCAGACTCACTGTGGAATAACATTTTTCCCCATCAGTTAGGCCAAGGGAACATTTGTTCCTGAGCCACTGGAGCTCTGATGGCAAGATACTCAATGCACATTACATATCCAGTGCTTGAATTCAAGAACAGGTGGCCTCTGACCCACAGGGCTCAGCAGAAAGAGAGACAGAGGCATGACAGGGGCCAATGTAGCGTCTTGGGCTTGACTCACAGAGCAGAGCAGGTACCAAGAATCCTTGTGAAGACACTGACTTCTGAGGAGTGCTCTCACCTCACTTCCCACATATACTTCAGCTCAGCATCACTGTCTTGCCTAAGTAATATCAGAGGTGGCCTCACCGTACAGTCTCTGCAATGAATGCCAAAATGGTACCTCGGGGTCTATACCTTGATCTCCAGCCGAAACAATGACATCTCACTGTTAACTAAAGCTGTATAACACTCCTTGGTTTCCACCAGGGCAAGAAGTGATTGACATCTTCTCCTATATCGTTTAAGTTGATGTCATTCCAAGAATAACTTCAGACGCATAAAACACAGTTGAGTAAGGATGGTGCAGGGTAGGACTGAAAGGCAGCTGGAAAGGTTGTCTTTCTTCTAGTCCCAACACCATCAACCCATATGTCTTAAACAGGGCATTGTCCTTTTCTGTTGACCAAGCTGGAGGACTACAGGACTTTAGTCCCATCCTTGCTTTTGACATAATGGGGAAATAAGGCTGAGATCATTCAACATAAAACTAAGGTCTCCCAATTGTTACACTAGAGAGCTTGCTTTTATTCCACTTAACAGAAATATTTGGGCTTTTGTGGGGACCCAGGTCTCCTGCAATGTAGGCAGATTCTTTACTGTCTGAGTCACCAGGAAAGCCCATTTGTAGGGACAAAGGCAAACAAAGATTAAAAAAAAAAAAAATCGTTGACCAAAACTGTCTAAAATGTTTTCTTTAGGGATTTCTCTGGTTGTCCAGTAGTTAAGACTTCACTTTCCAATGCAGGGGGTGTAGGTTTGACCCCTGGTCGGGGAGTTAAGATCCCATATGCCTGGTGACCAAAAACCCAAAGATAAATGGAAGGATTATTTGAAACAAACTCAATAAAGACTTTAAAAATGGTCCACGTCCAAAATAAAAAAATAATAAAATATTTTCTTTAGAAAAAGGTATTAAACTTGCAATACCTAGAATTTATAGCTTCTAAGAATTGCCATATAAAAACAAACTTCAAGACCAGGCTGCATGGTTATCTAAAAGGAAACTAGATGTTAAGTATTGTGAGATTTCAAAGTTTGCTTTAGAATCAGGAAACTCTGATTGTCCCAGCTGGGCAGTAGTGGTTCATAGCTTCAAACCAAAAGCACTTCACTTCCTTGTCTGAAGAAGGAAAGCTTGTTGCTAGTGGTTACTCATTTCTACAAAGCCAGAACAGATGATTTTTGTGTATCTGTCAAATGAGAGGTACAGTCTAGCCGCTACTACACGTGTGCGTTTCCCTTTAATGATGTATGTGGCTTGCATTAATATGGAAATAGATGCAGCCCTAAGGCACTTTTGAAGTTGTCAGGGCTGTTCTCTTGCGACAAAGTTTTCATGTCTCCCTTCATTGTACAGTGCTCCCTTGATTTTAAAATCCATGCTTACCTGATGTATTGTAATTATGGAATCAAAAATGACAGGATGATGCTATTCCAAAGTTAAAATGAATGATAATAATACCTTAGGTTTATATAGTGTCTTTCTTCTAAAAAAGTAAAAGAGTTTCTGCATATATTATCTCATGTATCCTCTTGACACCCCTGTGAGGTAGGATGAGCCCCATTTTACAGATGGAGGGCCAGTGCAGGTAGGTTGCCTGACTCTTCCTAGGTCAGTTGTATGGTCTGGCCACTGAACCACTCCAGTAGGAAGCATTAAAGGGCCATGTTCACTGCTGAGCTGCCCTAGAATTTCACATAGTTTATCTGGAGCATGCATCATTACATCCCTCCAGTAATGGGTGACACTATACTGTCTGATCTCTTCTACTAGGTCTTTGATAATCAGATTGTTTCTTTCCTATATTCTTTCCTAGCCTACCTGCCCTTCCTTTCCCCTGTAAACATCACCTATCAGCTTGTCATTCTGTCATATTCCCCGGAGTCAAGAAGGGCTAAAGCATACTTCCTGCCCTTCAGGAGCTCATAGGATGGTGAGAGAACCAGAGAAGGAAGTCAGGCAATTATTACATGGAGGTGTAACATACTCAGGGTGTTTCCCAAGACAGGAGGCTTTACAATGTCTGGTAAGACAGAGGACTGACCCAGGAACACCTTTAAAGACAAGGACCCTATTTAATCCTATTTGTAAGTTTCCCACACCTACATAGAGGCATGCATACACAGTAAAAATATTGAAATATGTATTTTAAATCAAGTTCATGGACTGTTAAGAAAATCAGTTCTGTTTCTATACCATTATAATCTAGACAGCTGACTCTGAGTTCTAAGCTGGTAGGGCAAGAAGAGCAAACTGTGCCCCAACTTGTGGCAATCAGCCCACTTTCCTGACCCCTTCTTCTCATCCCAGACTCTAGCTGCATCTTGAGGAGCTCATGGCTACTTATGTGGAGACCCAGTTCTGTCCAAACACATTGCAAACATGAACCAGTGGTTTAGAGAGGTGTGTACCAGAGTGTGGTCTGCTCCAGAGGGAGGGCCATGGGAAGAAGCTCACACCAGCCCTGATAGTGGGCTTGGGGCCACTGAACAGAGAATTTGGGAGTTCTGGTTACCTGGAGCATATTCTAGAAGAAGGGTGGACTCTGGATAGGTATATCCCCTTGGCTTCATGGACCACTTACCCCATGCGGAAGGGTAGGGTTTTCTCTGAAGGAAAACCAGAGCAGAGCCTTGGGCAAGGACCCCTCTTGCCAGAGTCTAAGAATAGTACCCTTGAATGTGAACTTTAGAGAGCAACCCAGTTGTTACAAGCTGGGAAATACCTTTAAAGTCTTTAGCTTCATTTTAAGAAGTCACACAAAATTTCTTTCTCCCCAACTCACCTGAATACCTGGCAGCCCAAGTTTTCAATTGCTTAGACCAATACCCTTCTAGGCACCCTTGACTCTCTCTAACATCCCACGTTCCTGCGTATAAGTCACTTCAGTCATGTTCAACAACTTTGTGCACCATAGCCCACTAGGCTCCTCTGTCCATGGCATTCTCAAGGCAAGAATACAGGAGTGGATTGTCATTCCCTTCTCCAGGGAGTCTTCCTGCCCAGGGATCAAACCCTGCATCTCTTAAGTCTCCTGCATTGGCAGGCAGGTTCTTTACCCCTAGTGCCACCTGAGAAGCCCCTCTGCTAAGTTGCTTCAGTCGTGTCTGACTCTGTGTGACCCCAGAGATGGCAGCCCACCAGGCTTCTCCGTCCCTGGGATTCTCCAGGCAAGAACGCTGGAGTGGGTTGCCATTTCCTTCTTCAATGCGTGAAAAGTGAAAGTGAAGTCACTCAGTCGTGTCTGACTCTTAGTGACCCCATTGACTGCAGCCTACCAGGCTCCTCTGTCCATGGGATTTTCCAGGCAAGAGTACTAGAGTAGGGTACCATTACCTTCTCTGGAGAAGCCCCTCTAACATCCCACATATACTGGCAAATCCCCCAAACCTATCCAGATTCTAGCCTCTTCTCACTTTTCTCCCTGTTACTGCCATGGTCTAGGCTTTCAACATTTCTTGTCCAGAACTTTATAAGAGCCTCCTAACTGGATTTCCTCCCCCAGCCTTGTCTTCACCCTTGTACTTGTTACTGTCTACCCACCGCATAATACCTAGAGCAACCCTCCTGAAATCCAAGTCAGATCTAGTCATTCTTCTGCTTAACATCTAAGGCCTTTGCAACAACCCTTCAGCATGAAGGCCAATTCTATTCTCCTCACCTCCTGAATCATCTCCTGTTTTTTTATCCCTTAGTCACTCAACTCCTATCACATTAGCATTCCTGGAACCCATGGAGCACACCTCATCTCAGGGACCTCTTTCTTGCTGTTCCCGCTGCTTAGAATACTCGAAGATATCTGATCATCTTGTTCCTAACTTTCTTCAGATCTCTGCTTAAAATCACCATTCCAGGTGATCATATTCCTGATTCCCCCCATGATCTCATTCTCTTCATCCTATCTCATTTCTTCCATTGTACTTATCACAGAAAGCATATACCATAAAGACATCTTTGTTTTCATACACACCTCACCACATACACACACTAGAATGTAAGCTCTGCAAGGCTAGACACTTTGTTTATCAGAGCCTAGGACCATGTGAGCACCTAATAGTCACTCAATTAAATTTTGCTTAATTTTGCTTAAGGTAGCATGGGGCCCTCCTCCCTTCCTTGCTCTGGTCTTTGCTAGACATTCATTCCAGAATTCAGTTCTGCCTTTATCCATGATTATTTTTGGACTAATTTTGAAAAATTATTTAAATGAGAGCATAAGCGACATAAGTCTGTGATAGTGATGAAAGTGAAAGTGTTAGTGGCTCAGTCGTGTCTGATGCTTTGTGACCCCATAGACTGTAGCCTACCAGGCTCCTCTGTCCATGAAATTCTTCAGGCAGGAATACTGGGGTGTGCTGCCATTCCCTTCTCCAGGGGATCATCCTGACCCAGGGATCAAACCTGGGTCTTGTGCATTGCAAGCAGATTTTTTTTACCATCTGAACCACCAGGGAAGCCCTTATTGTTTTAGTTGGCATATTGCCTCAAGTTTCCAGATTAAAAGTGATGAAAGGTGATATTCAGCAAATGTCTATATTATAGAGGAAAGAAGTGCATTCGCATTAGTGTGAATCTTGGCATATTTTCTATGGTTCTGAACCTAATCACATCCCATCTCCTATTCTCTTGGGTATGACATTAAGTCAGCGAAAGTTGACTGACCCTCTTACAATGGATTTAAGCAGTGAGTGAACTTCCTTAAGGCAGCATGGGACCCTCCTGTCTTCCTCGCTCTGGTCTTTGCTATATTTATATGTCCTTCCTTAGTTGTTACTTTGAAATGCTATCTAATTATGCCCTCCTAATATAACTAATTTCCATAAGCCACACATAAAACTCTAATCATTTCTGTAGTCAAATTTTGCCTCAACAAAGTGTAACCTCCTCAAGGTCAATAGCTATATCTTATTTTCTTTTTAGCTTTCATCTCACATAATTCCTATACGTTTTTCTCCCAACATGAGACCACATGAGTCATGGGTGTGTGAACCATGGCTCAATAACTTAAAGTCATATTTAAAAAAGAAACTATCTTTTGTTATTTGGACTTCAGGGAGGGCTTAGCTCCAAAGCAAGTGTTGAAATGTTTCTTCCTGTGGTAATTGATATCCTCTAAGCAAACTCCTTATTACATCTTACAGTTAATCCTGCTTATTATTTTTATGATGATCATGGGTTGCTAATTTAGGTCACTGAGAACAGAGAAATACAGACTACCCACATCTTCCTTAACTTTTTTTCTGAGCCGATGTATATTTATTATGGAGAACTTTGATAAGTAAACTAGTGAAAGAGAAAAATAAAAGCATCCCTGATCCATTTCCTAGGAATAACCATGATTAGCATTTTGGTTTGTGTCCTTCCATTGTTTGATCATAATGCATTTATTGCTTTGTTCCTGATTTTAATTTTTTCAACTTATTTATACAAGTAATATGTCATTCTCCTTTTGGAAAATATAAATATCAGAAACAAAAAGAAAGGGGCCATCACTGATAATCTCACCATCCAGAGATCTCCGCTGTTAACCTTTTAGGAAATATCTCTTTATAATTGCATTTACACATATACTCATACATAAAAATTATAGAGTACATATATTGTCTCTACTAAAATGCTAAAATATAACATAATACTCTACAAACCTACTTTCATCACTTACTAAATCATACCATTAAGTATTTTTTACATCATCATGTTTTTCATACTCCATATTTTCCCATTATGTGGATATACCAGAACCTATTTTTTCATCCCCTGTTATTGAATATATCATGTTGTTCCCTATATTTTTTTCTATTTAAAGTGGACAATGCATGCAAGAACACATTCTCTTTTTTTATGTTTATGAAATTTATGGATATGGAATAATCGGGGAAAGATAGCAGACTTCTCTACTTTTCTCTCTCTCTTTTTAACTTTTCATAATATTTTCTTGGTCATATCTACATACAGAACATGAATGTCTCCTATCGAATCCTTTCCTTTATAAAATATTCACCAATATCGGGCACTTAAACTTGGTTGATCCCTGCTATTTATCAGGCAAATATAGTATGGTATTAAAATGGCTTTAGTTGCATGGACGTTTTGATAGTTCAACACACAAGAGGATTCTTTCTGAATCAAGCAACCTCACCAAATTCCCCAATTCCAGATACCTTGACAGGCAGTCATGTTAACTCCAAGAATGTTTAAAAATTAAATTGAACATTTTAAATTTATGAGAAGTATTTTGTGCTGGCCTTATATGCTACAGAGTTTCTTCGATCCACATTAATTCGATACTATAAGCATTTTTACTAGGTAATAATTGCTAACTCACAGCATAATCTGCCAAGTCTCACACATGCATAAGTAAATATACTTATTGTAATTTTGACCTTTCATCTCTTTCAGCTCCTTAAGGCAAGACAATAGGAATCTTAAACAAAGAAACCCAAAACAGTTCCTTCCAAACTCATTAGGGAAAAAGAGGAGGAAAGTCAGTGAAGAGGCCGCACTGCCTTGTACCTGAGTGCAGGTGAGATGCGCAGGGATTGATATACGTGTTGTCATTTTCTGGACCATTAAAAATCCTGTCACCTCTGGAATGAAATGCTGCAGTGATTTACCAGCAGATGACATAACATCGCGCTATCATTTAGAAAGAGAAATGAGAAGCACAGGTATTGAACTGAACATATTTTTAAGTTTATCACCTTAAAAAATAAGATATTCTGTGCAGGAGAAAACGTGTAAATTTATTCTCACGGATCAAGTACTCCATCTAAATCATTTTGATTTAAATGACAAACTAAGCTTTGGAGGAATAAACAAGTGAATGAGAGAAAAGCTTTTAGCAAGAGAGCCAAGAGAATGCCTGGTAACAAATTGCAAGCTCTTTGAGATAGGTTTTCAAGGCCATTTAAGCGATTTTTTTTTTTTTTTTCTGTTCTTAAGACTTCATTCACCTCTAGAGTAAGCCAGAGTAAGATGATACCAAAACAATCATTTTTGTTTTTCACATAAGCTTCTTTATATGACCCAGAAGTAGCAAAGCCTCAGTAATAGCAAGCACCTGCCTGTGACCCATTCAAAAAGTTAAAGAAAATACACATCTTTTTATTGTGGTAATGCAGATGTCTGAATGTGGTCTAAGCAAGAGAAAATAAAATAGACTTTGAGGATTTTTTTCTTATCATAAAATAGTTCACTTGTATTTTGTCATAATACATCAGAAAATTTATTATTTTTAAAAAAATAAATGTAAAGTTTTATAAAGATCATCTATATGCTGTGCTTAGTTGCTCAGTCATGTCTGACTCTTTGCAACCACATAGACTGTAGCCTGCCAGGCTCCTCTGTCCGTGGGGATTCTCCAGGCAAGAATACTGCAGTGAGTTGTCATGCCTTCTTCCAGGGGATCTTTCCAACCCAGGGATTGAACTCAGGTACACTGCATAGCAGGTGGATTCTTTATCATCTGGGCCAACAGGGAAGCCCAAAGATCATCTATAAATGTCTACAAATGGAATTGATACCTACTCAGAAATCATCTGTAGAATCTGAAGATGCTCCATTTAGGGTTAAAACATGATTTTTGAAGTTTATATTAACTGTTTCTGCAGCACTGGCCAGCTGGAGAGTAGCTAGTAGAGAATATGCTATATGAAAGAAACATTGGGTGTTTTAGACCTGCAAGCACCTAGGTGGGATAAGACAGCTGAGATCTCTAAGGTGAAAGAGGAGTGAATCTGTGTTGTGTTGTTCTAGGAAAAAAAAAAATTAATGTGCTAGAGAAGGCAAAATCTCCAGAAGAATGCCTGGCACAAATACTGGAAATGTGATTTTAGAGCACGATTTAGCCCTGGTCCCCTCTTCCTATCGGCACTTAGACCAGAAACACACACCGGCTAACTTGGAGGCCATATTTACATATGAAGACCCTGTTCTCTTGGATCTAATCAGTTGTGTCAGGGGTCACATGTTAAGATTCCCTTTCTCAAAAACCCAAAGAAAGAGACTCTAGTCAGATGGCTGTGGACAGTGGAACTGTCTACAAGATCAGAGTTGGCTTAATGGCAAGGCAGTGTTACTGGAGTCTGTTGGATGAATCCAGCCTATAAAAAAAGAAAGAACCAAATGTTTAGGGAGAAGAGATAAGAGAGTGAAGCCCAGAGAAAGTGATGGAGATAAAAACAATTGATGTTATTCCAGCTTATAAAAGTCCAGAATCAGGTTAGCCAAAATGATCCTATATCCTTTTAAGAACCCCTCTTCACCCCCACTCTGGAAGCTGTTTTGTGTAGGTTTTCTAATCCTTCAAATAAAAAAAATCTTTAATCAAATAACTCAGAGTCATCTCTTTCCTTATCCCTGTCCTTCAGATGCTAAAACTAGGATGAATGAGTATAAGTTACAGGGAAACGGCTCTCGTTGAGTGATGAAAACTGTCCAGACCCAGCAGTGATGGTTACTGAAGTGTTCAAGCAGGATTTATAATCCACTCCTTGCTATCACAGATCATGCCACTGGAGTTGATTATGTTTGTTTTGTGTTGTTCCATTTATAATCTTTGGTTACAGTCAGAGCAGTGGTTAAGCTTTAGACAAAAGTAAGTCCCTAACTTTGTCCCCACATGACCCTCACCCTCACCGATTGCCCCCAGTTCCACCAGTAATTGCTTGGTCTGCATATTGGGGAAATGACTGTGTACACCAAAGCTCTTTGACCTTGTGAAGTTTTCTAAATCTCCTCTCAAAACCTCAATTTTGTCATCTATAAATTAGGTTCACAGTCCCTTTCCAAAATCTTTGAGACAGAAGTATTTCAGATGCCAGAATTTTAAGATGATAGGTAGTTCATGATGTTCACATGCTGTATTTTACATAGATGCTCACTGAGTTTGCACAGACACCCTCTAATTATGCTGTATCTGCCGTGAAATATTTGGATATTCACACCCACTGTACTAAAGACTGTAAATCAGCCTTACATCAACTCAGGTTAGATCTTGCTGTCAAATGAGTTGACCACAGAACCAACAAAACCCTTTTTTGCTTCAGAATCTTTTGGATTTCAGGACTGTGGTTGGGATTTGTGATCTAGAGTACTTACCTTCTAGGAGCTGTAAGAATAAAATATGGTTGTGCTGTAAAGCAGTGGGAATGGGCTGGCCTGTGTGTCTACTGCCAGTGTTCAGTTATGGTGGTTTCTGGCTGTTTTCTCTTCCTTCTCAACCTTGAGTGACAACTTCAGCCCAGCCAAGCCCAAACTTTGTGAGAGGCTTCAAAGTCAGCTCCATAGCCAGCTGAAATCTCTTTCTGGGGTGTTTGTCATGCAGCAAGCGCTCTGTGTTAACTACCATCACAACTATTTCCACCACTAGTAGGGGTATCATTATTATCTTTCAACCCCAGAAGCCAAGTGCATAACTATGATTTCTTTTTTAAGAAGATTTTGCATCCTAAGTGACATTTTTTACTGTCAATTCAAAAGTATAGAAAAATGAAAGATCTGGAAACAGTAAAAAAAAAAAAGTTTCTTTTATAGGTAAAAGGATAGTCAAAAGGCAACATACATACAAGTTTGCCTTCAAGGTCATCTTTATCTTGGCTGCCATCACACCATCAGATTCTAATCAAAATTGCCATTTAAGTCACAGATTTTGTTAATCTAAACCATACCCATGCATACCCTAAATGAGAATTTTAACTTCTATGCCGTTATTCCTAAGATGTTTTAAGAATGGAAAATAATCAAAACTCTTACTGGAAAGGCTCTCCTTTCTAAACCTTAGCAGTTTCTTATGCTTTGTAAAATGCTGCTTTTAAAAGTCCAAAACACTCTTGTGGTATCCAAAGGAGGTAAAAAGTGCTGTCAGCATTGATTCAATCTTTCCATCCCACCTAAGATGATCTACAGGGCTGGGAGTTTCTATGTACTGCGCTTTTAAACATTTCAAATTGTTGAAATTCTGATAGAAATTTCATTATTTTGCCTACCTCCTCCCTCAGAACTAAGCACTAACTTCTCTTCTTTGGCAATCATCACTGACCCCAAATCTAAACACTACAGGATAGACCAGCAGAGACTAATAAGAGAATTCTAAAAAGAGAGAGTTAAATACTTCATAAACACTAACAGAGATTTACTAAGAGCACTCAAGATCAGAGAAAGTTTTAAGAACAAGGTCACAGATGATTGTCCATGTAGGCAAGGCCAAACCTTCCTGTGCCAAAATGGTCTAATTTGTTGCATACCAGCAAGAAAAGTATCTAAAAGACGATTGATTTAATCTCATTAATGGTTTAACCACCCCCTCCTCAACCCACCCACAACCAGCACTGATGTGATAGATTTTCCACAAATTTGCCTCTAAATAAAAAGAATAATCAAATTTGGAATTAAGCAAATTACTTCAGCCTGCCATTTAAAAACAGCCCAAGTAATTGAATTAGCTAAATTTATTAGGAGTAAATGTGAATGAATTCAGAAATTGAATTTGGGGACTAGCCCTGATGCAGTCTTTACATCAGTATGTCAGAGAGCAAAGCTACATGAAAATGCTTCGTCTTTCTAGAACCTGAAAATACAGAAAACAAAACAGAGGATGATGTACAGATAAAAATGAGTTTTTTCCCACATCATCATACAACAAAGAGTCCATAATATCTATTGGAATAACCAAGCCATTTTATGGTGTGTGAGTATCTACTTATGTCCTATGATTATTGATGGAGTTGAGCTTCTCAGCCTGGCCATATCTTTTTTTTTAAGTATTTTGGAAGCATTTTGAACTTTTTAGAAAAGTTTCCTAATTTTTCCCTGCTGGTCCCCTGGTCCACTGTTATGGCTTAGATTTTTTTGTTCAGTTGTGATTACCAAGGATGAGCAGTTAGCATTTAGTTTTGAAGGAGGGGTAAGTGGAAGAGGGAAAATGGCATTTCAGAGTCTGAATAGGGGAACTGTTACCTGTTTTCACGTTTACAAAACAGCTGTTCTTTGTAACCCTGGCACTATGTTACCAGCCCACATCAGTGTCATTTAGGTAACAGGCAAAGAGAACTGACTTCAGCCCAGATGCCTGATATATGTATCATCACTGAACCCCCACGACTCCGTCACTATTACTCATCACAACCCTGTCACTATTGTTGTCCCACTTTACAGATGATGAAGCCGAGACCCCAGAATGTTAGATCACGTACCCTGTGTTATTCAGCTATATGTGATGAAATTAAAATTCATACTATTATTTCTCTGAGTTTGAAAACTGTTATTAAAAGTTAATCAACAAATACTAATTTAAATGTCTATATTTTACTTAAAGAAAATAATTTTCACTCTTAATAACAGCAGTGATAATCTACTTGCTTTCTACTTTCAGTCCCAGTTTTCCTGCACTGCTTTCATTTCACAGCAATCTGGGGTGTTGGTAGTAAGGACAGTTGCCATTTTTATTTTACAGATGAAGAGGCAGAGACTCAGTGAATTTAAGTAACATATCTAAAATCACACATTTATAAATAAATGTGCATCTCAAGACCAGGTTTTTGAGATCAAATCCTAAAATTTGTACTACCCTCCACGGCCTCCCCTATCCAAGGACAATGAAAACAGAATGAAGAACCAAAGTCTATCTTCTCATCTCTGATACCTAAATATAACCAGGTCTCTAAGATTTTGTTTATTTAGAAAAGGGAAATAATTCTATGGCAAATGGTTGGTCACTTCATTCAAATTAACAAGAGATCAACTATTCTGTTTTCTCAGTGTTGATCTGACACAAAGTAGATTGTCACGTGGTCCTTCTGGCAGGACCCGTAGGCATAATCCTCCTAGAGATGAAAAATGTCACTATTGTAAATTACCCTCTCAGTTTATTTCATAAAGCCTCTGGGTTACAATTTAATCTCACCTTTGCTCAGCTCCTCAGGGGCACCAGTTGCTTTCCTGATTTACAGGGAAAGTGTTAAGCTTCGTTTTTCTTAAGCCACGAGACCAAAGCCGTCAGAAGCAGAGACAACAGGGATCTGACAAGGCCAGGAGGAAATTACACGTCCTTCTCCTGTGTACCTGCCTGAATGTTTATGTGGGATTGGGGAAGGACAAGATGCCCTTCCTCCTGTGAAGTCTCTGCTGATCATAGAAGCAGATTTCAAATAATCTGTTCCATTTTGCTCCTCTGGGCTCCTTGGCTTTGTAAACTGTCAGCAAGCTGTCAAAGTGGGGAGCTAAGATCTTGCAGCCTCTCTGGGCGGATGCTGCTGGAATCCTGTCTGTGAGATGGCAGATGCAGAGGCTGGAGCAAGAACTAACTGCGTCATTCCAATAGTGCTAAATTCCCCAGGCTAATTAGGGTTTCACATTCTTTTATAACAGTGAGTAAAAAAAAAAAAAAAAAGATAGCTACTTGGAGATTCCATTAGAAGCAACACACTTTCAAGGTGCCTGAAACTGCCCAGGTATTGTTGCCAATAGGTAAAAGGAAAGCTTCCTCTCTTGATTTGAAGCTATAAGTTTTCTGTTTCACCGCAGATCATCTGCTGTTCTTACCTCCAACCAGAGATACAGGGAAGCACTTTCATCGGTCCCTGAGACAACACAGTCTGCCATGATTGTTGATCATGATCATGCCAGGTCAGGAAGTGAGTGCTGCAGAGCAGGAAGTAGGAGAGAGAAGCAAAATAGTAGCTGCTTTGTGGGGAGTCCTTCCTATGTGGTTGGCCCAGGTAGGAAGAATCAAGTCTCTGATTTCACTTTGTGTGTGTGTCACTGAGTCATGTCTGACTCTGCGATGCTCTGGACTGTAGCCCACCAAGCTCCTCTATCCATGGGATTCTTCAGGCAAGAGTATTGGAGTGGATTGTCATACCCTTCTCCAAGGGATCTTCCCCTCCCAGGATTGAACTCAGATCTCCCACATTGCAGGCAGATTCTTTGACTGTCTGAGCCAGCAGGGAAATCCTGATTTCACTTTATCTTCCCAAAAACCCTATGGAAGAGATATGACTCTTGACCTCATTTCACAGGTTCAGAAAGCTGAGACTTGTCCATCATCAGAGTAAGTGGTGAAAAAAATCATTTGAATGTTTTATAAAAAGTCAGACAAAAGGGAGTCTGCAAGTGCAAAATTTTCTTCTTTTTAATGTGAAAACTCATCCTTTGAAGTGTCAACTCTTTGCTAAGGAAACCACATTCTTTTTATTTCACAATATTTTCAGTAGAATCATTTTATTTCTATCTTAGCCTCCATTTATCTTAAAATTCATCTTCAATAGAGCAGATAAAATATATATATAGAAGAAATGACTTAAAAACTGGCACTGATTATCCTAACTGATTGGACACCACAAATAAATATATAGCAGGTCAACATAATTACAAAATATCAAACCTATATGCATTCAGCCAAATGTCATTCAGCAAGTATTTGAATGGCTAGATGTTAAAGCCGAAACTCCAATACTTTGGCCACCTCATGCGAAGAGCTGACTTATTGGAAAAAACTCTGACGCTGGGAGGGATTGGGGGCAGGAGGAGAAGGGGACGACAGAGGATGAGATGGCTGGATGGCATCACTGACTTGATGAACGTGAGTTTGAGTGAACTCCGGGAATTGGTGATGGACAGGGAGGCCTGGCGTGCTGCAATTCATGGGGTCACAAAGAGTCAGACATGACTAAGCGACTGAACTGAACTGAGTGTCAAACCCATGTTAGATAATAAGGACTCATTAGTAAAAAGATAGATAACTTCCTTTTTTCCCCATGGAGCTTATAGAGAAAAAATACATAAAAAATGTATCATTTTGTATAAATAATTTGGTGTGTATAAAGCTGACAAGTTGAAATGAAACATAAGACAATGGTAGTCAATTTTTATATCAGAAACTTTCATCAAAAAGAGCACAAAAATGTGGATTATGCAAAATAATAGCATAAAAACAATTTTATTAGGGAAAAATGGTCACTATAATGCTTAAGAAGTAGTTATTAAAAAGAATTTATGAGAAAACGAAAGATAGAAAAGAAAGTATGTGATATGATGAGCAATAATAAATATGCAACATCCAAAACATTTTCTGATGAGCTTCATAACCATATGTCAGACTCTTCACTCTTGTGTCTTATTAGAATCCAAACAGGATGCAGAATGAACATCTCGTTGCACATATGCTACATGTACACTTGACTCTGTAGAAAATACCTTTCAGCAGATGATGTTTTTCTGATGCATTTGGGGTTCAGCAATGAAGGTATAGTTCAGTTCTTTCCTAAGTTTGAAGGAAAAGGTTTAGAAAATGAAATCTAAGCCAAGCAGTTTCTGTTACCCAGAGAGATAAACCAAAAGCACAGATGCAATATTCTTCAACTGCTTAATGGATTTTGAATCATTTTACAAAGACCTCACAGAGCATACCTCAATTTAGAAGAATAACCGTGAGACCTCCAATTAGAACTATAATTAAATGTCATTTGGGGACTAATAACCATGCTCACGGCATTGTCTGAGTTGATGACAGTGGGGAAGGGATGAGGTTACGCAGTTCAGCTTCTGGTCAGAAATGCCAGCTGATCATTAGACTCCAGTAAATTTCATGCATCAATGTATTTATTGCTACTATAAACTGAAAATATGAAGGGAAGGAAAGTAGAGATCTATTGATTGCGTGATGGGCCTTGGAAGTTCATTTTGATATCCATTATTCCTTGATAACAAATGTGCCCTCTAGTTTTACCCACTCAAACATGTTTTCATTTCTACCCTTTTGTGAAGATGAGCATAAAATAAGCATGCAAAAAAAATTTGGCATCCACACATGAAGGTGTAATTTTTGTCCTGGGACATCAATCAGGCCTCAAATCTCTACCCCACTGTGGAGACCTAAGGTCCTTTAGGGCTTGGGGTCTAGATCTCGAGAGGTTCAGACACCTTTGCTATCTTATTTCCCTGGAAAAGATAGGGATTCTCAACCAGCTCTTGAGATAAGTTGTTTAGCTATACAGTAAGTCCAGGAATGCTACTCTATGGGAGGAAAAAGAAAAGTGAAAGTCGCTCAGTCACGTCTGACTCTTTGCAACCCCATGGACTATACAGTCCATGGAATTCTCCAGGCCAGAATACTGGTGTGGGTAACTGTTCCCTTCTCCAGGGGGTCTTCCCAACCCAGGGGTCAAACCTAGGTCTCCTACCTTGCAGGTGAATTCTTTACTAGCTGAGCCACCAGAGAAGCCTATTGTGGGGGCGAGGGTGGGGGGATGCAAAATTTTGAAAGAGCTTACAGTTCCTTTGCTTTACTTTAAGATTCTTAGAAAAGAAACACATAGAAAACCAGAACTTGTCTTTCATCTTTGAGCTCAGTTGCTTCAGCCAGTATTCCCAGGTGGCGCTAGTGGTAAAAAATGGTAAAGAACCTGCCTGCCAATGCTGGAGACAAGAGTTGCAGGTTTGATCCCTGGGTCAAGAAGATCTCCTGGAAGAGGAAGTGACAACTCACTCCAGGATTCCTGCCTGGGAAATCCCATGGACAGAGGAGCCTGGGAGGCTACAGTCCATGAGGTCCCAAAGAGTTGGACATGACTGAAGGAATTTAGCACACACACTTCAGCTGGAACTGAGAACCCACTGCTTCTCCAAAGGTCTATTTAGAAATCAGAAACAGGAATGCATAGCAGGAAAATAACTCTAGATAATGGAATAAACTTGCGGTTAGAAGAGCATTTGAGGACATCATGTAAAAGAACCAAAAAAAAAAAAAAAAATCACTGTGCTTATTTATGAACAAAAGAAGCAAGAAAGCATATATTTAGGCTGCTGTGAGGCCAGAGCAAAAAGTGACTTCTGAGTAAATGGGAAGAAGTTGAGGAAGTTAGAGCATACAGGACGTGGGAGGATTCAAGCAGTCCAACAGGTACTTCCTGGCTTTGCAAGACCTATTTTGTCAAATCTGGCATATGGGACCATGCATCAGAGTGGACTTTGTGGGGAGTCTTATATATACCAGGTAAGTGACCAGATGTCTTTGCCAGTGTATAATAATTTCTGGGGAAGGGTTTTCAAAATTCAGGCCATACGACCCAAAATAGGAAACAACTCTTCTTGCTTTAAGGAAATTTATGGATAATTCAAGATAAGCCATCTGTGCAATAAGAAATACACATCCTACAGATGGTGAGAATTATAAGACACATAATATTTTTAATAATGGCAACATTTCAGATGTATTGTGTAAGACATATGTACATATGTTCATCTGGTCTGTTATGGTGGTACTTGTATTTACACACCACATTACAACGCATCTCTGATAAGGTGCTAGACACATAGTAAGCTATCAATAAGTCTGGAAGGAAGGCAAGAAGAAGGGAGGGAAGGAGAAAGGGGAGAAGAAGGAAGGAACTTCAGGGTAATATTGGGTAGAGTATTTGTTAATGTATATTAACTGTGATTGCCTCTATCTTTGTGTGTGTGTGACAATTTTGATTAATTTGACATCATATTTTGAATAGTTTTGCTTTTAAAAAGATTTTAATTTATTTTTTATTGAAGTTTATTTGCTTTACAACGTTGTGTTAGTTTTGGATACTCAGCAAAGTGGATCAGCTATACGTATACTTATATTCCCTGTTTGCCACCACAGAGCATTGAGTAGAGTTCCCAGCGCTATACAGAAGGTTCTCATCAGCTATCTATTTTATAAATAGCAGTGTATATATGTCAAACCCAATCAGAAAGTAAAACATGAATATTACACATTTATATATCTGTGTGAATCTAGAAAAATAGTATGTGTGAATGCTTAGTTGCTCAGTCGTGTCCAACTCTTTGTGACCCCATGGACTGTAGCCCTCCAGGCTTCTCTGTCCAATGAGATTCTCCAGGCAAGAATACTGGAATGGGTTGACATGCTCTCCTCCAGGGGATCTTCCCAACCCAGGGATGAAACCCAGGTTTCCTGAATTGCTAGCAGATTCTTTACTGTCTCAGTCACCAGAAAAATGGCATAGATTAACCTATTTGCAAAGCAGAAATAGGGACATAGACAGAGAACAGACATGGACACCAAGAGGGAAAGGGAGGGTGCAATGAGTGGAGGACTAATTTTCTTTTAATCTCACATGGTGTGCTGGAGCCAGCTTGCATGGCCACGTGTTAAATTTTCAGGAAATCTGTGAAGCAGTTGTTGAACATGGCAAATCTAATGAATTATATAAACTTGCAATTAAATAGATTATATCAAAAACTAAGGTAAAAAAATGCTCAAACTTGTTGCTTCCAATTACTTTACTGCATTGTCCCATGATTTAGCCTCTTGGGGTTACTACTTATGTTGCATCTGTTTAGGGGAAAAACTAAAATGGCATGCTGTTGTGATTATCTTCCCAACTCTACATCCAGTGAAGTCACATGGGTAGCTTGACTCTAGCTAAGGTAGCAATGTTCACTCAACAGAGATTGGCAAATACTACAAGTCAGAGCTTCTTTTGTGGGAGAGGAGGATGGTAGTTAAAGTTTAACCAACACACCACTGAGCAGACATCCTGGCATTTCATTGTGTCAACATGCATTCAGTTCAGTTCAGTCGCTCAGTCGTGTCCGACTCTTTGCGACCCCATGAATCGCAGCACGCCAGGCCTCCCTGTCCATCACCAACTCCCGGAGTTCACCCAGACCCACGCCCATGGAGTCAGTGACACCATCCAGCCATCTCATCCTCGGTCATCCCCTTCTCCTCCTGCCCCCAATCCCTCCCAGCATCAGGGTCTTTTCCAATGAGTCAACTCTTCGCATGAGGTGGCCAAAGTAATGGAGTTTCAGTTTCAGCATCATTCCTTCCAAAGAAATCCCACGGCCGATCTCCTTCAGAATGGACTGGTTGTATCTCCTTGAAGTCCAAGGGACTCTCAAGAGTCTTCTCCAACACCACAGTTCAAAAGCATCAATTCTTCTGCGCTCAGCCTTCTTCACAGTCCAACTCTCACATCCATACATGACCACAGGAAAAACCACAGCCTTGACTAGACGGACCTTAGTCGGCAAAGTAATATCTCTGCTTTTGAATATGCTATCTAGGTTGGTCATAACTTTTCTTCCAAGGAGTAAGCGCCTTTTAATTTCATGGCTGCAGTCACCATCTGCAGTGATTTTGGAGCCCCCCAAAATAAAGTCTGACACTGTTTCCACTGTTTCCCCGTCTTTTTCCCATGAAGTGATGAGACCAGATGCCATGATCTTCATTTTCTGAATGTTGAGCTTTAAGCCAACTTTTCCACTCTCCTCTTTCACTTTCAACAAGAGGCTTTTTAGCTCCTCTTCACTTTCTGCCATAAGGATGGTGTCTGTC
>SJXQ01005666.1:0-18519 GCA_006408695.1 Aepyceros melampus
CCAGTTTTCCCAGCACCACTTGTTAAAAAGATTGTCTTTAATCCACTGTATATTCTTGCCTCCTTTGTCGAAGATGAGCTGTCCATAGGTGTGTGGATTTATCTCTGGGCTCTCTATTTTGTTCCATTGATCTATATTTCTGTCTTTGTGCCAGTACCATACTGTCTTGATGACTGTGGCTTTGTAGTAAAGCCTGAAGTCAGGCAGGTTGATTCCTCCAGTTCCATTCTTCTTTCTCAAGATGGCTTTGGCTATTCAAGGTTTTTTGTGTTTCCATACAAATTGTGAAATTATTTGTTCTAGCTCTGTGAAAAACGCCGCTGGTATCTTGATAGGAATTGCATTGAATCTGTAGATTGCTTTGGGTAGTATACTCATTTTCACTATATTGATTCTTCCGATTCATGAACATGGTATGTTTCTCCATCTATTAGTGTCCTCTTTGGTTTCTTTCATCAGTGTTTTATAATTTTCTATATATAGGTCTTTAGTTTCTTTAGGTAGGTATATTCCTAAGTATTTTATTCTTTTTGATGCAATGGTGAATGGAATTGATTCCTTAATTCCTTTTTCTACTTTCTCATTATTAGTGTATAGGAATGCAAGGGATTTCTGTGTGTTGATTTTATATCCTGCAACTTTACTATATTCATTGAAAAACATTAATTCTGTATTTTAAAAATTATAGTATTACAAATGTTATCCAAATCATTCAAAGACATAATTTTTTATATAAAACTATTTTCTCCATTCTTGGATTTCTTAGTATGTTTTAGTCTTTCTACACACTCATCATTAACCACAATCAACTGGTGAGTTTGGAGGTAAATAGCCAAGCATGTGTTGTCTGGCTGCTATTTTTGTAGCTCATTCTGGAATCAGTTTGCCTGCAGAGATATTTCCTTTGCTGTTGGCCTACCATAAGCTTAGCCCTGTCTTTATAGGCCAGGCCCAGGGATTTCTAGCCAGCTTTGTTAGTAAGGAGGAATATCAGTTACACTCTGAATTTCACCAATTGGGAAGCCACTTTTGTCCCATAGATCAAATTTTCTTTATTATCTCTGCTGCTAAGTAGCTTCAGTCGTGTCCAACTCTGTGCAACACGATTCCTGAGATTCTCCAGGGAAGAACACTGGAGTGGCTTGCCATTTCCTTCTCCAATGCATGAAAGTGAAAAGTGAAAGTGAAGTTGCTCAGTCGTGTCCGACTAGTAGCGATCCCATGGACTGCAGCCTACCAGGCTCCTCTGTCCATGGGATTTTCCAGGCAAGAGTACTGGAGTGGGGTGCCATTGTCTCCTCCAATTATCATCTCTAATTGCATTGATATTTGACTATAGCTTCAGTCGTGTCCAACTCTGTGCAACACGATTCCTGAGATTCTCCAGGGAAGAACACTGGAGTGGCTTGCCATTTCCTTCTCCAATGCATGAAAGTGAAAAGTGAAAGTGAAGTTGCTCAGTCGTGTCCGACTAGTAGCGATCCCATGGACTGCAGCCTACCAGGCTCCTCTGTCCATGGGATTTTCCAGGCAAGAGTACTGGAGTGGGGTGCCATTGTCTCCTCCAATTATCATCTCTAATTGCATTGATATTTGACTTCCATCTATCATTGTTTTTATTTTCCAATTATTTATGAACCCAGGGATGGAAAATGGTGCTATTTATTGGATCCCAACAAACCTCTAAATGTACAAAATGTCATCGTGGAGCTGAGACAGAATACTATTTTCTCTAATGGCTTTTATGTGGTCAGGTGTTGAAATAGCTATTGTGTGTGATTTAGAACATTGAATTCTAAACATGACATTGGAAGTTATTTATTACCTATATTCTAATGAAGAAGGCACAAATAATTTAATTTGCCAACAGTCTCAGACATAGGAATAACCAAGGTTTAATTAAGAAGCCATCTTATTTTAAAAAATGTAACTTTTAGAGTAATTTTGGTGCCATCTTCTGTTTATTACAAGAGATCCTGCTATTTTACTGCTTCTGCAATCATTTATACATATTTTTATTTTGAATTTTTTACACTAAGTACCATATTATTCATAGAAGCTCATTGAATTTGTAACTCAAATTATAGTCAAATAGCAGTTTCCATTAATTAGCTTTTAATCAGACATCATCTAGCAATTTCTTTTATTTTAGTTGTAAACAGCAAAACTAAGCCTGAACATTTTAATTATAAAAATGAAACTAGGGGAGGAAAAATAGGATAATTTGCAGAACTAAAGAAACTGTTGAAAGCTAAACCTTCAGAAGAGTAAGTACCAAGGAAGATTCTGGGACCTGAGCAACAAGAATGTCCATGTATCTTCTCTCCAGAGGACTCCCAATAATACAATTTAGATTCAAACTCTCCTTGGTTATGTTTCTCTTTTTCATGTTTTAAAATTCTGGGACAGAGCATATGATTGATTAAACTTGAATCACACATTTATTTTCCCCTTGACCTATCCATCTTGAACATGGGAGAGAAAAATCATATGCACAGATGCACCCAGTGGAGGTCCATTCATGTGCATTGAGGGACATGTTCAGGAAAAGAGTACCACTGCCAAAAGCCTGACATAACCTGTGTTGAATGAAATATCTGCATGAATTATCATTCCATTTTTATTTCAGACATAAATAGTGTTTAAATCTTTACAACTTTATTTGTCCCTTAAATATTCATTGATATAGCAGTGCTATTTTGAAAATAAATTTAACCTACAGTAGAAAGGATACAGTGTTATTAAGACAAATTTGGAAATGCAGGTTAGAGCTCCTACGTTCATGGAACCAAGTCAGATTGTCTATTTATGTCTTTAGATGGGCCTATTTCTACATTTTATTTTCCTGTTAAGTATTTACTGTGGCTTCAATGTTAACACTAAGAATGGCACTATAACTTATTGAAAAAAAAAAACTTGTTATCTAAGACAATAAATGTGACACACCAAAGAAATCTGACCACCTACTCTATATTTTCTCTATCATATTGTCCAAAGGCATGGTTAACATGATCTGATAAGAAATATGCCTTAAGGTGCTCCATAAATCAGAAAGATATGCAATGTTATTTAACCAAGGAAATATATGAAGATAATGGTGATATTTTATTTATTCTATTAAAGTTATCACTTTTATCTTTGGCACCAACATCCTTTTCTTAACTTTTCTTATATTGGCCATCTGGTAAAGTAGACAACATTATATAAGTGACCGACAAGCTTTGCTGCAGACCCTACATATGCTTCCCTTCAACATTTCACATTCTTTATACAACTGTACTCATCTCACATGCTAGTAAAGTAATGCTCAAAACTCTCCAAGCCAGCAATACATGAACCGTGAGCTCCCTGATGTTCAAGCTGGTTTTAGAAAAGGCAGAGAAACCACAGATGAAATTTCCAACATCCGCTGGATCATGGAAAAAGCAAGAGAGTTCCAGAAAAACATCTATTTCTGCTTTATTGACTATGCCAAAGCCTTTGACTGTGTGGATCACAATCAACTGTGGAAAATTCCGAAAGAGAAGGGAATACCAGAGCACCTAACCTGCCTCTTGAGAAATCTGTATGCAGGTCAGGAAGCAACAGTTAAAACTGGACATGGAACAATAGACTGGTTCCAAATAGGAAAAAGAGTACGTCAAGGCTGTATATTGTTACCCTGCTTATTGAACTTATATGCAGAATACATCATGAGAAATGCTGGACTGGAAGAAACACAAGCTGGAATCAAGATTGCCGGGAGAAATATCAATAACCTCAGATATGCAGATGACACCACCCTTATGGCAGAAAGTGAAGAGGAGCTTAAAAGCCTCTTGATGAAAGTGAAAGAGGATAGGGAAAATGTTGGCTTAAAGCTCAACATTCAGAAAACGAAAATCATGGCATCCGGTCCCATCACTTCTTGGGAAATAGATGGGGAAACAGTGGAAACAGTGTCAGACTTTATTTTTTTGGGGCTCCAAAATCACTGCAGATGTTGACTGCAGCCATGAAATTAAAAGATGCTTAATCCTTGGAAGAAAAGCTATGACCAACCTAGATAGTATATTCAAAAGCAGAGACATTACTTTGCCAACTAAGGTCGGTCTAGTCAAGGCCATGGTTTTTCCTGTGGTCATGTATGGATGTGAGAGTTGGACTGTGAAGAAGGCTGAGCACCGAAGAATTGATGCTTTTGAACTGTGGTGTTAGAGAAGACTCTTGAGAGTCCCTTGGACTGCAAGGAGATCCAACCAGTCCATTCTGAAGGAGATCAACCCTGGGATTTCTTTGGAAAGAATGATGCTAAAGCTGAAGCTCCAGTACCTTGGCCACCTCATGCGAAGAGTTGACTCATTGGAAAAGACTCTGATGTTGGGAGGGGTTGAGGGCAGGAGGAGAAGGGGACGACCGAGGATGAGATGGCTGGATGGCATCATAGACTCAATGGACGTGAGTCTGAGTGAACTCCGGGAGATAGTGATGGACAGGGAGAAAATGTTGGCTTAAAGCTCAACATTCAGAAAACGAAAATCATGGCATCCGGTCCCATCACTTCTTGGGAAATAGATGGGGAAACAGTGGAAACAGTGTCAGACTTTATTTTTTTGGGGCTCCAAAATCACTGCAGAGTTGACTGCAGCCATGAAATTAAAAGATGCTTAATCCTTGGAAGAAAAGCTATGACCAACCTAGATAGTATATTCAAAAGCAGAGACATTACTTTGCCAACTAAGGTCGGTCTAGTCAAGGCCATGGTTTTTCCTGTGGTCATGTATGGATGTGAGAGTTGGACTGTGAAGAAGGCTGAGCACCGAAGAATTGATGCTTTTGAACTGTGGTGTTAGAGAAGACTCTTGAGAGTCCCTTGGACTGCAAGGAGATCCAACCAGTCCATTCTGAAGGAGATCAACCCTGGGATTTCTTTGGAAAGAATGATGCTAAAGCTGAAGCTCCAGTACCTTGGCCACCTCATGCGAAGAGTTGACTCATTGGAAAAGACTCTGATGTTGGGAGGGGTTGAGGGCAGGAGGAGAAGGGGACGACCGAGGATGAGATGGCTGGATGGCATCATAGACTCAATGGACGTGAGTCTGAGTGAACTCCGGGAGATAGTGATGGACAGGGAGGCCTGGCGTGCTGCGATTCTTGGGATCGCAAAGAGTCAGACACGACTGAGCAACTGAACTGAACTGAACTGATACTCTGCCACAGGTGTTTTATCTCACTGACAATTACTGCATTAATGGAGAATGAAGTATAACTATCTGAAAATATCTATCTACCTTTGAGTCAAAAGCTTCCCAGGTGGCTCACTGGTAAATGCCTGCCAATGCAGGGGATGCAAAAAGGCAGGCTAGATGCTTGGGTTGGAAAGATCCTCTGGAAAAAGAAATGGCAACCCACTCCAGTATTCTTGCCTGGAACATTACATGGACAGAGGAGCCTGGTGGGCTACAGTCCAAGGGTTCACAGAGTCGGACACGACTGAGCACACAAGCACCTTTACGTTATTACTTGAAAATATAGGGCTGTCCTGATAGCTCAGTTGGTAAATAATCTGCCTGCAGTGCAGGAGACCCTGGTTCTATTCCTGGGTCTGGAAGATCTGCTGGAGAAGGAATAGGCTACTCACTCCAGTATTCTTGGGCTTCCTTGTGGCTCAACTGGTAAAGAATCTGCCTGCAATGAGGGAGACCTGGGGTCAATCCCTGGCTTGGGAAGCACCCTCTCCAGTACTGGGGAGGAAGGCTTCCCACTCCAATAGTCTGGAATGAAGAATTGCATGGACTATAGTCCATGGGGTTGCAAAGAGTCAGATACAATTGAGTGACTTTTGCTTTCATAGGCAATATTAAAGAGAGATGCACAGTTTCTGAAAAAGCCAGACACATTTTTCTACGTGACATAAAATATTTTAATTACTTTTATTTTCCTTTGATACCCAGACCTTTTATAGTATAGAATTCCTGGGAATTGATTATCCCATAGACACTAATGCATTGTGTATTTCATTTGATAAACACCTATATAGCATTTGCTCTGTACCAGGTGCTATTCTAAGTGTTTCTCATGTATGAGGTAGACTTATATCTATTTCATAGGTGAGAAAATTAATGCACAAAGAGCTTAAGGGATTGCCCAAGTGCTGAAAAAAAATGGCTTTGCCATTTATATCAATGTGTAAGACACAAATTAAACTATGTCTGGAGTCTGGAAGAAGCTATGGGGAGTGAGACTTTGTTAACTTTTTTCAGTTCCTTTATATTTATTCCTCTGTAAGAAAATTATTTTATTCACTTACATAATATTTTAGGATTGTAGTGAATTGTTATTCTTAATGAGCTATCCCTCTAAAAGTAAATTAGTATATCACAGTATTAAAACTCTACTACATTTCTATTATAACAGATGGAACAAAATACTGGTTCATTTTTGTGGCAATAAATATAATGTCCCTCCTTATAATGAAAGAGTATACCATTAAAATTGTAATTAAAAAAATAAATGTTATATAGTTAAATGTTACTTTAATTAAAAAGTGTTTTGGCTACATCTCTCATTATCCGCAAACGCACTGTTACTCTTTCTTGCTCTCTTGTCTCTTTTTCTCTTTAATGTGGGCAACTACATGCCTAGACAGAGTTTTGCACTTTTCCTTTTGCTTTTCTTCTTAAGAGTTCAATGATTATTTCCAAATTTATTTATGTTTTAAGACCAAGAAATATAGAGTATTATATTTAAAATCTTCTCTGTTCAATTGTATAACCAAAAAAACTGAACTTCTATTTCTCAAGATCACTATAAATATTCTAAACTTTCCCATATTTATTCATGAAATTTGTTCATTGTCTGATGAAAATGTGATTGTGTGCCTTTAGCATCCATTGGTTTTGCATTATCAGTCCTTCTTGACTCCTTTTGAAGTAAAATAAAGGTTTATCCCTTAGGGTAAATAAAGGCAATAAGTCGTAAAAAAAAAAACAGCAAAATTTTTGTGTGCTATTCTTAGAATGATATACACATGAAACTTCTAATACTTTCTTTCATTGAACATTATCATATGAAATCTAATTTTCTCCTCTTCTGATCACTAGAATTCAATATCCTCACAAGAAAACATTTTCAATTCCAACCCTATAATTAATAACATGTGAGAGCAGAGCTCAATAGCTGTCAGACTTATAAAAAATAGACACCTTGAAATCTCTAATTAAATAAAGCTAGCATAATTTACCAACAGAAATACTGAATTTTAATTTTGCCAAGGGGTAGCTTTAGGGCATCATTTAATCCAATAGATTGCCATCCAAACAACTATCAAATCAAAGGCTATTAGCTAATATTCAGTGAGAAACTGAAGATTTGAAAATTTTCCTGAAACACCCCTGAGGTGAAGACTGATGATTATTTTATCTAAACAAATATGAGTGTGATTTATTTTCTTTTAGTGTCTTTGTGACCAGACATCAAAGGCTACGGACTTTGATGTGATTTGTTTTCCATATGAGAAATCTAACGTGAGAAAAACTTATAGAGAAAGAACTGAACTACACTTGAAATTCTATTGCACTTCCAGATACGAAAATTTCTACCCGACTCATTAAGTAGATATACTCATTATGTAAATCACTGAATAAAGGCAAATGTGTATCCTTACTTTACCAACGCAAACCTTTCTCATTCAATAAGCAATCTGAGTAAAAACAATAAAAATCAAGTTATTTATTGACAAAGTGTTATTATATATAAAATGCATTTTAATGAACCATAAAATTATGTTTTGTTATTGCTATAGTACAATTTTTCTGATGACTTGTAAAATATGAACCAGTTACTTAAGCATACTTTGTGCATAAATTCTTTGATAACTACTTAGACTTGTTTAAATGGTGATTACCTTTAAAAACCCTGAATACTGCTCCAGAAAATGATGGCACCGCGGGCAGATTCTGTTGGCGTGCCACTCGTATCCTCTTGGACATCATAGTTTCTAACCGTGTTTACTTGACTTCCAGCTGCCACCACTTGCGTGCCTCTGCATTTGGGCTTTTCTGGCTGACAAAGCCTGCTCTGCCCACAGGCAAGGCACGCAGGAAGCACCAGGAGTCATTACCTTCATACCTCAGAAGCATTCCACAGGAGACTGAGAAATTAGGAAGGCACTCTACTGATGGAAAGTATTAAAAAAAAAAAAAATTCCCAGAGTCCTGACCAGGGTGGCCTTAAAGTTCCCCTCAGCTTGACCAAACTTCACAGTATTATTCCTTATTCTAGGCCACTGATGTTCTTTTTCTTCGTGTTATTACTTTAGAAAGATTTTAATTGTAATTAGGTCTTCTGCCACTTTGAGATTTAAATCCTTTAGAAAGCCTTTTCACAGTTTTAAAACCCCTGTCTGTCTTTAGCCAGGACCTCAGAACCATCCCTCTGAAAGGTAATCAAAAGGAAGATAGAGACCCCGTCTCCAGTTTCTGAAGGAATACTGGAACCAACCTCAGATGGCAGCCTTGCTTCAAGTTGTAGAATACCTCCTGTTAAGAAGATGGACTTCCCTGGCTCAGGTAATAAAGAATCTGCCTGCAATGCAGAGGATCTGGATTCAATCCCTGGATTGGGAAGTTCCCCTGGAGAAGGAAATGGCAACCCACCCCAGTATTCTTGCCTGGAGAATTCCATGGACAGAGAAGCCTGGCCCGCTATAATCCATGGGGTAACAAGAGTCAGACATGACAAAGGGACGAACACTCTCAATTTCAAGAAGATGGGAGGTTTATACTTCATTCCTTTATATATCTGAAATATGCCAAGTGAAAAAAGCCAGCCACAAAGGCCATATATTGTGTATTTCATTTGCAAAAAAATGCAGAATCGACAAATCTAAAAAGACAGAAAATAGATGAGTGGTTGCCCAGAATTGGTGGGTGGGGAGTTGGGGGTGAAATGAGGTCTAAGGTCTATCAGTGAGATGGAGTCTCTTTTGGGAAAAGAAATGTTTTAAACTTGATTGTGGGAATGGTTGTACAACTCTGTGAATAGATTAAAAACCACTGCGTTGTTCACTTTAAGTGAGTGAATATATATGAGCTATATCTCAAAAAAGCTATTAAGAAGAAAACTTCAAATTAAAAAAAAAAATAGTAAAAACCATTTGGAGACCACAAACACAGATAACCTAAGGTCTCTCCCTCACCCCATTCTTTAAAAAGCTATTGCCATTTTTTTCTTTTCTTTGTAAAAAATTATTTCATGATTATTGAGTGCAGTCTGAAATCTAGCCTCTCTCCTTGGATCTTCCTTTCCTATTCAATTTTACCTATTTTATTTTAGTTTTTGCTTTGACAACCCCTCAACACAAGACACTTGGAGCGGTCACCTTCTGTGTTTGTGAAGAGATGGGTGTTGTTTTGTTTCTCATTTGTTTTTTTAAGGGACCATATTTTGACTGAATTTTTGATTCAAAAAGGATGTGGGTTCTAAAGTTGTTTTTTTTTTAAGTACTATGATAGAAGATAAGATATTTTCTGCATCAAACCAATTTCCTCATTTATTTCAGCATTTCTAGTCAGAGGGAGAAAACAAAAGTTTACACTTTGGACATAGAGAATGAGCACTCTGAAAAGAGCTTATTAAAAATTTTAGATGGGTGCTAATCCAGACAACAGAAAAAAGAAAAAAAATAAATGTGATCCTTTTGTTACTGTCCCTCTTTTGTTGGTCTCCAAAAAAGGTCCTTAAAGGTTTCCCTGATAACGCAGTGGTTTAAGAATCTGCCTGCAATGTGAGGGACCTGGGTTCAATCCCTGGGTCGGGAAGATCCCCTGGAGAAGGGAGTGACTACCCACTCCAGTATTCTTGCCTGGAGAATTCCATGGATGCGGAAGCCTGGTGGGCTGCAATCTATGGGGTCGCAAAAGAGACAGAGGAGGCTGAAGCATCCAACACTACTGAAGAATCAAACGCAATGAAGCGAGGCTGCTGTGTAGCGTTCTTGGCAGCAGGGAGGGGCCAGAGTTCTCACAGGGAGGGTGCAGGTGTGCAGCTCACAGCTCACACGCAGAGCCAAGTGCAGCCTCTCTGCACACAGCCCACCGCCATCTTGAGGTGAGTGCATTTCTGCTGGCCGCCCGTGGAGCTGAGGTGTCTGACAGCTGTTTGGCGCTAGGAACTCTGAAATGTCTGGTGAGAAGCCCTATGAGCACAGGAATTAGACTAAGCCCAAAGGAAAAGAAACAAGTTAGATTTTATTTTATTACCTAGATTTTTCTCCCTCTGAACTGAGGTGTCTCACACCTGTTCAGCTGTAGGAATTCTGGTCTGAAGTCCCAGGTGAGAGGCCCTGTGAGCAAGGGAAACTAGACTAAGTCAAAAAGAAAATAAAAAGGTCAGCTTTTATTTGTATTACATTATGCAGACTTTATTTTTATGTCCAGGGAATTGCTAATGGACTTCAGCTACATGATGTTCATTGATGGTTATGGATCTTTAAAAAAGATGCATGTAAATTATTTGAAATTCCTTCAGTTCAAAGATGGAGTCTTCTTCCCCTCCCCTAGGTATGAATCAGATTTTGTGATGTGGTTCTAACGGACAGAATATGGCCAAAGTGACTGATTTATAAACTAATGGGCTCCTACCAGAATGTGTCTGTCTTAGGATACTAACCTTTGGAACCCAGTCACCAGGGTTTAAGAAAGCTCAAGCCATGTGTCAAGTCCAGGTCCTCAACCCACCGAGTTACTGTCAGTCTTGGAGTTTTCCAGTGGAGACTTAGTTATCACAGAGCAAAGACAAAATTCCCTGAAGTCCTGTACACATTCTAGAACCACATAATCCACGTGGGTTGATTTATAACACTAATTCTGTAGCAAATTTATTCTGCAACATTATATAAATGGAATATATACATACTCTCATAAGACTTTTATTCAGATGTTCCATAAACCTAAGAAAAATGTATATATATTCTTTTCAATAGTGAAAAACATTTGGTAAGGTTCATCAATTTTTTCTTATTTCTGTATCAATTTGTTTTTAAGTAAATTTTTTAGAAAGTTTTAGGTTCACAGAAAAATTAAAAGGAAGATATAGAGATTTTCCCGGTACTCCCTGCCCTTACACATGCAAAGCCTCTCCTCTTAATCAAAATTCATCACCCAAGGAGTACAAACATTAGTGACCTGCATTGACACCATAATCAACCAAAGTCCAAAGTTTATATTACAGGTAAAGGCAGAGGAACCAGAGATAAAATTGCCAACATCTGTTGGATTATCGCAAAAGAGCATTCCAGAAAAAAAATCAACTTCTGTTGTATTGACTCTGCCAAAGCCTTTGACTCTATGGATCGCAACAAAATGTGGAAAATTCTTAAAGACGTGGGAAAACTAGACCACCTGACCTGCCTCCTGAAAAAACTGTATGCAGGTCAAGATGCAACAGTTAAAACTGGACACAGAACAGAGTGGTTCCAAAGCAGGAAGGGAGTACATCAAGGTTGTATATTGTCACCCTGCTTATGTAAATTATATGCAGAGTACCTAATGAGAAATGCTGGACTGGATGAAGCACAGATTGGAATCAAGATTGCCAGGAAAAATACCAATAACCTCAGATATGCAGATGACACCACACTTATGGCAGAAAGCAAAGAAGAACTAATGAGCCTCTTGATGAAAGTGGAGGTGAGTGAAAGAGGAGAGTGAAAAGGTTGGCTTAAAACTCAACATTCAGAAAACTAAGATCATGGCATCTGGTCCCATCACTTTAGCAAATCAATGGGGAACAATGAAAGAGTGACAGACTTTATTTTTGGGCGTTCCAAAATCACTGCAGATGGTGATTGCAGCCATGAAATTAAAAGATGCTCCTTGGAAGGAAAGTTTTACCAACCTAGACAGCATATTAAAAAGCAGAGACATTACCTTGCCAACAAAGGTCCATCTAGTTAAAGCTATGGTTTTTCCAGTAGTTGTGTACAGATGTGAGAGTTGGACTGTGGAGAAAGCTGAGTGCTGAAGAATAGATGCTTTGGAACTGCAGTGTTGAAGAAGACTCTTGACAGTCCCTTGGACAGCTCAAGGAGATCCAACCAGTCCATCCTAAAGGAAATCAGCCCTGAATATTCATTAGAAGGACTCATGCTGAAGCTGAAACTCCAATACTTTGGCCACCTGATGTGAAGAACTGACTCACTGGAAAAGACCCTGATGCTGGAAAAGATTGAAGGCGGAAGGAGAAAGGGACAACAGAAAATGAGATTGTTGGGTGGCATCACCAACTCAATGGACATGAGTTTGAATAGGCTCCAGGAGTTGGTGATGGACAGAGAAGCCTAACATGCTGCAGTCCATGGGGTTGCAGAGAGCTGGACACCACTGAACAACTGAACTGAAGTATTTGGAATCGCACATTCTACGGGTTTGAACAAATACATCATGACATGTTAGAGGGCATGGTAACCCACTCCAGGATTCTTGCCTGGAGAATCCCATGGACAGAGGAGCCCAGCAGACTACAATCCATAGGGTCTCAAAGAGTCGGACGCGACTGAAGCAACTTAGCACAGCATGTGATGACATGTATCAACCATTGTATAATGAATTAGAATATTTTAATGATTATCAAACCAATTCACACAATTTAATAGCTTATTTACATTAGAAAAGACATAAGTGTTTTCACTGTCCTAAAAATTGTCTGTGCTTTGACTATTCATTTTTATGGTTTTCACAGTTTTGGCTTTTTCAGAATGTCATATAATTGAAATAATACAGATGTACTCTTTTCAGGTTGGCTTGTGCTTATTGTCAATTGTATGTATACAACGAGCCAACTCATTGGAAAGACTCTAATGCTGGGAATGATTAAGGGCAAATGGAGAAGAGGGTGACAAACGATAAGATAGTTAGATGGCATCACCAACTTAATGAACATGAGTTTGAGCAAGCTCTGAAAGAAGTGAAGGATGAGAAAGCCTGGCTTGCTGCAATGCAGAGTCTTTGCAGTGCAAAGAATCAGACAAGAGTTAGCAACTGAATGACAACAACAATACATCTATTTGGTCTTATTTACAATACATTTATTAAGGTCTTATTTTGTAAATAAGGCCTTAATTTTGTCTTATATATAGTATATACATAATGTAGTATATACAAGCATATATATGTACAGTTTTATATCAACTATGTTAGTTGTGGGCCTCTGTATTTTTGGACTTACATATGTAACTTTAAATTCTTCCCAACTTTGACCATATTCCAGGTGATATAAACTGAACAAGTACTACATTTTAATCAGAAAAATACTCAGATCTTAGAGATTTTTTTTTAAATCACTTGTATTTAATAAAAGGAGGAAATTAACAGCCATAAATATTTTACAGTTGGAGATATTTTAACGATTATCAAACCAATTAGCACAATTTAATGGCTTATTTACATTAGAAAAGACATAAACAAGTATTTTAAAGTTATTGACCTATCTTTTTTTGATTAAGCATGCAATTATTTCTCAATAATTTCTCAAATAAATGAAGATATGTCAGGATTGTAACATAGCAGGAAAATGAAATAATTATCACCCCAGCATAAAATTATTTCAAATGATGCTTTTAGAGTTAGAAAGTAGTTCTAAGTATATTTCAAAGTTTTGTTACAAAATAACATAAACAAGGAAATAATGGTCAAAAGCACTGCCTGTACTGTGCTTTCTTTGTATATTTTAATATGCTTAGAATGAAAACTATTTCTGTTTAGCTGATCAAAGCTGTTTTGGATTTCTTATTAAGATGGCAGAGCTTCACCTGTGAATTTTTATAGAAGCCTGGGAAACACTCAGCAGGATCTAACTTTTTGTTGTGGGTAAAAACATTTTCCTTCCGTGTGAAAGTTTGCTCTTTATTTGGCAGACAGAATCCCCTGGTGAGGTGAGTTTTAGTAGAAAAACTACAATAAAACATACATCTTGAGAATGGAAGACTTCAAAGTGAGGAATGCACAATTGACCATTTATTCATTATCTATGTTATCAAAAATAATGTTCTGCTTTTGAAATAGATGCTAGACCCTTAAAAGCATACCGGTTATATGAAGCATTTAGATTTGTCCTTACTTTAAAGGAGGATTTATGAATCTTATACAATGTTAAGTTCAGAACTCCTGGTTGCATGCTCTCCACTCTATTGTTTAATTTGTATACAGTATTAGCCACTATACAATCCGATCATATATGTTTGGTATGATAAAATTTAAGACATATAAAATTCACAAACAAGTTACCAAAGATATGCTTTCAGATTCAATGGTGGGGTTTTTTCATTTTTATTTTCAAATGGAAATTTGTTTTAAAAATAAATATATTGTCAGATGCTTAAAGAAGTATTTGTACTATAGGCCCAGATGAATATATCCCCCCAATTCATATGTTGAAGTCATAACCCTCACTACCTCAGAATCTGATCTTATTCGGAAACAAGGTCATTGTAGATGACCTTGTATTCAGTCAAGATGAGGTTGTAGCAGAGTAAAGGGGTGTCCTAATCCTACATAACTGATGTCCTTACAAAAAAGGGAAATTTAGATACACAGGCAGGGAGGTTTCCAGGTGAAGGCTGAAATTATGCTGCCACAAACCAAGAGAGATTGCTGATAGACATGAAAAAGATTCTTCCCTAATGACTTCTGAGGAAGTATGCCTCTGCTGACAACTTGATCTCAGATGGCTAGCCTTCAGAACAGTGAAACAATAAATTTCTGAGTTTAAGTCATTCAGTTTGAGGTACTTTGTTCGAGGTCACGGAGAAAGTTAAAGATAGTTAACTAATTTGATAAGTAGAAAACTAAATAATTATAGTAAAATAAAGTACTGATACCTGTCAGAGAAAAGTATTCTAACAATTGTAGTTTTACAAGTGTTGACTAGAGGTCAACATCAATAGATCAAGTTTACTATTGATGTTTAATCCAAGACAGTTCTAATAGATAACTGCTTTCAAAGTACTATCTAATTATACTCAGACAACTCTAATACTATATATGCAATTATATTCATAGTTCGGAGAAGGCAATGGCACCCCACTCCAGTACTCTTGCCTGGAAATTCCCATGGACGGAGGAGCCTGGTGGGCTGCAGTCCATGGGGTCGCGAAGAGCTGGACAGGACTGAACAACTTCACTTTGACTTTTCACTTTCATGCACTGTAGAAGGAAATGGCAACCCACTCCGGTATGCTAACTGGAGAATCCCAGGGACGGGAGCCTGGTGGGCCTCCATCTATGGGGTCGCACAGAGTTGGACACGACTGACGTCACTTAGCAGCATATTCATAGTTATTTCATGAGTCCCATAGAAGTACATCCTTCAGGGAAAAACAGTTAAGACTTTATATGACTTCTGGAATTGATTTTAATCTTGCTACAGCTTTCTTCCCAAATGATTAAGAATGAAGTTACTTCCATGTTGACCTGTAAAAATTATGTTAAGAATTAAAAAGTACTGATCAAGGGATGAGTCAATCAACTTCAAAATAATTTAAGGAAAATCAATATATTTATTGAAAATGAGCAGTTCAAAGTACACACGAAGATGAATTATTCTGCATTGTGTGAAATATCACCACAGGGAACCATTCCACTGAGCTCTAGGACTGGTGGGGAAAGAGGAGGATGCCTCCTGGGAATACAGGCGTCTCTATGCTGCTGCTGCTGCTGCTAAGTCGCTTCAGTTGTGTCCGACTCTGTGTGACCCCATAGACGAAGCCCACCAGGCTCTGCCATCCCTGAGATTCTCCAGGGAAGAACACTGGAGTCGGTTGCCATTTCCTTCTCCAAGGGAGTCTCTATAATTTAGTTCAAAATAAAGAACTGATGAGGGCTCAAGTTTCTTAGTGTAAGATATTTCTGTTCCAATCATGACACCATATAACACTTGTTTGCAATTCAGTTTTCCAAGGAAAAAGTGTCTCATCAATAGTTACTCACAATTATTAGATAGGATGCTGATAGATACTTGCCCAAATCCACTATTTTAAATGTAAGCTTCCCAGGTGGCACTGGGTTGGGAAGATCTCCTGAATGAGGGCACCCCAACCCACTTCAGTATTCTTGCCTGGAGAATATATTGGACAGAGAGCCTTGGTGGGCCATAGTCCATAGGCTGGCAAAGAGTTGGACCCAACTTAAGCAACTTATCTCACATGCACATACTATTTTAAATGCACTGAGTTTATAAATGTTACATTTATATAATAGATAAAACTAGTATATTTCAAATAATTCTGAGACAAGAGGATATTAGCAAGACCTGATCTCTATTCCTCAATAAATACATTGTAGGAAATGATTGCTTTACTAACATAGCTATGCCATCATTTTACTATTCTTAATTATTTGTGTATTGTAAATAGAATTCATTACTAAAAAAAAAGTAGAGGAGAATTAGGAGGGCTGGATTAAAAGATAAAATGTCACTACAGTGTTCCCTAAGTTATAAAAGGCAGTTTTTTTTCTTTTGGTTTTCTCTTTGTACACAATATTTCCTCACATCTTATTTTCTGTCATAAAGATGTTAATAATAATTGCAGCGTGAGTAGTTTTTTTAACTGGCTCCCTGCTTTTAACATTTCTTTGAAGATCAGAAAGATTGTGCTTCTAAAACTTTTTATTTTCTGTCAGATACAGAAATTTCTGGTTATCTGCGAATCTGTGCTAAACTTACATTTTTAATCTATGATGTATTGTATCCAAAGAAAATCATTTAAAATTACTTTTATAACTAGAAACTTATGCCACTTCAGCCATTGCCTTAGTTCAGGATGCAAAAATAAAATATCATAGACCAGGTACCTTAAATAGCAAACTGTTTTTCACAGTTCTAGAAGACTGAGAGGTTCAAGACAGGTGTAGGCAAGGCAGGCTTCTGGCTCTCTTCCTAGCTTTCAGATGGCTGCCATCTTTCTGTGTCCTCACAAGTGAAAGAAAGAGCTCTGGTTTCTTCCTCTTTTTATATGGACACTAATCCCATCATGGGATTGCATCTAAACCTAATCGCCTCATAAAAGCCCCACCTCCACATATTATTACACTGGGGATTTGGGCTTCAACATATGGATTTTGGGAAACACATTCATTCCATAACAGCGAGGGAAATATTTTTTAAATGTTCTTTGTTATAAGTGATTCTTTTCTAGTAAGATAATACCTATAGTGAAGTCATAACTAAGAGTCAAAAATTATAATAATTTTCCAGGCTCTATAGAAAAATTTCTTCCAAATAAACCCGAAGAATATAAAAAAGATACCCAACTATAATTCTTATGAAAAATATCTAAATTCAATAAAATGAGAAATTTTTAGTTATTTCTTATTTTTTCTTCTAACTACAAAACTCCTGGGACATGTTAATTTTACTGAAAATTGAAATACTATAATTATGGGTGCTGCCCAGGTGGCATCAGTAGTAAACAACCCACCTGCCAATGCAACAGACATAAGAGATGCAAGTTTGTTTCCTGTGTTGGAAAGATCCCCTGGAGGAGGGGATGGCAACCCACTCCTGTATTCTGGCCTGGAAAATCCCATTGACAGAGGAGCCTGGCAGTCTACAGTCCATAGGGTCACAAAGAGTTGGATGCAACTGAAGTGATTTAGCACACATAGCTATAGGAGGATCTTAAGGACTCATAAAAAGAAGTTTGTAATTAAAAAGTATTGTGATGCCATCAAATTGCTTTAAAACTTGCATTAACAGTCATCTCAGTTCAGTTCACTCAGTCATGTCCGACTTCTGCGACCCCATGAATCACAGCATGCCAGGCCTCCCTGTTCATCACCAAATCCTGGAGTTCACTCAGACTCACGTCCATCAAGTCAGTGATGCCATCCAGCCATCTCATCCTCTGTCATCCTCTTTTCCTCCTGCCCCCAATCCCTCCCAGCATCAGAGTCTTTTCCAATGAGTCAACTCTTCGCATGAGGTGACCAAAGTATTGAAATTTCAGCCTCAGCATCAGTCCTTCCAATGAACGCCCAGGACTGATCTCCTTTAGTATGGACTGGTTGATCTCCATGCAGCCCAAGGGACTCTTAAGAGTCTTCTCCAACACCACAGTTCAGAAGCATCAATTCTTCAGCACTCAGCTTTCTTCACAGTCCAACTCTCACATCCATACATGACCACTGGAAAAACTATAGCCTTGACTAGATGGCCCTTTGTTGGCAAAGTAATATCTCTGCTTTTTAATATACTATGTAGGTTGGTCATAACTTTCCTTCCAAGGAGTAACTGTCTTTTAATTTCATGGCTGCAGTCACCATCTGCAGTGATTTTGGAGCCCCCCAAAATAAAGTCTGACACCGTTTCTACTGTTTCCCCATCTATTTCCCATGAAGTGATGGGACCAGATGCCATGTTCTTAGTTTTCTGAATGTTGAGCTTTAAGTCAACTTTTTCACTCTCCTCTTTCACTTTCATCAAGAGGCTTTTTAGTTCCTCTTCACATTCTGCCATAAGGGTGGTGTCATCTGCATATCTGAG
>SJXQ01005666.1:19693-35807 GCA_006408695.1 Aepyceros melampus
AAGCCAACTTTTTCACTCTCCTCTTTCACTTTCATCAAGAGGCTCTTTAGTTCCTCTTCACTTTCTGCCCTAAGGGTGGTGTCATTTGCATATCTGAGGTTATTTATATTTCTCCCAGCAATCTTGATTCCAGCTTGTGTTTCTTCCAGTCCAGTGTTTCTCATGATGTACTCTGCATATAAGTTAAATAAGCAGGGTGACAATATACAGCCTTGACGTACTCCTTTTCCTATTTGGAACCAGTCTGTTGTTCCATGTCCAGTTCTAACTGTTGCTTCCTGACCTGCATACAGGTTTCTCAAGAGGCAGGTCAGGTGGTCTGATATTCCCATCTCTTTAAGAATTTTAATATATATTGTTGTATTTGTTTCATAAGTGTCTAGTTATAAATAATGTGCAAAGAACAAACTAAAAGCTCTACAAAACTACCATGGCAAAAGTAGGGCACATTAGAAAAAGAATTAAATAGAGCAACCATAAGGGAAAAGTTGCAATTTTTAAAATTAATCAACTATTAAATAGTTGAAACAAAAAGACTTCAAATGACAGATTCAGCAGGCAAAAAACTAAACTAGAGGAAATCATTTGGAGTGAAAGAGAGACATGGGCAGTCAAATGAGAGGGACAAAAATAACACTTAATTTGTGAAGGGTTAAAGAAGATCTGGGAGATTGGGGGCAGGAGAAGGGGATGACAGAGGATGAGATGGCTGAATGGCATCACTGACTTGGACATGAGTCTGAGTGAACTCCGAGAGTTGGTGATGGACAGGGAGGCCTGGCATGCTGTGATTCATGGGGTCGCAAAGAGTCGGACATGGCTGAGCAACTGAACTGAACTGAACTGAAAGATCTTGTTGGAGAGGTATCATTCAAGGAAATAATGAGTGAAAATTTACCAGAATTATTTCCAGAATTATTTCTCTAGAATCTTAAAAAAATAATGGAGAATGGAACATACACACATTTTTGTTCCAGAGTAACTGAAATCCCATGAAGCAAGTGCCCTTTATCTTAGGAATGATCATAAGTAAGGACAAGTTCCTGCTCCTTAGAGGTATCTCCAGAATCCTTGTATCCATTGTCTTTCATGACTTCTGCAGTTTGCTTTCATGGAGGTTATCTCTTTACAGTTATATTCTTTAACTACATCTGAGCGAAGATATAAAATGTGCAATCCCTGGAGGCTGAGTAGCCCTCCCCTTCTAATGTAGAATTTGAGGGGTAGAGGATGACTTCATATCAGTATAGGGCTTTTCGGTAGATCTCCTTTCCCAAGACTAGACTTGCACTTGTCTTTTTCTTTTCCAAGGAACCGCACCTTTGCTAAGAGCTGATTCAGTTCCATACTTTTCTATTTCTAGAATAAATTGCACATGCTTTGAGCCTATTACGATTTCAAGGGAGACCAATACTTCTAGAATTATTTAATCTTTGTAGTATTATATCACCTTTTACTTAACCATTTACCCAGCTGAAATGATTCACTCATTGCTCTGTAAATCCAATGAGGATTTTTATAAGGGAATAGTGGCTCTTTTCTTGATCTAATGCTTAGCACTAAACCAAGCTTTAAGTCACCCATGTCACTCAAAGCGTTCTTAATTTTATTTTTTATCAATTGGAGATAATTAATCCTAAAAGTTTCTAAAAATGTGTTATTCCTTTTCAACTCTGCTTAAAAAATATGAGCCAATGAGCCAGTTCTTTTTGAGGGTGTATAAAATTACTTTAATAGCCTATCTAATGCAAGAAAGAGCATATAACCCACCTTTTCATTTTTAACTTCTTTAAAGTGAAAGTTTAGTGAATACACCTTAGACATTCCAAATGATCACATGTTACAATTTTAAACACATTTTTTACACTTCATAATATGGCTAGATATTTTTGACTTTCATTAACAGTTTCCTTAGGCTTTTTGCCTAAACCCCAAAATAGTGCCACATATTTTAATTTTTGTTACAGCAACAACTCAGTATTAACTTCTATTTTGGATAGTTTATAGAAGTTATGTAGCAGTGAAAAAAATATTAAAATTCCAGCAGCTTTCAAAAACAGGTATTTATTTCTCTATCACATTACATCATGTCACAGACTGGCTTCTGTTCTCTTCTTCATTCAGGGGTTCAGGCTGTTGGAACATTGAAGAAACAGAATGTCTAGTATTTACTCAATTTACTAGCTATGCTAGGAAATGGGGCTATAAGAAAGAAAAATCAATTAAACAGATGCATAGTCGATTCTACTTATTAGCATTATCACAATTTAATTTAAATATATATAGAATTAAAATATGATAGCAAATTTCAAAATTTGGAAACATGGGAAAATACTCTAAAGGGTTTCAAGACTGTTATTTGAGAAGTACCAAGAGATCTGATAAGTTAGAATGTACCTTGTCAATACCTATTGAATTCGTAAAGTAACTCTTAGGATTAATATAAAACAGTGCATGATATGGGGACTAGATGGTGAGCTGAGTATTAATTAATGTTTAATTACTCTAAAAAAAGTAGAAAAACAATTTAAAAAATAGTAAATTGTAAAGTATTTGAAATATTTGTTGCATTTTACATTTAGTATGCTGTTTATTGTGTTATCTTGTTCAGAAAATATATTTTATCACTATGTATTGTAAAGTTGTTATTTTTATGTTTTTCCCCCAATTTATTTTAAATTGGGCAGAATGTTCATGTTTTACAATGTCTCTGGGAATAGGATTGGTAGTCAGCTACTGTAGGAGGTGTCAGAGAACCAACTATGGCTTCAGATGTCCTGTTTAGAACCCAAAGTCTACAACTTGAGTCTGTGTGACCTTAAAATATTTAACACACTATGCCTTGGTTTCACCATTTTTAGCACGGAGAATAATAAGCTTTAAGGGATAAATTTGTTAGGAGTTTTAAATGAGTCATCTGTGATGGTTGATTTATGTGCAAACTTGACTGGGCTAGAGGATGCCCATATAGCTGGTAAATCATCATTTCTGATTATGTCCCTGGGCGTTTTTCCAGAAGAGATTAACAATTGAATTGGCAGACTGAGTAAGGAGGTCACCCTCACCACACTAATGCACATGAACATTACCCCAAACTTTTGGGGACCTGAATAGACAAAAAGGCAGAGGAAGGACAAATCTGTGCTTTTTCATAAGCTGAGATCTACACCTCCTCTGGTGCTTAGATACCAGTGCCCCTAGTCCACGGAGTTCGGACGCAGATCAGGTCCAATATAATCCAACCTCCAATTCTAGGACTTTTGGACTTGAACTTTCACCATGAGTTCACCTTGTTTTCAAATCTTTGGATTCAGACTGAATTTTACATAGGTTTTCCTCATTCTCCAGTGGGTGGCACATCGTGGCCTTCCATGACTCAATAATCCTGTGAGATAATTTTTATAATAGATAAATATCTATACTATTGGTTATGTATCTCTAGAGAACATTGACTAATAAAAATCTGTATAAAAGTAATAAACACAAGCTAAAGCAGAGGATCAGTGCTATATTATTAGTTAGAATGTATGGTTTTCCCAGTAGTCATGTATAGATGTGAGAGTTGGAACATTAAATAAGGCTGAGCACTGAAGAATTGATGCTTTTGAACTGTGTGTTGGGGAAAACTCTTGAGAGTCCCTTAGACTGCAAGGAGATCAAACCAGTCAATCCTAAAAGAAATCAATCCTGAATATTCATTGGAAGGACTGATGCTAAAACTGAAGCTCCAATACTTTGGTCACCTGATGCGAAGATCAAACTCATTAGAAAAGACAATGATGCTGAGAAAGATTGAAGGCAGGAGGAAAAGGGGATGACAGAGGACGAGATGGCTGGATGGCATCACTGACCTAATGGACATGAGTTTGAGCATGCTCCAGAAGGTGGTGAAGGACAGGGAAGCCTGGCATGCTGCAGTCCCTGGCGTTCCAAAGAGTCGGACACAACTGAGCAACTGAACAACACCACCAAATTATTTCTGTACATCAAGTAAGTAGGAAAAGTCATTTTCATTGGTGAATAAAAAGCACTGGCTCTTAGTTTTTGGATTTAAAAAAAAAAAAGACAAATCCTGCAGTCAGTTGTTTACAGAAGAAGAACTGAAGATTGGTGGTCTGAGAAGCAAGTTTTCTAAATAAAATACAGTTGCATTGAGATTTCTCTAAGGAAGAGCTTGCCTACGGTAACCTGGACCCACTGTCAGGTCCCAGCCCATGCACTCTTCTTGGATGGATATAACAGAATTCTTCAGTAAATGGAGAAGACTTTACTCTTTTTAGATTTAGAAAGATATAGGAAACTTCTAATTGTAAAGAATCAAACTTAACAATCAATCAATTATTTATTAAATTGATAGGAACATCTTCTGTTACTATTCAAAAAACAGTTATTGTCCTAAAACTATATGAATCTCCCAAGTTTCATAAAATAAGCCTAATTGTGGCTTTGTATAATGATAATTCACTTTTGCAGTAAGACTGTTTCTCTCTGACTTTTGAAAATTACTTCTAATTTTAAATGCTTAAGCCCATGTCTCTGTTTCAGTTAACTGACTTACATATATGAGTTGTACTGAGTTATGAAATCTATTTATGCTAGACTTTTCATCTGGGCTCTGCTATGGGAATAATGCTATTATATTGTACTGTCATATTGCTATACAAGACTGTCTCTTCTCTATGTTTAAACTAGTCTTTCTTTGTTTTGTAGGCTAAACTGAAATGTAAGAACATGACTTGAATATTTTATGCTGTACTGGTATGTATAATTCATGATTAAATTCTTCAAAAAGAAATAGATAAGAAGTACTGAAAGCTATAAGTGAAATATTTTTATAGTTAACAGAAGCACTGCATAGAGATCTTTTAAGTCTTGTCTGCACTGATACCATGAAGAATTATGAAAAATAACAAGCCACTAAAAAGAATCAAAGAGATATGGAGAGTGGAAAAAATAGAAAGAAAGGCAGAGAAACAAGTAAACAGAAAAATAGACAAATTTCCATATAAATTGCAGAAGTAGTTTTCTCACAAGTAATATATGAAAATGTTAGCAAGTTCTAACAATATAGTTTAGTCTGTTACTCCTTTCTTTCCTGTTGTGGATGCAAAGTGATCGGTCAAGTTTTTTAAAAAGTATACTCCAAAATATCTTTAAAAAAAAAAACAAAATTAAGGATAATTGGAGTCAGTTCATTCATTGACTTACTTTTTGATTTATTAATTCCATGAATCATTGAGTGATCATCACATTTACCATACTGTCTGGTGGTTGTTAGGCTTATAGAATTTATAAGTGGAGGGGCCATATAATTTATCATCCATACTGGGACCATTTTTTATATACAGGATGTTGAAGAGACAGTTAAAAATAAATCTCTGGTAAAGCAAGGTATGAGGAGTGGTGGCTGGGCAGGCACAGGAGGCCTAGAGGAGCTATCCTATGTTGAAGGTCAGGAACGGTGGCAGTAAGGAGATACACCTCGTCCAAGGTAAGGTGCAGTGGCTGTACTTTGCTGGAGCAGCCGTGAAGAGATACCTCTCGCCCAAGGTAAGAGAAACCCAAGTAAGGTGGTAGGTGTTGCAAGAGGGAATCAGAGGGCAGACACACTGAAACCATACTCACAGAAAACTAGTCAATCTAATTACACTAGGACCATACCCTTGTCTAAGTCAATGAAACCAAGCCATCTGGGGAGGCCTTACAAATAGCTGTGAAAAGAAGAGAGGTGAAAAGCAAAGGAGAAAATGAAAGACATAAGCATCTGAATGCAGAGTTCCAAAGAATAGCAAGAAGAGATAAGAAAGCCTTCTTCAGTGATTAATGCAAAGAAATAGAGGACAAGAACAGAAAGGGAAAGACTAGAGATCTCTTCAAGAAAATTAGAGATACCAAGGGAACATTTCATGCAAAGATGACCTTGATAAAGGACAGAAATGGTCTGGACCTAACAGAAGCAGAAGATATTAAGAAGAGGTGGGGCAAGAATACACGAAAGAACTGTACAAAAAAGATCTTCACGACCCAGATAATCATGATGATGTGATGACTAATCTAGAGCCAGACATCTTGGAATGTGAAGTCAAGTAGGCCTTAGAAAGCATCACTACAAACAAAGCTAGTGGAGGTGATGGAATTCCAGTTGAGCTGTTTCAAATCCTGAAAGATGATGCTGTGAAAGTGCTACACTCAATATGCCAGCAAATCTGGAAAACTCAGCAGTGGCCACAGGACTGGAAAAGGTCAGTTTTCATTCCAATTCCAAAGAAAGGCAATGCCAAAGAATGCTCAAACTACCGCACAATTGCACTCATCTCACATGCTAGTAAAGTAATGCTCAAAATTCTCCAAGCCAGACTTCAGCAATATGTGAACCGTGAACTCCCTGATGTTCAAGCTGGTTTTAGAAAAGGCAGAGGAACCAGAGATCAAATTGCCAACATCCGCTGGATCATGGAAAAAGCAAGAGAGTTCCAGAAAAACATCTATTTCTGCTTTATTGACTATGCCAAAGCCTTTGACTGTGTGGATCACAATCAACTGTGGAAAATTCTGAAAGAGACGGGAACACCAGACTACCTGACCTGCCTCTTGAGAAATCTGTATGCAGGTCAGGAAGCAACAGTTAGAACTGGACATGGAACAACAGACTGGTTCCAAATAGGAAAAGGAGTATGTCAAGGCTGTATATTGTCACCCTGCTTATTTAACTTATGTGCAGAGTACATCATGAGAAACGCTGGACTGGAAGAAACAGAAGCTGGAATCAAGATTGCCACGAGAAATCTCAATAACCTCAGATATGCAGATGACACCACCCTTATGGCAGAAAGTGAAGAGGAGCTAAAAAGCCTCTTGATGAAAGTGAAACTGGAGAGTGCAAAAGTTGGCTTAAAGCTCAACATTCAGAAAACGAAGGTCATGGCATCTGGTCCCATCACTTCACGGGAAATAGATGGGGAAACAGTGGAAACAGTGTCAGACTTTATTTTTGGGGCTCCAAAATCACTGCAGATGGTGACTGCAGCCATGAAATTAAAAGGCGCTTACTCCTTGGAAGAAAAGTTATCAGCAAGGGAACGACCGAGGATGAGATGGCTGGATGGCATCACGGACTCAATGGACATGAGTCTGAGTGAACTCCAGGAGTTGGTGATGGCCTGGCGTGCTGAGATTCATGGGGTCACAAAGACAACTGAACCAGTGAACTGAACTGAACACACGAGATTAACTAAAAACCGTACGGATCTAGAGAACTGACGACCTCCTCTGAACATGAACCTAAGGGCACTTAAACCTCCCATCACATTATGCACCTTTCTAAATCCCATGTTGAAAACTGGAAACCATGTTGGGAAATAAATAATCACAACACCAGGCTATGCAAGAAGAACAGGCACAACTGCACACACAAACACAAACACGTGAGAACGCCACGGAACGGCCGCGGGAGCAGGAGTCCGCGTGGCTGGTAACCCCCTTGTCTAGGGGCTGACCCCATTCTGCACATCGAGTTTCAGAGACTCTGAAACCCAGTCACTTTTTGGCGCGCCCCTCAGTCACTCACCACATTGTAGTAGCTCTTGTTAATGGCGGTCGTGTCGAATCCTTTGGGAGGGCTCTTCAAGGTCCCAGACTTGGGTGACACGGGCTTTTCTGAAACAAAGACAAAGGGCAGGTTCACTACCGGCTCCAGCCGAGACCACCGAGTGCAGCAGCCCCCACGGCCCGGCCTCTGCTCTGACTGAGCCCCAGACCACAGGGAGGTGGGACAGACGTGCATGCAGCCAGGAGGCCCAGCCCGCACCCCCGCCTCACAGCCAGCTCCCGGGGCTCAGAGACCCCCACGGCCCGGCCTCCCCACCCAGCAGCCTCCCAGCTCAGCTGCACCCCTCACAGATTACACACCGCTGCTGTCAACACACAAAAGAACCCATGAGCCACGCGAGCTCAGGGTGCAGTACGGGTGAAGTCCGACCCCAGCAGAATCAGAGAAAAAGCGGGCAGACACCTAACAGCATTAAGACACCAAGACCCACAGTCTGGAGCGTATCTGGAGGGACCCAGGTCACGAGAGTGTAGAAGGCCTGCCCACACAGGCGACAGAGGAGAGCCCCAGGCAGGGCGGCGAGAAAAGCCACACTGTTTTCAGGACCTCCAGACCAGAACCAAGGAAAGGGCCCCCGTCACGGCAAGCATTCAAGTGCATCAGAGAACTTTCATCCAACACCACTCAAGCGAGGCTTCCTCAGCGCAGGCGCTGCAGGGGCCTTGCCAGCTGAGTCTGCGGCTCTAGGTGTGTGTGCCTGCGTGTCTGGCAGTTCTGCGACGTGGGCGTGTCTGTCACCGAGGTTCTGCGGGGGGTGTCTATCCTGAGATCTCCAGCTACAGAGGCTGGCAGTGGCCCACGGCTGGCAGGGGGAGAGGGGAAATTCTGACGGGCGCGGCCTCGGGGGCTCGGTCTCCACGCCCCGCGTGCTCCCACACCCCCTCCGCCCTCCTCCGCAGGGCCCTGCTGCAGACGGCTGGTGGTGCCCTGAGCACACCTGTCCAGAACCTCTCTCTGGCAGCATGGCCCTCCAATCCCAAACACCGTCGAGCTCCAGGTCCCAGATCCCAGCTGCTCAGGATTTCCATGACCTTCTCAGCACAGGAAACCCATAAAAAGCCCAAAGCAAAACGCCTATCTTTAGCTGTGGGTCCCCCTCCTCCTGTGGAGCGGCTGAACTGAGTCTTCCTTCAATGCCTCTCTGTAAGGGTTCCAAACATGTGAAAATACAGAACAAAACAGAAGGTGCTATTCCCAGCTGAAAGAACTCTCTGTCCACAGGATGGAAAGGAGAACTCAACGGGAAATAAGGGACTTTTAAGCCAAGAGAGATACAAGGAGGAAAACTTCCTGTCAATTTTTATATCTGCACCTTAGCATTTAACTGTGGAAGAAAACCTGATGTTTCCATCTGAAGAAAAAAAAACGTCTTTTCCTCCTTAAAACCTGCCATCTGGAGGAAGCGTCTGCAACAGCAGTAAAGAGGAGGCAGCCGAGCCTAAAGTACAGCCCTGGGATCGAGAGGAAGTCCCAGGAGGCGCACGGCAACAGAGGGCAAGCACGGCTGACTCACGGGAGGCCTGGATCTGCGTTCAGTGTTCAAAAGCAAGTCACTGGCCAACTGCCTCATGTTACCAACGCTTAAGTGTAAGACACACCTCTCAACATCCCAGTTAATAAAATTTAATCAACGTACTATGAGAACTATAACGAAGACATTTTTCAAAAGCAAGCTACAGGCTAATGTTCTACAAAAAAAAGAGGCAGGAGAGACCCAGACAAATCAAGGTTTAGGTAACAAAGAGGCTGTCTTCTCTCACTCAAAAAAAAAGGAGAGCATACACTGTGCTGGGCGCCAGACAGAATCTCCTGGGCTGGGAGGTGTCAGGAACACACTGTGTGAGGCGCCCCCTGAGCCGTCACACACGGAGGGACCCCCACGCGCCCTCTGCAGGAGACCCGGGAGGGCAGGGCTAGCGCTGCAGGGACAGGCTCCAGGAGAGGCGTCCGTGGAGGCGCAGGCCGCAGAACGGCAGACCTGCGAGCCTCCAGCACCTCTAGAGAGAATCTGGATGTGTCAACACAACACAACAGGCCAGTCACGGCCACTCACGGCCACTCGCAACAGAGGAAAACGCACAGGAAGCAGGTCTTAAAACACGCAGCTTTCCTAGCATCCTAAGGAAAACAAAACATTCTGCGGCCCATCCAAGACCTACAGACAGACTCTGCCCCTGTGAGGAGGGCAGGGGAACCCTGAAGATGGAACAGCGCACCTTCCAAGGCACCTCAGGCAGCCTGTCCCCGCGTTCACGCAATCATCCTTACAAAGCGCTGATACCAGAACAAAAGGGGGCCGGGGACCCTCCCACCAGGCGCGCAAAGGAACCAAGGCTGAGAGCACGGCAGCGTGGGGCTGCCCAGGGCCGGGCTGCAGGCAGGGCTGGTGCCGGGCGGCCCCGGCCCCGAGCTCCTGAAAGGAAGCCAGCCTGGGAAGCCACGCTGGGCTGGGGGACACAGCCAGGGAGACACCAAACGGAGCCAACCGGCCCAGCGTGTGATCCAAAGCCACAACTCCCGAGGACCCTGGGGGTTTTCCAAGGGCCAGAAAGCTCTCGGGGACCCAGAAGCCAAGATCAGCTGTCTCTGCAGGAGTACTTCCGCGGCCCAGGGAAAGGAGGCACCCACTGAACAACCAGCCGTCAGAGAGCAGCCAGACAGAAACAAGCTCATCAAGAACTCGGGCGTCCAGGGAGCGTAAGCAGGAAACACACGAGGGGACCAGTCCTGAGATGCAGAAGTAACATGGCCGTCCAGGAGGCTTATCACACGCGGGCTGGAAACGCCCATCTAGGAGGCTCATCACAGGTGCGCTGGAAACGCCTCCAAAGAAACTGGGGCCCGAATGAGTGAAAAGGCACCATGAATACGAAGGACATCTAGAAAACAGGGAAGCAGCCTCTAGAAATGAGCCCTGCGGTCTAAGATGAAATCTCGGCAGACAGGCGGGGTGGAGGGAAGCGGGCAGGGAGAGGTCTGAGGAGCGGGCTGCAGGTGAGTGTGGTCCATACATCATGAGGAATGGCAGGACATCGGCTCAACGTGTCAGAGACGAAACCCGGCACCGGGCCCACGTGGCCCTGGACTTGGGGCTCCCGAGCCCCGCGGGGCCCACGTTCCAACCACTGGACCCAACGCTGGGCACCTGAGGGCAGCGCCAGCGCTCCAGGATGAGCCTCCTGGCGGCCTGCCTCCACCCCACAGATTCAAGAAACCATCGCACGTGTGTCTGTGTGTGTAAAACACACATTAACTGCGTGAATAAAATGAGTTTACACACCAAGAGTCTGCACAGAAAATGCTCAGGGACACTGACATACACCTTCCGTCGGACAGCACATACTCAGGAAGGACATCCAACGCGTCCGCAGCGAACTCTGAAATATCTTCACGCAGACCCCTGGAAGAGGTCTGAGGAACTGGATCTCTGAGGGAGCATTCCTGTCTTCACAGGGGCTATTTCAAACCAGAAACCACACTCGGGCCCCAGGCGCAAGCAGAGCACTGCCGTCTGCAGCCACAAGGGGGCAGGCGAGCACAGCCACGCGTTCGCCGGGAGACACCGCACAGAGCTCACCTGGAGACACACCACCCCAGGGGACGTCACAGAGAAGGAGACCTCCGCCTTGTGTACTCAATAAAAATATCTGTAAATCAAATCAGAACTTAAGAGAAAAACTCCTGCCATGACGGCCACTTAGAGGAAGGAGTCTGTGTGCTGGGACCTGGCACATTTTGTTTACAGAAAATGAAGGATAAATTACATGGCAAATCACAACGTTTATGTAAAACTTGCTCTTTAAAAAAGAGAAATCTATTCCAAAATCACAAAGTCATACAAATTATCAAAAAAAAAAAAGCAATTACACAAGTGTTACCACGATGCTGGATTTTCACTCTCAACTTTTACAAAGCGAAACAGTAAAAACATGCTCTCACGTCTTTCCTTCTCAAATGCTCACGTTTAAAATCAGACAGGCACAGCTTTCCACAGAAGAGATTCATGTAATCAGAGGACACCAGGGATGGAAACTTACTCCTCAAGGTAGTTATCCTGTAGCTCGACAATCAAATAAACACCCCGCAGCCTAACAGATGCAGAAGGCAGCGGCAGCCACGCGAGTGTTCTTGCTGGCGGAGCCTGGTGGGCTGCCATCCATGGGGTCACTAAGAGTCGGGCACGACTGAGCGACTTCCCTTTCACTTTTCACTTTCACCCATTGGAGAAGGCAGTGGCACTCACTCCAGTGTTCTTGCCTGGAGAATCCCAGGGACGGCGGAGCCTGGTGGGCTGCTGTCTATGGGGTCGCACAGAGTCGGACACGACTGAAGCGACTTAGCGGCAGCAGCAGCCTAACAGATGACTCATTTGAGCAAATATGCCATTCTCTATATTTTAAAACTAAACAGGAAAACAAGGAAAAGGCAGCGGCAGCCACCGAGTGTTCTTGCCGGCGGAGCCTGGTGGGCTGCCATCCATGGGGTCACTAAGAGTCGGGCACGACTGAGCGACTTCCCTTTCACTTTTCACTTTCACCCATTGGAGAAGGCAGTGGCACTCACTCCAGTGTTCTTGCCTGGAGAATCCCAGGGACGGCGGAGCCTGGTGGGCTGCCGTCTATGGGGTCGCACAGAGTCGGACACGACTGAAGCGACTTAGCGGCAGCAGCAGCCTAACAGATGACTCATTTGAGCAAATATGCCATTCTCTATATTTTAAAACTAAACAGGAAAACAAGGAAAGTTTTCAGGTGCTTGAGTCTCAGTGTGGCATGAAAACTAGGGATTCCATGCGAGCCCTGCAAGGAGCTGTTTGCCAGCAAAGCAGTTACACACATGCAACTCAAGGGGCCTCACACACACACACAGACACACACAGACACACACAGAGACACACACACACACAGACATACACACAGATACACATACACACATACATAGACACACACACACATATACACACACAGACACACATATACACACACAAAAAAACTAAGGCAGAGAAACACACATACACACACAAAAAAAACTAAGGCAGAGAAATACACATACACACACACAACTAAGGCAGAGAAATGGGATTGCAGGCAGAACAAAGCGATGTGGTTACTCCTGATGCCGGCACCTCACCCACATGAGACAGCTGTGCCTGCCACTCCCCACGGCACTCAATGCCCCCAGAAGTGGGGTAAGCACAGAACACGCCTGCCAGGCTGCAAGACACCCAGAGGCCCCCACAGACGACAGTGACCACACACACGTCCACCTGAAAACAACCTCATCTTTGCAGTGTCATTTCCAAAGGTTAACTCTGGAAACTTCAGAAGGAGGAACATTTGGAAAGGAAAAGTTTATTTGTACTCATTCACACTTTTACTATGATGCCTCAACATCAGACCAGAATTTCCATTTAAAAGAGATGTTCACAGTAGAATTCAAGAAGCCCAGACCCAACAGATGTCTACACAATCGGCAGAACCCACTCTTTATGGCTTGCTCCTTCGCCAGCTCCAAGACCCCCTCAGGACACGGCCCTCCGCCAGAAATCTTGAGGGCGTGCCCATCACCACCTCTGTGACCCCTGGGGCACACCCCTCCACCAGCTCTGTGACTCTTGAGGGCGTGCCCATCACCACCTCTGTGACCCCTGGGGCACACCCCTCCACCAGCTCTGTGACTCTTGAGGGCGTGCCCATCACCACCTCTGTGACCCCTGGGGCACACCCCTCCACCAGCTCTGTGACTCTTGAGGGCGTGCCCATCACCACCTCTGTGACCCCTGGGGCACACCCCTCCACCAGCTCTGTGACTCTTGAGGGCGTGCCCATCACCACCTCTGTGACCCCTGGGGCACACCCCTCCACCAGCTCTGTGACTCTTGAGGGCGTGCCCATCACCACCTCTGTGACCCCTGGGGCACACCCCTCCACCAGCTCTGTGACTCTTGAGGGCGTGCCCATCACCACCTCTGTGACCCCTGGGGCACACCCCTCCACCAGCTCTGTGACTCTTGAGGGCGTGCCCATCACCACCTCTGTGACCCCTGGGGCACACCCCTCCACCAGCTCTGTGACTCTTGAGGGCGTGCCCATCACCAGCTCTGTGACCCCTGGATCCCCTTCGTAAAGGGAAAGACCATGTCACTCTCAACCTCGCCCCCAAAAGGGCCCAGCATTCTCTTGGCCCCAGAAGGACTGCTCGGCCTCCCAGCACTCAGGCCCAGGGGCCAGAGCCAGGGCGGCCCCCGGATGGGCTGGGGGCGACTGGCGAGTCCAGCCAAGCTGCAGATGAAGGCACATTTCCCAGCAGCCGTGTCTGTAACGCAGGCGGCTGGACGCCAGCGCCATGCCCTCGGCTGGTTCTGCCCAGGGACAGATTAACAAGAGGGTGTTCAGAGGAGGGTTTTATTTGCACTCTATTCCCTGAATATCCCGACAACACTATCTTCTGGGGCTGTGGTGAGGACTGAAAGTCACAGATAAAAAGTTTACATAGTAAGCAGAACACAAAAGCTTGGCTATTAATGTTAACTGTATTCTAATGATAATGAACAAATACTGTTTTTATGATCAACTACAGAATAAAGAGCACCAATGAGATACCACTTGACACCCATTAGGATGGTTATTATCAAAAAAAAAAAAAAGGGACAGATTAACAAGAGGGTGTTCAGAGGAGGGTTTTATTTGCACTCTATTCCCTGAATATCCCGACAACACTATCTTCTGGGGCTGTGGTGAGGACTGAAAGTCACAGATAAAAAGTTTACATAGTAAGCAGAACACAAAAGCTTGGCTATTAATGTTAACTGTATTCTAATGATAATGAACAAATACTGTTTTTATGATCAACTACAGAATAAAGAGCACCAATGAGATACCACTTGACACCCATTAGGATGGTTATTATCAAAAAAAAAAAAAACCAGGAAACAAGTGTTGGCAAAGACACGGAGGAACAGGAGTCCCGAGCCCTGCTGCGGGGTGTGCACGGTGCACAGCAGGGCCTCAAAACTTGAGCTGAGTCCCTGTATGAGCCGGCAGTTCCGCTCCAAGCCACGTACCCACGAGACCCGAAAGGACTCAGACGGACACCTGCAGCCCCACGTGCAGTGACGTCAGTCACCAGAGCCCAAAGCTAGAAACAACACAGTCCAGCAGCAGCAGCAGAACAGACACGATCTGGCTGTGAAATCACACACACACGTATATTGGTCTCTGCCCCCAAGTTCCTGGTAAAAGGCTCCTGACCCTTCGGAGTGTCCTGACGAGACCATTGGGGTCACCCACGTCTTAGAGCGCCTGCAGTGCCACAAGGTGATCACACCTGAGCAGAAATGCAAGCAGTGCCAGGACCACCATTCCTTTCCGAAATTAGGCAGGCCCTGGAATAATTATTTAAATTCAAGAAACTGTTAAGCAACTACAGAAAACATACAGAAGGGGATGCATTTTAAAGTGTCACATCAGTGCAAAGACACGGACAAATCACTCAGCACCACAGGACTGGCAGAAGCACCCACGATAAGCAGCTACACAGCCAACGGCACACAGCAAGTATCAATGTGTAACCACAAAGTAAAAACTGACAGACGCGACAAGTTTCTCCTCACAAATGGTAAAGAACAGAGTGAGTCTGTTTTCAGCTGCTGATGTCACGAGGATGACCTCGCGCACGTAGTTGCTGGGGAACCAGCCGGTCCTGCCGTTGTGCGTGCCCTCCCACCAGCCCCCCTCCTCCACGCGCGTCACGTGGATGACGTCGCCTTTCGAGAAGGACAGCTCGTCCTCATTCGTCTGCTGGAAGTTAAACTTGGCTCTGACGACCAGCTGACTGTTGCTGTTGTCGCTCATGTCCTACGGGAGAGAAGGGAGGGAGACGTCATGAAGACAACGGCGTCTCCGTCGCTGCGATCGGACCAGCTGCGACCCAGCACCACAGCAGAGCCGCCGGCACACGCGGGGGCCGCTGGAGACACGGAGTCCCTGCCCCGCAGCGCGCCCCGACCGCCGCCCGGGCCCCGGCCTGGAGGAAACCCCGTTAACTGCCGGCAAGGCCTTCCCCGGGCCACATTAGCCCACAGGAACACTCCACACACATGCACGGGCCCTGCGCTCCACAGCCTCGGGGCAGGAGCCGGGCCCTGAGTCTCACCGACCCCGTCCACAGTCATGTCCAGCAGGAACCCCGCGGTCAACCGGTCAACGAGCCTGGCCCCAGAACCACAGCCGACGACCCTCAGCCAGCACCGCGGCCTGACACGACGTGAGCAGGATCCCACGTCTTCCAGTACGCTCTCAAAGTGTCTAAGAACGAATCTAAGATGCCCTTTGTTCCACGAATAAACAAACTCGAGCTTGACTGAGAAGACACAGATACCAACACTGAGGCGAAGCTCTCTCAAAACAGTCGAATACAGAAAATCTCAGAAATGGGGCAGAACTTACAAAACTTACTCAAACTGACATAGCGAAAAACAAAGCAAAGGATGAGACCCCAGGGGCC
>SJXQ01005666.1:36207-46704 GCA_006408695.1 Aepyceros melampus
CAGTATCCAGATAACGACATCTGCAGAGACGCAAGAACAGCACCCTTACTCAAGACGTTAGTGTAAGACGCACTCCGCCAAAACAGGATTAACCGGGAGAAAACGAGGATGGAGGCCGTGGAGGGGTGGACTCGGGTCACAGCGAGCCCACAGGCGCTGGTGACGGAGGCCGAGGGGGTGTGTGAACTCCTGGGGAAGAGGAAACGGAGACGCCCTGAGCTGTCTGAAGGCCCAAGAGGAGAGTCTTTCGAATAAGAGAGTAGACTGCCATCTGCCAAAGGCACACAGAACGCCGTCTTGGAAGGCCAGGCCCCACTGAGCCTGAGCCGTGACGCGGCCACACCACAGCCACCGCCAGCACAGGGGACGCGGGGGGAGCCGGGCCGGGGAGCTCGACGCCCCTCTCACTGCAGGGCAGCCACAGCCGCAACACTGTGCTGTCGAACAACAGGCTTTACACAGGGCGTTTATCAGAGACACAGCCAAATGCCTAAGGAACCTACAGAGAAATTGAAAAGTGGTGTCTCTACTGATTTTCTCGCAGGAGCAAGTCTCAGAGAATCCCGACTCTACAGTAGGTGCGTGTATCACCAAACAGGAGGAAAAAGGCTGAAAGCACAGACAGCACTCAGAGCTCCGGGAGGAGGAGCTGACATGATGCCTGAGGGAGTTCACGTGTATTTACCTATTTAAACAGACACTGGCTATTGTAAATCGTGTTCAGTATTCTTGCCTTGAGAACCCCATGAACAGTATGAAAAGGCAAAAAAGGAACCTACAGAGAAATTGAAAAGTGGTGTCTCTACTGATTTTCTCGCAGGAGCAAGTCTCAGAGAATCCCGACTCTACAGTAGGTGCGTGTATCACCAAACAGGAGGAAAAAGGCTGAAAGCACAGACAGCACTCAGAGCTCCGGGAGGAGGAGCTGACATGATGCCTGAGGGAGTTCACGTGTATTTACCTATTTAAACAGACACTGGCTATTGTAAATCGTGTTGACTTAATAATTCAAATCAGTGCCTCAATCTTTATCTACTGAATTAGACACTTAATGCAAACTTAATATTTAACACCTAAAGTATTCAATCAAGAGGTCTCTTCTAAGCATCTGGGGGAACCCTGGACTGAGCACTGTCCCCTCAAGCTCAGGGGCACCTGAGAGGCGCAGGCTGGATGGGCCACAGCCCCGCAGGGACGCCGCCCTTGCCCTGGTCAGACGCGGCCACCCGCCGCGCCTCAGGCTGCGAACCAGCGGCGCCTCTCACCAGCCATCCACTCTGATCGCCACGACCTTCTCTTTTCTGCGATGTATCCTGGCTTTGCAGAGCCCGTTGGGGTGACGACTTCCAACAATGAACTCGTCAATGGAATGTGACACGTAACAAACTAAGGTGCAGAGCAGGCCCCTAAGGACATCAAACTGCCCCGGGAGCCCTCTGCCAGCCCAGCTGCTGGGCGCACGCGGGCGGCACTGGCGTGGGACAGGGCACCACCGTCAGGGGGCAGCCTCCCAACAGGCCAGGCCAGGCCAGCACCAGGACACCTCCTGCTTCAGGCAGCAACACTCCGCGAAGGCCCAGACAGGGCAGCATCAGCGGATGGCAGGGCGGTCTGGACCCTTCACTCCTGAGGCAGACTCTCAGCCGTCGAGCACCCCCAACCCTGAAGGACGACATGGGCCGAAGGCAGGGAGAGGACCCCGGGGCCGCCACTGCTGGCCCGGCCACAGCAAAGGGAAGCTTCAGTCACGAGCATCTCATCTCGGGTTTCACCCTCCCCTTCAGGTCAGGAGGAGTTTCACCACACTCCCTCCGAGCGGCTCACCGTGCCCACCACACAGCTAAGGTGGCTGCGGCCTTTCCATTTCTGGTGTGACAAAACTTCTCTAATGAAACACTAGTCCTATACGTACTATGATCTCAGCAACATTCATCATAAAAGGACATTTAACTGAGTAAAATTCTTCAGTTGCAATCCAATCCTCATTTACTCAAAAACAAACAAAAAAAGCAGATGAGACGTGCCCAAGTGAATGGTCAGGCAGCAAAGCTCTCTCTGCCCAAAGCTTGCTGGCTTTCCTTGCATCTCCCACGTGCATTTCACGAAGCAGCTGTTTTCAGGGGATCTGGACACCTTCCTTCCTTCCTTCCTTCGGACCACGATGCTCCCAACAAGGCCCCTAAGTCCCTCCAGCCCCGGAGGGGTGGACGGTGACCAGCCGGCACCGAGAAACCGTGCCCAAGGCGTTCTCAAGGTCAGAGACAGGGCCCCAGGGCTTCTCCGAGGGGAAGGCAGGCAGTCACACACACACAGGAGGGAGAGTCAGCCTGAGTGCGAACAGCTCAAGAGGTGTAAAAATTATACCCCTTCTACAGTTTTCCGTTTTTTAACAGTGCTTCGTGACCTCAACCAGGCCAGCTTTATTTCTCCAGGATCCCCAGGTGCTTACGGAAGGACATGCCCCATGGTGAGCAGAGAGCAGTGGCCTCTGAGGCTGGAAGAGCAGGTTCTCTTCAGACTCACAGGACAAGGTCGCTGAGTCTCCAACATAAAATGATTCCTAGGATGTCGCACGAAGCAGTCACAGCAGCGGCTGAGGAAGCCAAGGGCCAGGCCGGCGTCCGCCCTGGGGGCTTGGTGGTCCTCACGCGGACACTCCCCCTGGTCAGCGGATGTGGCGGCTGCCGCCACAGGGTCGGCTCAGCCCTGTGCATCACAGTCCTCGAGGCCTCATTCCCAGGGTCTGTGCTCACAGCCTGTCTCGTGGGGTCTGTCCACCCCGGGGCCCCCGCCTCACCAGCACTCACGAGGGGGCCCCTCTCACATGCGGCAGCCAGACTCCGCAGTGTGCCGTCACGCGCTCATACAGAGAAAAACCACCTCGAGGGTCTTCCACGTTCAGACTTTTCTTCACCATCTAAGCACGAGACATGGATTCTTGCGCCCCAACTTCTAATCGTGTGTAGAACAGGAAAGAAAACACCATGCAAGCAACGAGGAAAACACTTCAAAACCCACATCGGTCCAGATAAACAGAGGTGCATCTTGAATAAGTCAACGTGACATGAGACCTGTTGATAATCTGGCAATGGGCAAATGCCAGCCCCGAGAGCAGGCGCAAGGCAGCACAGGCACCCGCCCCACCCACCCTCACCGTGCCAAGCGCCTCCCGAGCCTCGGCCCACCGCACACTCCCACCGCCGGGACCCACGCCCACACTTACCAAACTGCGGTACTGGCCCTGGAACAACTGTGAAGTCCGGCCGTGCGCAGGCTGCGGTCCCAGGGAGTCAAAGGACTTGATCCGGTGGGAGGAGGGCCGGGCACACACGGAGTCACTCCCCAGGCCGATGTCTGCAAGGTCGTCAGGGGGGCGGGCTGAGCACCCTGCTGCCCACCCGCCCCTTGCAGAGAGCAGAGTCCCGGCAGCGGGACCCACCCACACACACCCCCGCTGCCCTTCCCAGAAACCAGCTGCACAGAACACGTATCAGCTCTGTCATCAGGCAGTCTGTTCTGATCATTTCCTCTCACCTGGGGAAAAACAGGCCTCCCGGTGAATTCCGAGCACCGCCCAGGCCTCACCCCTGCACCCCTGCTGCACGCCTGCCCTCGGGGCCAGCGAGCCGCGAGCCCCAGTGGGACTGTGCAGAGAGGGAAAGACTGATGAGCAGCAGAAGCCCCTGGCCCTTCTGGCCAGAGCGGCCCCTCAGAGGGAGAGTCCCTCCGCACGAGGGCAGCCACGCCTTCCTCACCTCCCAGGGCTGTGAAGGACCAGGTGTCAAGGGCACCAAAGGCTTGGTCCCTGCTGGGGGTCTGGCCAGGACCACATGCCCCCCACCACCCAGAACGCCTAGGTCAGCAGTCCGCTTCCCAGATGCAGCGGGGTTGTGAAGGCGAGGCCACAGACAGGCTTTCCCGGGAGTCCCTGCCCTGAGACGCAGGCCCTGGCGACACCCTACAGCTGCGTGGGGCCTTCCGTGAACACATCCTGAAGCTGGGGGCCTCCGGGCCCGCTCTTTCTGGCAGGTCTGTCTGGACTGGCTGGCAGTGTGTCTGAGGAAATGCTGCTTAGTCATCCACAGCTGAGAGCCAGAGGACTTCCCAGGGAAACGGAGCTTTCCAGCTGCTCTCACAGCGCCCAGGAGGGAACCACAGGGTGTGTGCTCCCCGACTGCCCAGAGCTAGCAGCACCTAGGCATCTAGGACTCCTGCCCTAAAACCACCTGGACACTCAGTCCGCAGCCCCTCCAGTTCTCAGGCCCAGATGAACGCTGGCGGGGCGGGGGCCCGGGCAATGGCAAGCGCAGAGCAGCACCTAGAGGACACGTGTGCAGAAGCTGCCCAGCAGCTGCCCCGTACCCAGCGCACGCTCAGGACCCCTTCCTGCCCCACCGCCAACCTTTCCTCTGTCCAAGAGAAAGGCAAGGATCCGTCCACATGCCCGAGAACACTTCCTTCGAGTGCCAGGAGCAGAGGGGAGCCAATGGCGGGCCCCTCTCAGTGAGGCCGACAGCAACCCTGAAGGGCAGCGCGCGTTTCACACCTGCCGCTGTTCAGTCGCTCAGTCGCGCCCGACACTCTGCGACCCCGTGGGCTGCAGCCCACCAGGCTCCTCTGCCCATGGGATTTTCCCGGCAAGAATACCGGGGTGGGTTGCCATATCCTCCTCCAGGGGATCTTCCGACCCAGGAATGGCACCCAGGTCTCCTGCTTGGCAGGTGGACTCCCTACCACTGAGCCACCAGGGAGGCCCGTCCTACACCTGAGTTGGCCCCTTATGGCTGACATCTGCAACGGCACGTCCACATGCCACACTGGCCTCAAAATCAAACATGAAGAGCAGCAGCCAACAGGCAGAGGCAGAGAGTCCTCACTCGGCAAAGCTCTGGCCTCTCGTTTAAGAGCTGCAGGGAGAAGCACCGAGTCCACGCTAGAACATCCAAGCAGCTCTTTGTAAAGGAGAGCGCTCTGCACCCAGGGGCGCCAAGAGCACACGAGAAGCACGTCTTCACCAGACGGGGTGAGAGCGATGGCACGGGCGCCCTGCAGACCCGGCCCCGGCCCCGGCCCGGGTCTGCACGGGGCGTGTGAGCCCCACGCTCCCGCCGCGATGACCGAGCATCGCCACCTGGCGGACAGAGCAGAAGCACCCTCCAGGCCCCTCTTCTCACCTTCCGACCCTGGAAACAGACGCTTCCAGCCTCGCGTGCGGTCTGTCTCTACTGAAGCTGCTCCTGCCTGTGGTCTGTCTCTACTGAAGCTGCTCCTGCCTGTGGCCCGAGCGCACGCCCAGCCCCAGGGCAGCACGTCGCGCGCATCCCTGGCAGCCTGGGGTGACTGAGCTGGGCCGGGGCATGGAGTCACGGGGTCAGCACTGCTATCAGAGCCAGCCTGGCCGCACACGGCCGGCCGCCCCCTTGCTGAGTGCTCACACCGAGCCCATCCCTTCACGGGGGGCGGGGGCGGCAGGAGGCAGCATGCTGCCTGACAGACAACCTTCACAAAACACCACAGATCTCCTCCTGCAAGGCCTCCTCTGGGTGGAGTGCTGATGTCCGTCTAGGAGCCCACTTCCTCTCCTCCAGGATCCAGACCTTCACTCTTGTCTACACTCACTCACCTGGGTCCTAATTCAGTGTGACCCGAGGTGCTGTCACCGCAACAGCCAAGAGTCTCCACTGCAAGCCAAGGTCAAGCACGGAAGCCCAGCCTAGAACTGTGGGCGCGCGAGCTGCTCTGGGCGGCAGGGCAGCCCCCTCAGCAAGCAGGGGGCGACACAAGGGTCCTGGGGGTGGTCCCTGGGGCCCGTTCCTCCCCGCATAGTGAGGGGAGAGCGCCCCCATCTGAAGGGCCAGGAGAGCCCACGAGTGCGCCCGTGGACGAGGCCCCTCAGCTGCTCACGCAGGTAGAGGAGGGGAAGCGCCGAGACACACGCGGACCCGAACAGGAAGAGCTGCTCTAACGAGGAAAAACAGTCACACCGCGGCAAAGCCCCAGCCCAGGACGCAGCGCGGCCCTTCCAAGCCCAGTGACGCTCCCCTGCCTGCTGACAGAAGGGCGAGGCCTCTGCCCCAGGCTTCCCTCCCCTCGAGCTCAGCAGAAAGACACTCACTGCTGTTACTTTATTCAGCGTCACTAAGGAGCTGAGGACCTTGCTGAAATTCTGCCCCTGATACAAATCGTTTGCATCAAACGTCTGCAAGAGAAAGAGAACAAGCAGGATTAGCCGAGCCTGGCACTGGGGCAGGACGTGGCAGTTCTGTGCAGCGGGAGGAAGACAGTGGGCTTTGCAGGCGAGACCCGGGCAAGGGAACCCCAGGAGCTCAGCTTCCAGGAGGCCGGGCCACTCCGCTCCTGGGGCTGAGTCCATTTCTGAACCACCCTGCCCCACCCTCCCAGTGACCTGGGGTACTCCTGGCACTCAGAGAGGGCTCTTCTCCTTAGACTGAGGCCAAGGCTGCCGGGCACACCTATGACAGACTTCCTCTCCTGGTCACAGCCCAGGCCAAAGTCAGGAGCAGCCAAAGGGAAGCCCAGACGCCAGAGTGGACACAAGGGTCGAGGGAGAGGAAGCGGGGAGGCAGACTCCAGAAAGAGGGGCGCCTCCACCCCAGAGACCTGGGACACAATCGCGCTGGCCAAGCCCCGCCCACCCAGGAGCTGGAAGAGAACACGCATCGGGCTGCCCAGACACAGCGCCACGGTCTCGGACGTGTGCACAAACACCACGGGCTGAGACACACACACCTCACTCCCAAACGCTGTCTGAAGATCACACACAGCTTTCGATCACTAAATAACAACTCCCCACCAAAAAATTTAACCATCAGATGATCCACAACTCTGTGCCAGAGAAAGTAGGGAAAGAAAATTCTTTCAGAGACGCAATTAACAGAAGGATGTGTTCACGCGCCAAAATGAAAACTAGGTTAACATACTTCAAAGGTTCTCTCACCGGGGCAAAAATGAACTCCGGTGGCCAGCCATCCCTGAACGGCTTCCTCTGCAGGTCGCCCACCACCCCTGCCCCAGCTGGCTCACGGTTCCTGCGTCTCACATCCTGCCAGGAAGCCCGACTCCTCTTCCTGCCTCCCAACCCCTGTGCAGCCCCACTCCCCAGGCGGACTCAGCACGCCGGCGAGGCCCTGGCACACTGCACAATCCCTGCGCAGGCCGCTGCAGAAACTGAAACCCACCCCACAGACCTCACACCCCACATCCAGGGAGCGGCCCGCACGCAGTAAGAAGGCAGTAAGAAGGCAGCGACCCACCCCGCAGACCTCACACCCCACATCCAGAGAGCGGCCCGCACGCAGTAAGAAGGCAGCGACCCGCCCCGCAGACCTCACACCCCACATCCAGAGAGGGGCCCGCACACAGTAAGAAGGCAGCGACCCGCCTGGCTCCCACCACCCCACCTCCCCCACGGCCCGGAAGGTCTTTGTGAGGACAGACCCAGGACGCAGGGCTGCTCCAAATCTCGACAACCACTGCCATCTCTGGCCCAGTCTCCTGCCTTACCTTCTGAGATGAGTAAACATCCTTGTGAGGTGAGCTTAGATGTGAACCAAAGAAAGAAAATCCAAGAGCTGAACAACCAGCTCCAGAAAGGAGGCCATTAAACCCAAGGTGAGAGAGGAACGCAAACAGAGCTGGGAGAGGGGAAGAGTCGTGAACTCAGATAGCCAAGCACTCTGCGACACTGCTCACACCTTTCTCGCGGATGAGCAGCAGATAAAGCATTCGCAATGCCAGATCCTGCCCGCCTGTGAAAACGAGTACCCTTAGGGCAGTCTCCGGAAGCCCCGTGACACAGACTAGTTCAAGTCAGAGGAGGCCGTGATTCAGGCGGACGTGTGCGGCTACATCTGCAACAGGCTGGCTGAGTTCTTTATCAAAAGGAGGGCCCTGAACAGGCCTCCACTCCCTTCTGTCAGAACACAAAAGCTCCTTCTCCTGGAAAAGGTGGGAGGAGGCAGTCTCAGCTCTCACGTCCTAATTCCAGAGCTTGGAAAATTCAAATTGTAGTATTCTGCAAGAAGATATATACATAAAAGTATCTACTAACCTTCATCATGGTGAGGCAGAGAGTCACAAAACCCAGAAAAACAGGATGCTGAAAGCTGAAGTTTCCTGTTATTCCAGAACTTTGTCTTTACTTGGACACCAGGAAGCGTCTGGTTGGCTGAGGCAGCCCACCAATGGCTCCAAAGTGATGTCAGAACTTCAGTGAGTTCACACACACACCACACTTCTCAACAGGAAGCTGCACAATGAGACCAGACCAGCGCCTGCCACCGAGAGGGGAAGACGCACATGCTGAGTCAACAGCTATTTTGACTAACGGGCTTCTCTAGAGAAAGATAACCAACTACTTCCTGAAACAGGAATCTATTCAACAAAAGAGAAAAATCTCAGGGTTCAGAGAAAGTGGGAATGACAGTGCACACAGTCACCCCGGGCACTCACGCTTCGGAGACGAGCCTGCCCGCCAGTGGGCCCTCTGCCGGTGGCCACCTCCGTGCATCAGGGCACCGAGGCTCCCGGACAGAAGTCCCCCCGCCCAGCGCCCCAGACCCACCTGTGCAGCAGAGAAGGCAGGTTCTCGAGCACCCGGCACCCGGCGCCGCCGAGCACACTGCACGGGAGGGCTAAGCCGGACCTCACTCGCCTAAGCCGGACTCGGCCTCCCAGCCGTCACGCTCGCTCCCTACACCACCCCCTGACACGCTCTTTCCTTACACTTAGCATCACACGTGGTTCAGCCTTGGTCCCTGAACTGACACCGGACACGGGAGAGCTGACCCGTCCCCAAGGAAGAGACGAGGCACCACACGCCAGCCGCCACCAGCGCCCACGGCGGGGCGACGCGGCCAGCGTGGCCCGCCCACCAGGGCAGGAGCTCTGAGGTCCCAGCCAGAGGATGACCACGCTGCCCTCCGGCTCCCGTCGAATGCAGTCTCCCAGCCTCCGCTCAGCCTCTCCCCAGACGTGGGGTGGGCTCCCCCCGCCGCCGCCCCCCACCCAGCCAACAGGAGCCAGCACGAGCAGCCACTATGAGCAGGATGCTGCCCTCACATCCCGACAGAAGCTTCAGGAACCTTCCAGCATAAACAGGGCACGGCGCTCGGGAGCTGCTCCCCCGGCCTGAACCCCAGAATAAAGAGGCCACTCAGCCAGCCATGCCGTCTCCGCAGCCAGCACAACGGGCAGGACACGCCTCCCGAGTGGTCAGCCACGGGGTCGTGCGGGCTGCTGGTGAGCAAGCCTCCTCTGGGTAGGAGCAGGACATAAACCCACATCTCCCCCAACAGAGCTGGCTCCTGAAGAGAGAGTACAGCTGCTTTACAGGCCTGCTCAAGGAAATCTCCCAGAAAGACTCCAGGTCTCCGGCTTGCCCTCAGAGAGCTCGGGCTCTCTCAGGAGACGTCCCCTCTCCCCCATGTATCAGCACCTCTCCAGGGGCCACGCGAGCCGGGAAGGAAGGTGAGGTCTGGAGATGAAGGGAGACAGGGCCCAGGGCACCTGTGGACCTAACAAGTCACCCCAACACCCAGACGCCCCACCACCAGCCACGGCTCAGGAGCCCGCGGCCTGGCGGGCACCCAGACACCCCACCACCAGCCACGGCTCAGGAGCCCGCGGCCTGGCGGGCACGTGGCTCTGTCTCCCTCGGGCGGGCCCTAGTCGCCAGACCCTCCGGGTCCAGGGAAGGGCCACGGCCCTGCCTTCAGGAGGGAAGGTCCCTGCGGGAAACCCGCCCCAGGCCCTCCATGGGCTCCAGCCTCCTGGGCCACCCTCTTCTCCTGAAACCCAGCTGCCACTCCTGCTAACCGGGCCTGCAGAGCGCCTGGCAGCGGCCGGGGCACCCCCACCCGCAGGGTGACAGCAGGGCGCCCAGCTCACCCATCAGAGAGGCTCTCCCCACCCCAACACCGGCGAGCAGCTTTGCCTTAGCTTCCAGGCTCACAGATGGTACGAGAGTCAGGAGAATCTTCCACAGAATAACAGAAAAGCAAACTTCACATAATGTCATACTCCATGTAACAAAGAGCCTGTCAGTCAGGAACCTTCCAACGGTAAGCAAGTGAAACCCAACCCAAACTGGCATAAACAAAACAGTTATCGGTTTGCATAACTAACAAGAATGGCAAGGACCACGGGCACGAAATCAGAAGCTTCGGGCATCTCCTGACTCGCTTGTCTCCGCGTGGGCTGCAGATCAGGAAGGTCCTTCCTCACGAGGCCACGAGGCCATCAGGAGCCCCCAGCCACAGCCAGCAAGTCCGCCACCTCAGCCACACCTGTGGGGCCTGCCGGAGTCACAGCCGAGAGGCCCCAGAGGCAGGGCAGCGCAGAGAGCCGGGCAAGGCCAGGTGACGACACGCAAGCACCTCCTGGAGACCTGCCCACAGCTGGGACTCAGAGCAGGCAGGAAAGGTCGCCCCGGGACTGACCGCCAGACCCGGGAGCGACACAGCAGCAGCGAGCTGC
>SJXQ01005666.1:57347-71612 GCA_006408695.1 Aepyceros melampus
GCGGCGCCGGCGGCCCGGCCCGACCCGGCCGCCCCGGCGCCCGCGCGCCCGGCCGCCGCCTCTCCTCACCCGTTTTCCTTCCTCCCGGCTGCACCAATCTCCTCGGGCCCCTTCCCTCACCAGGAAGTGGAGCGGCGGCGGAAGTGACGTCTTCAGACCGCGCCCCGGCCAGCCCCCCTCACGCGACCCCTTCCGGTCTCCGCCTCGCGGGCGCGGCCTCCTCGCCTGGCTCCTGGCCCTCAGCCTCGGACGCGGCCCCCCGGACGCGGCCACGCGCGGACTCCTCCGTCCCGAAAAGCTGGCGCTTTTCCCCGACGCGGCCCCGCGGACGCAGCCCGCCCGCCCAGCGCGGGACCCGGGAGAGCTCGGCCTCCGCCGCTTCAAGCAACGACGAAGGGGCTGGCGAGAACCTGTTTTTTCTTCAGTTCTTCCCCGCCCCCGGCTCGAGGGGGCAGGGGGGCTGGAAGTCTGACAGATGATTTTAACTAACTAGCAACGTAAATCATGCATGTTGGGATTAAAGTGCAACGTTTCCTTCTCCTAAATGTGGACCGTGTGTTTCGTCAATGATTAACCAAAATAGCCGGTTACTCGTCAGCGCGAAGGCTGCTGGAGATAAACGGTGGCAACTGCAGCCTCCATCACAGGCGCGGAGCGCGAGGGCTCCCGCAGGCAGACCTTCAGTGCTTGGTCCAAGGCAGAGCTGTAAAGGCCACCGCCACGCGTGTAAGGAGTTACTAAAAACCTCCCACGGCAAGAAACGCAGGAAACCAAGAACAGCACCAATTACACAGAACGATCAAGGGAGAAGCCTGAGCCCTCAGAAGAGCTTTGTTGTTCTGAACGACACATGAAGGCTTTTTACACTGAAGTGTCATCGGGAATTCGAGCATTCAGGAAGCTCAAGACATTTTTGTCCTTCTGTCCTCTAGGGTGAAATCTCGACATTCCAACAGGCCTCTCTCAGGAATACTGTGGTTTCCTGTCAAAGTGCTCAGGCCTTCTAAAATTACAAAAGAAAACAGGGTGTTAAGCAGTGCAAAGATGGAGGAAATGAGACCCCCCCCCCCAAAGTTTAAAAATTCCTAAAGAAGTGCCAACATGTTTCCCTACAGATACTGAACAGATTTGTTTTTCCCAATGGAACAGCAAAACCAAAGCTTCCTTCTAGTCCCATCTCCTTCCTCACACTCCCTCACACAGTCAGTCCTCATTCATGGATTCCGTATTTGCAAATTGGCCTACTCGATAAAATTTATGTGTAACCACAAAATCCGTATTTGCAGCACTTTCTCAGCCATTTATAAATGTGCAAAGCAGCAAGAAATTTGAATTTCCTTATGCACACATTCCCAGCTGAATTTGAGCAAGGGCATGCTGTGACATCTTACATTAGCTCATAAAGGAAGCAAATGTTCTTTCCGCTATCTACTGGTGCTATGTTTTTCACTTTTTTTTTTTTTTTTTGGCTTGGTGATTTCACTATTTTAAATGGCCCCCAAGCGTAGTGTTAAAGCACTGTCCAGTGTTCCTAAGCACAAGAAGGTTGTCATGTGCCTTACAGAGAAAATACATGTGACAGATAAACTTCATTCAGGCCTGAATTGTAGCGCTACAGGCCCCCGAGTTCAACGTTAATGAGTCAACAATATGGTACATCTAGAAAAAGAAGATATTTGGAAATTACATGAAGCTGCTCTGGGAAGTGCTAAAGTAACCTTTATAGTGCATGATGCAACTGTGGGAAAGATGGAAAAGCAACTAAATTTGTGGATTCATGAGATGACAAGCAATAAAAAGAGCATAGTACACAGCATTGTTGTGAGGCTGAAAGCCAAAGAAATGTACACTCATCTTACCCAGGGCCAAGACAGTGCTAAGAAGCCCTTCTCAGCTAGTGCAGGGTGCCTTGCACAAGTCAAAAGGTAACGCCACATGGAAAGTGTCAGACTTGCAGGCAAGCCAGGTTCTGCAGACCAGGAGGCAGCAGAAGAGTTTAGAAAATACCTGCCAAGTGTCAAACATTAAAAGCATTATACAGAAGGCAGGTTCTCAGTGCTGATGAAACTGGCTTATTTTACAAGAATGCTGGCAAGTGAACCTGTGAAATGTAAATGGCCTCCAAAGCAGCTGGCTTTAAATCATTCAAAGAGTGGGTTGCTGCTGCTGCTGCTGCTGCTAAGTCGCTTCAGTCGTGTCCGACTCTGTGCGACCCCATAGACGGCCTCCTACCAGGCTCCCCCGTCCCTGGGATTCTCCAGGCAAAACACTGGAGTGAGTTGCCATTTCCTTCTCCAGTGCATGAAAGTGAAAAGTGAAAGTGAAGTCGCTCAGTCGTATCCGACTCTTAGCGACCCCATGGACTGCAACCCCCAGGCTCTTCCGTCCATAGGATTTTCCAGGCAAGAATACTGGAGTGGGGTGCCATTGCCTTCTCTGCAAAGAGTGGGCAACCTTGCTATTATGTGCAGTAGCCAAGGGTGACTTTAAGAGAAGACCCCTCGTGGTACACAGAGCACAAAACCCACGCGCATTCAGAGGGAAAACCTTGAACCATATGCCAGTCCATTGGAGATAGAACAAAAAAGCATGGATGGCACCTGAAATATTTCTGGGAAGGTTCCACAACTGCTTCCCAGAAGCTGAACGCTATCTCCATGGCAAAAACCTTGCCTTCAGTTTGTTAATCTTGGATAATGCCCCAGTTCATTGCCGTTAAGAGCTCAAAAATGCCCACCCTGACACAGAAGTTGTCCTCATGCCCCCAAACACAGCATCTCCCATCCAAGCCCTCAGGCAGGGCATGATAAAAGCTTTCAAGGCACATTACGCCAGGGAGCTTTAAGCAAGGCTTTCAAGGCTCTTAGCACCAACAAGGAGACCACCATACTGGAGTATTGGAAGTCAGTCACCATACACAACATTATTGCATATCAGCACAGCCTGGGACAGTGTCAAACAGGCTACCATCAGCAATTGTTGGGGAAACATTTGGCCAGACTGAAAATTTTTGAAGGTTTTGAAGATGTCACAGAAAACATGAAGAATAGTGTCAAAAACATAATGATATTGCACAACAAATGAGTGGAGAGGGTTTCCATAACACAAAGGAAGGTGACAGGGAGGAAATTTGGGGAGAAACAACAGCAGAACCCACCAACCAAGACTCAGGTGAGATGGCAGAATGAGGTTTTGAAGTCAGTGATGATAAGGACGGTCGTGCAAGTCAGCCTGAGGCTGCAAGAACTGTGCCTCTTATAGCAGCCAAGATGGCGGAACGGCCTTCAGCCTTGGAAGAAATTTTCAATGACGTGGAAAATGGGGACCCTGTGCCAAAACGCAGCCTCACATTTAAGCACCTTGCCTCAACTGCATTTGTCTCTCATGCCAAAACACGTCAAGATACGAGGCAAAAAGCCAAGCGGACAAAGCTGAAGCAATTATTTCAAGTCAGGTTGGGAGGGAACGTTGTTGACACCATCACCAAGCTGTGAAGGCCAAACTCCTGGGGCAGGGCTGCCAGGTCACCCTCCTCGACGTCTTCCTCTCCTGCCCAGGGAGCTTCACCACTTTTCCTGAGTTTCCAGTGAAGTAAAAAGAAGTTGTGTCCAACTCTCTGTGACCCCATAGTCCCTGGAATTCTTTAGGCCAGAATACTGGAGTGGGTAGCCATTCCCTTCTCCAGGGGATATTCCCAACCCAGGGATCGAACCCAGGTCTCCCACAGTGCAGCCGGATTCTTTATCAGCTGAGCCACAAGGGACAAATTTCCAAGGGGCAAGCCAACATTGAGGGGCTTACCCACGCTGTGCACTGCCCTGCCACATGTCGCGCAGCTCCATCAACAGGGAGGCGGTTTCTGTACATTTGTCAATGTTTCAGTTCAGTTCAGTCGCTCAGTCGTGTCCGACTCTTTGCGACCCCATGAATCACGGCACGCCAGGCCTCCCTATCCATCACCAACTCCCAGATTCACTCAAACTCACATCCATCGAGTCAGTGATGCCATCCAGCCATCTCATCCTCGGTCGTCCCCTTCTCCTCCTGCCCCCAGTCCCTCCCAGCATCAGGGTCTTTTCCAATAAGTCACTCTTTGCATGAGGTGGCCAAAGTACTGGAGTTTCAGCTTTAACACCATTCCCTCCAAAGAAATCCCAGGACTGATCTTCAGAATGGACTGGTTGGATCTCCTTGCAGTCCAAGGGACTCTCAAGAGTCTTCTCCAACACCACAGTTCAAAAGCATCAATTTTTCAGCGCTCAGCTTTCTTCACAGTCCAACTCTCACATCCATACATGACCACTGGAAAAACCACATAGCCTTGACTAGACGGACCTTTGTTGGCAAAGTAATGTCTCTGCTTTTCACTATGCTATCTAGGTTGGTCATAACTTTTCTTCCAAGGAGTAAGCGTCTTTTAATTTCATGGCTGCAGTCAACATCTGCAGTGATTTTGGAGCCCAGAAAAATAAAGTCTGACACTGTTTCCCCATCTATTTCCCATGAAGTGATGGAACCGGATGCCATGATCTTCGTTTTCTGAATGTTGAGCTTTAAGCCAACTTTTTCACTCTCCACTTTCATCAAGAGGCACTTTAGTTCCTCTTCACTTTCTGCCATAAGGGTGATGTCATCTGCATATCTGAGGTTAATGATATTTCTCCCAGCAATCTTGATTCCAGCTTGTGCTTCTTCCAGCCCAGCGTTTATCATGATGTAAATGTTTAATCTTCAGTTAATGCTGTTTTGGAGGTTTTCTTCCTTGTGTTACACTGTACTGTCCAGTATGCATGTCTGTGTGTGTGTGAGCAGTGGACATGTGTACTTTTTAGAACAGTCACCCTATGGTGACATTACAAGGCAAAGTAATGTCTCTGCTTTTAACTATGCTATCTAGGTTGGTCATAACTTTTCTTCCAAGGAGTAAGCGTCTTTTAATTTCATGGCTGCAGTCAACATCTGCAGTGATTTTGGAGCCCAGAAAAATAAAGTCTGACACTGTTTCCCCATCTATTTCCCATGAAGTGATGGAACCGGATGCCATGATCTTCGTTTTCTGAATGTTGAGCTTTAAGCCAACTTTTTCACTCTCCACTTTCATCAAGAGGCACTTTAGTTCCTCTTCACTTTCTGCCATAAGGGTGATGTCATCTGCATATCTGAGGTTAATGATATTTCTCCCAGCAATCTTGATTCCAGCTTGTGCTTCTTCCAGCCCAGCGTTTATCATGATGTAAATGTTTAATCTTCAGTTAATGCTGTTTTGGAGGTTTTCTTCCTTGTGTTACACTGTACTGTCCAGTATGCATGTCTGTGTGTGTGTGAGCAGTGGACATGTGTACTTTTTAGAACAGTCACCCTATGGTGACATTACATAATGCTATCATTGAAATAGTGTTTTCTTATGAAGATACATGGCATGTAATTATTTGTAAATATACATATGTTAAATAAGCCATCTTTAAACAGAAACATACCCCAAACAAGATTAGGTATTGATTAGCTGACCAAATGTCATGACCATAGTCTCAAAGGAACCTAACGCTGTATTTCTCCCGGAACAGTGGTTCAGTTGTTGCTAATTCAGTGGTCATGGTGCCCTTGTAGAATGCAGTTACCACAAATAATGAGAATTGCCTCAACATTTAAAACTATTAATCCATAAGGATCTGTTATGAATTCTCTATGAGTTCACAAATGATGGAAACAATTACAAAATGCAAATTATTATTTGAAAACGTATCTCTTAAGGCAATGTTTTTTCAATGTTTAGTCTTCAGTTAACCCTGGAGGTTTTCTTTCCTGTGTTACACTGTACTGTCCAGTACACAGGATGCGTGCATGTGTGTGTGAGCCGTGTGCTTTGTAGAGCAGTCACCCTTGGTGACTATATTACATAATGCTGTCACTGAAATAGTGTTTTCTTAGGAAGAAGTTTTTTTTTAATGGGTTCATTTACCCATGGATGACCACTTACTGCTGGGAACAGATGGACCAGCACCAGTTCTATTCCATTGGGGCTTTTTAAGCAGACACTGAGAAACCTTGTTCATAAATTAAGTGCATGGAAATGGATGGAGTTTTGTTAGGATGTAACTTGATTCTCTGAAACCTTCTGAGTTACATAGCCAAAGTCCTGATACAATCGGCCATAAATAAAGGCTTTACATCATCAGCTAAAAGCTTGATTGGGGTCTCCTTCAATTTCTCTGAAAGCTAAGAAGTACAACCCTGAGCTGCAGCCCGCAGTCATCAGAGTCACACCCCTCCCAGCACCAGGGCCCTCTGTGACCCAGCCGGGAAGCCCTCCTCCCAGCAGCGTGCACCTTGGGGACACAACAAGGGTGAAGTGGGAGAGGGCTGTCGTTGTGAAAGGGGAAGGGAGTGCTGGGCCAGCGCCGTGGTCTCCTCGTGCCTGGGCAGCTTCCCGGCTCGTCAGAGTTAAGCACACGTGCAAGCTGAGGACCTAGAACTGGAAATGTGACGGTGGTGGTTTAGTTGTCAGGTCGTGTCTGACTCTTTGCAGCCCCATGGACTGTAGTCCACAGGCTCCTCTGTCCATGGAATTCTCCAGGCAAGAATACTGGAGTGGGTTGCCATTTCCTTCTCCACGATGATACAAAAGGCAATACTTAAAAGTACCGGCCCCCCATATTTTGCTGAAGAAGCCGTGTGAATGGTAAGTGAGCACACAAAGTGTGGCGCGTCCTTAGTCATGGGGGAAATGCAATCAAAACCACAGAGGACGCTCTCCACTCGGCAGACTGGTGAGATGGAAAAGGCTGGCGGTCTCATGCCCTGCAGACAGGGAGCAGTCGGAGCCCCATGCTTGACAGTGGGGCACTCGGGGAAATGCAGTGTCTCAGAGTCAGACATACCTGAGCCCTAGCAGTTCCTCCCCGAGCATTTACCCAAGCGGGCCCTCCGAAAGCCACGTTCGAGAATGCTCACAGCAACTTCATTTGCAGCCACCCGAAGGCAGGCTCCCCTGAGTGCATCTCCCGAGGTGTCCAGAGAGGTTCTCCAACAGTGGCCCTGCCCCTTTTCCAGCGGTCCTCTCCCGAACCTCCCACCACGACAAACTCCAGGCTTTTCTGCCAAAGCTGGAATCTGGTAGAGGCATGCTGCTGCTGCTGCTAAGTCGCTTCAGTCGTGTCCGACTCTGCAACCCCATAGACAGCAGCCCACCAGGCTCCCCTGTCCCTGGGATTCTCCAGGCAAGAACACTGGAGTGGATTGCCATTTCCTTCTCCAAAGCATGAAAGTGAAAAGTGAAAGTGAAGTCACTCAGTCGTGTCCAACCCTCAGCAACCCCATGGACTGCAGCCCACCAGGCTCCTCTGTCCATGGGATTCTCCAGGCAAGAGTACAGTCCCAAAAGCATTGTGATTTCCCTCTGAAACACTGCTTTTGTAGTTCCTATCTGATAAGGGGTGTGTCTGATGTTCTCAGAATCTGCTAGAAACTAAATCCCAAGGCAGCATTGAGGTCAGAGGTCAGACCTCAGCAGCAGCTGCTGGGCTCCCGCCTCCCCAAACTTCTTCCACTACCCACCCCACAGCCAGCACAGCCAGCTCCACCTGCAGTCAGGATAAAGGCACCCTCAGCGCTTCCTCGCCAACTCTAATGGCATCCAGACCTTAGTTTCCAAAACTGCCACCAGGAAGAACAGGCCGTCCTCCCAGCAAGGAATCGCATGGGTTTCAGCTAAGATGGAGAACACAGGAAACTAACAGCTGGGAGACACCCCGCTGCCTGGGACCCTGGTCCCCAGGAGGGGTGGCTTCCTGGGGCACCTCCACGGCCTTCCCCGCCCCCACTTTGTAAATAGTCTCTTCGTTAAATCCTCTTCAACCCGTCTGTTTAGCGTCATCTGCTTTTCGTTGGGACCCTAACCCCAGTGAGCCTCCTGGTGGTACAGCGAAGACGAGACCAACTCAGGGCAAGGACCGAGTCAGCCACAGACCCGCTGCAGGCCAGTGCACCGGCCCGTGGAACTGCTTCCAGAAAGAGGCGGCTCTACCTCCTGACACGCCACAGCCCCGGCTTACAGGACATGTCCTCCTGGGGGGACATGCCGCCTCTGCGTTCAAAGGAAAAAGCAGAAGGAACGTGAGCGGGTGTTCAGAAGCGCGTGGCCTATGATGGAGGCACACGGCAGGTGACGGGGCTGCCGCCCGGAAGCGGCGCAGGGGCCCAAAGGACCAAGGCGTGGGGCCTGCTTGTCACGCTGTACCCCTCCGTACCCTTTCAATTCTGTCCCACACGCAAGTATTATTAAATAAACACATTTTTTTTTTTAAGAAGAACACTCCAGTCTCATGTCCTCCACAAAGTAGCCCTCCAATTAAAAAACAGCCCCCAGAGTGCCCAGCTGTCAGTGCGCTGGGGTCCTTATAAAGCAGATCTCAACCCGCCCTGCCAAAATGCAAGGCAATGCTTAAAACCCTAAATTCCCCCACACAGAAGTCAAATGGGCCCTGAAGGGCTCGTCTAACTTGTAACAAGCCAGCGGCCATTGCTTAACTCTGACTAGAGGGTGGCTGTCTCCTGCTCAGGGGCCATGCTCATTCTGCACCCAGAGAGGCAGAGGGGAGGGAAAACAGGTCGGCAGAGCCCAGCAGAAGGCCACAGGGCCCTTCCTCCAGTCCTGTGGAGGACAGTGAGGCCACTGCAGCGCCTGGGACCTGGCAGCGAGTTCCAGAGAGTAAACGGCCCCCAGGGCACACAGCCTGGGGTCACAGGTCATTTGCAGGGAGCCATCGAAGCCTTTGATAAAGCACATTTTCCTCTGCTTCTTCTTCAATACAAGCCCTACTCCCGGGTGGATGCTACGGTCATCTGAGGAGCTGGCCGAGCCCGACGGGTAGCCAGAAATGCGAATGCGTGAAGTGCAGCGTCCCAGACGCGAGGGGCGCCGGGCGGGGACTGGCAAGACTGCAGAGCCGTTAGCTCGGGTGTCCCCTGAGGCTCGCTTCCCATAGGCTCCAAAAGCACATTTCAAGTCCCTGAGAGATGGTGGCGACCATCCCAAATGCATACCAATGCCAAAAATGGATTTTTCAAAATGTGAGCACAGACATTCCCCAGATAACCCGGGCCAAACTCCTCCACCACAGTTATATTTTACCCTCGGAGGAATGTCAGACCGACAGGCAGGTGTACAGTTACTGCCAAACGAGAGCAACCTGAAAGCCGGCACGCCACCTGCCCCGCGCGGCTGTGATCCACACGCAGCACGGCCGAGGCGCACAGCCAGGCCACCGCACCACCTCGCTCCTTCCCGACACAGGAAAACAGGACCCAAGCTCACAAGGGCTTCCCAGGCGGCGCAGCGGTACAGAAGCCGCCGGTTCAGTCTCTGGATCAGGAAGATCCCCTGGAGAAGGAAACGGCAAGCCGCTCCAGTAGTCTTCCCTGGCAACTCCCACGGACAGAGGAGCCTGGTGGGTTATAGTCCACAGGGTCACAAAGTGTCGGACACAACTGGGCACACCAAGTTCACGAGACAACTTAAACTAGGCCTTGTACTCAGAGGTTTGTCTTAACTCTAAAGTCTCACCCGTTCATACGGATTAGCATCCTTTTTCTTCCCCTCTCACTCTCCTGCTTTCCACCCAATGGAAACATGCATTTTGGACCATAAAGAAAGCTGAGTGCTGAAGAATTGATGCTTTTGAACTGTGGCGTTGGAGAAGACTCTTGAGAGTCCCTCAGACAGCAAGGAGATCCAACCAGACCATCCTAAAGGAAATCGATCCTGAAAATTCATTGGAAGGATTGATGCTGAAGCTGAAACTCCAATACTTTGGCTACCAGGTGCGAAGAACTGACTCACTGGCAAAGACCCTGATGCTGGGAAAGGTTGAAGGCAAGAGAAGATGACGACAGAGGATGAGATGGTTGGATGGCATCACCAATGGACATGAATTTGAGTAAACTCCAGGAGTTGGTGATGGACAGGGAGCCTGGCGTGCTGCAGTCCATGGGGTCAAAAAGAGTCGGACACGACTGAGCGACTGAACTGAACTGAAACCAGAGCCACTGCCGACTTTCTTCAGCTCCATCTCTGCACTGTTTCTGGTCCTTCCTATTGGTTTCCTCTTCCACCGCACACACTTCAGAACGGCTGGCCACGCCCGTGCCTGTGCCCACGGGTGGAAGAGCCCGTGCAGAGGCTGTGGCCCCCGAGGGGAAGGTGCCGTGTGCCCCCGCAGCGTCCACGCAGCAGCTGGGGCTGAGTCCGGCTCACTGTTCACTGAACCAGGGTAGGTGAGGGGCGAGCGGGGAAGCTGGAAGAAAGCTGCAGGGGCCGCGGGAACGGCAGACGGGCTCGTTCTCCCCTGACTGGCACCGCAGCCATAGCAGCAGGCACGCTGTAGTTGAGCCAGCGGACACTGCCGCAGCACGGCCACGACACGGGCCACAGCGTGGACTATTATGCAGCCCCCAGGGCGCTGCAGGTGGAGCTTACGTGCGCTTACAGAACACGTGGCCCGCGGCCAAGCGGGTACGTCGTGAGGCGCACGCGCAGTGCTGTGAGGCATCCCGGCTGCTATATAACCACACATTCACAACACGTGGGGCGAGAGGGCCTGACCACCACCATCTTGCCTAATTAGCTCTCTCCCTAGAGAGTCCCCGGAGAAGGCAATGGCACCCCACTCCAGTACTCTTGCCTGGAAAATCCCATGGACGGAGGAGCCTGGTGGGCTGCAGTCCATGGGGTTGCTAAGGGTGGACATGACTGAGCGACTTCACCTGCACTTTTCACTTTCATGCTGGAGAAGGAAATGGCAACCCACACCAGTGTTCCTGCCTGGAGGGATGGGGGCGCCTGGTGGGCCGCCGTCTATGGGGCCGCAGAGTTGGACACGACTGAAGCGACTCAGCAGCAGCAGCAGCTACAGAGTCCCAGGACGGGAGCCGGCCCCCAGGAACAGAGCTGCCTGCTGCCTGAACGGGGCGCTGGGGGCGGCAGGTCTCACAGGCTGCTCTTTGCCTCACGGACAACCCAGCCTCCTTCCTTCAACCGAGATGCCTCAGGTTAAGCTGTCCCGTGTCCACAGCCACTGCACTGTCCACCCCTCCCATCCCCAGGTGTCCAGGAGGGGTCCGGGCCGCCTGCCGCGGCCCTGGTTTACCGCTGTGCCCCCTCCAGCCTCTCCCCACACAGTGAACCAGGGGCAGCAGTTGGGTTTCGGAGCAGCACCAGCTTCCTGCTCAACCAGCCCTCCCAGCTCAAGACCCCGTCTATCACTTTAAACAGCCTGAGAAGCTGCACTGAAGCCTCTGGGCCAGAAGGCAAGATACTCTGGAGACCACCATGCAGAAGCTTTGTTTTCACCCACAGGTAAGTGCAGGGGAGGTTTGAAGACATGCAGAGGGTGCTGGCTGACTTGGCAGAGAGGCTGAGAAGCCAAACGGAGCCTTCACCCTGGAAAGAAACCTGAATACATGGAAAGGAAACAGCTGAAGACACCCCGCTGGCGAGACTTCCTGCTCAACCAGCCCTCCCAGCTCAAGACCCCGTCTATCACTTTAAACAGCCTGAGAAGCTGCACTGAAGCCTCTGGGCCAGAAGGCAAGATACTCTGGAGACCACCATGCAGAAGCTTTGTTTTCACCCACAGGTAAGTGCAGGGGAGGTTTGAAGACATGCAGAGGGTGCTGGCTGACTTTGCAGAGAGGCTGAGAAGCCAAACGGAGCCTTCACCCTGGAAAGAAACCTGAATACATGGAAAGGAAACAGCTGAAGACACCCCGCTGGCGAGTGCACCTCTCCATAAATAGCAGCTGAGACCCTCCCCGGGGGGCAGGCCAGGGGCGGGCGGGATGGCCACAGCCCTAACACTCGTGCCGTAAAAGCCTCTTGCATGAAAGAAGCCAGCTGAGACTTCATATTAACGGCGAGTAATAAAAAGGTGATAAAAGATCGTTATCGCCAAGAGGCTGGAGTATCTGCAGAGCACCGGTTGAGTCATGGAGGGCCGTAGCTGTCAAGACGTGTAGCTGGGAGACACGTTTTCAAACGGACCTTCCTAGGTCAAAGACAAGGCTGCCAACACAGACTCCGGAGTTCTGGATCTTCCGTACCACTATAGCTGGAGTATGTCCCTGTTCACGCACAGTTTGCCGGTCACCTCACCCCTCGGCTCAAAACGCTCAGCAGCTCTCCATTTCACTCAAGGGTAAAAGCCAGAGTACCTTCAGGGAAGGCATTTGCAAAACCCACGTCCAGTCAAGGGCTTGTACCCAAAACATACAAAGAAGTACTAAAACTCAACAACAAGAAAACAGACGAGCCAGTGAAAAAATGGGCAAAAGGCGTGAACAGTCTCCTCACCAAAGAGGGCACAAGACAACGTCTCGCTGCACCTCGCTGTTTGCTGAACCGGGACAGGCAAGGCAGAGCTGGAAGAAGACGCCAGGAGCCGTAGGAACCGCAGACACACTTCACTGGCAGCAGCGAGGCAGGCATCCTTTCCTCTCCAATGGCTGACACAGCAGCAGCGACAACTACGCAACTCAGCTCAACGCGATTCTCTCCTGGACTTGACTCGCCTCAACTGCGGGAGCTTTTCAGGTGGTGCTTATATTGTAGGTCACTGCGCACGCACCGTGCTATAAATGATCTCGGCTGTTACATAACCACGTATTTACGAAACGTGGGGCCAGAGTGTGAGGACGTGGGGAGAGACAGCCTGACCACCGCCATCTTAGCTAATTCACTCTTTCCCTACAGATGGCAGCGCAGGTGACGGATGAGATGCCCCACGTCATCTGTCATCAGGGAAGTGCAGATCAATACTGCAGCGAGATGCCCCTGCACACCCGTGAGGCCCTCGCCAGCCTGGGGCGACAGCAGCCCCATCCCCGCCGGGCAGGAACGCGAGCCACACAGACACCGCGGAAGACGGCTCCTTACAAAACTGAGCATCGTCCCACCCAAGGTCTGGCCATCTTGCTCCTTGGGTAAATTCGCTTTACCCAAATGAGTGGAAAACATGTCCATGCAAAGACCTGAATATGAACGTTTATAGCAGCTTTATCCGTAACTGCCAAAAGCTGGACGTAATCAAGATGCCCTTCCGTAGGTGAGTGAGTAGACAGACGGTGGTCCACGCAGACAATGGGAGATCACTCAGTCATAAAAAGAAACACGCAGTCAAGCCACCAGAAGGCACATCAGACACTCAACTGCACATGACTGAGCGGAGGAAGCCAGTCTGAGAAGGCTACACCGGGTGACCCTACGCACGATGTCCCAGCAGCGGCAGCACTGCCAGGGACGAGGGGAGGGCGTGGGACGGACAGGCAGAGCAGAGACGTCTCAGGGCCGCGAACCGTCCCGTGTGACCCTGTGATGATGGACGCGTGTGGCGTCCAAGCGCCCAGCTGCACAGCGCAGGGCGAAGCCTCACGGCCACTGCGGACTTTGCTCCGTGTATCAGCACCGCGTCATCCGCTGCAACAGCTGACACGCGCGGATGCAAGATGTTGACAGCAGGGGAGAGTGGGGAGGGCTGGACGGAAACCCTCTCTGCTCTCTGCTCAGTTTTTCTGGAAAAACCTAAGACTGCAAATAAAGTCTACTGAGTTTTTAAGTCAATGACCTTATGATGGCTGAGCAGGCCTGCACAGGCAGCTCTTCCATGCCCTCCCTGACCTCACTGGCCAGCCACTGCTACTGCTGCTGCTAAGTCACTTCAGTCGAGTCCGACTCTGTGCGACCCCATAGACGGCAGCCCACCAGGCTCCCCCGTCCCTGGGATTCTCCAGGCAAGAACACTGGAGTGGGTTGCCATTTCCTTCTCCCATGTATGAAAGTGAAAAGTGAAAGTGAAGTCGCTCAGTCGTGTCCAACTCTTGGCGACCCCATGGACTGCAGCCCACCAGGCTCCTCCGTCCCTGGGATTTTCCAGGCAAGAGTGCTGGAGTGGGGTGCCATCGCCTTCTCCAGGTCAGCCACTACTGTCCCCTGACCCACAGTGAACTCTGCTGTTTCTGTAATTTGCCAGCCAGGCTCCCGCCTCAGGGCCTTCGCAGAGGCTCTTCCCCTCGCCTGAAACTCCCTTCTCCCCGACATCTAGGTCTCGCCTTTGCTCATATACATTGTCTTTGTTTAGACGTCACTTTCCAGTCCACCTCCCTACTGACCAGACGCAAAACTGCAGCATCACCCACCTGCTGGCCCCCCTGCCCCCTGCTGGCACCCCTGCCCCCAGGCTTCTCCATAGCTCTCCCCACCTGCTGGCACCCCTG
>SJXQ01005666.1:71720-86724 GCA_006408695.1 Aepyceros melampus
ACGTGCGTGCCAAGAGCCTCCTTGCACATGGAGCACACATCTCACACGCAGAGTCTGTGTGGTGAGTGCCAGGTCTCAGCACCCGCGTAGAGTGATGCGAGCACTGCGCATGTTATGTTGGGTGAATTGATGATCACAACTTCCCTGGCACCACAGTTCACTCATTATTTGGGCCTCCCTGGTGGCTCAGACAGTAAAGCATCTGCCTGCAATGTGGGAGACCTGGGCACGATCCCCGGGTCGGGAAGATCCCCTGGAGAAGGAAATGGCAACCCACTCCAATACTCTTGCCTGGAAAATTCCATGACTGGAGGAGCCTGGTAGGCTACAGTCCATGGGGTCGCAAAGAGTCAGACCCGGCTGAACAACTTTGCTGGCACTAAGGACCAGTGCCTGTGACTCGAGTTGGTACCAGAACCACTTGGGTATAGCTTCCAAAAGTGAAGGTGAGAGACGCTGACATCACCTAGAGCCAAAGAGTAAGGCAGCTGGCGTAGCATGAGAACTGAATATTCGACCCAGGAACCATGCTTTTAAAAGCACATGGAGATATAATCACCATAGACAAAACGACACGGAGACGTAAAGGATGCTCTGGGTTTTAGCATAGGAAGATCCCCTGGAGAAGGAAATGGCAACCCACTCCAATACTCTTGCCTGGAAAATTCCATGACTGGAGGAGCCTGGTAGGCTACAGTCCATGGGGTCGCAAAGAGTCAGACCCGGCTGAACAACTTTGCTGGCACTAAGGACCAGTGCCTGTGACTCGAGTTGGTACCAGAACCACTTGGGTATAGCTTCCAAAAGTGAAGGTGAGAGACGCTGACATCACCTAGAGCCAAAGAGTAAGGCAGCTGGCGTAGCATGAGAACTGAATATTCGACCCAGGAACCATGCTTTTAAAAGCACATGGAGATATAATCACCATAGACAAAACGACACGGAGACGTAAAGGATGCTCTGGGTTTTAGCATAAACCCGTAAGCCCTTTCTGTCGAGGCTGACGGATGCATCCTGTTACCAAAGGCTCCGCCTGAGGCCGGCCGCCAGCCGCCGCCCAGCACTCTGAGGACAGCCAGCGCGGGTCCGGGCTCCGCTCCCCTCCATGGGCACCAGGCCTCAGTCAGCCAGGCACCGCTCTGGCTTCAGGGCCAGCTCCCTGTCACTCAGGATGATCGCTGACTCCAGGCAGGGCCCACAACCAGCTGGCCGGCTCCCGCAGGCCTCGCCTCCTGCCCATGGCCGGCACTGGGATGGCTGTCCAGGAGACCCGTGTGGGGAAAGGCTGCTCTGTGCTTGGATCCTAAGCCTCAGCAGGGAGCCGGAGCATGCTGACGCCGCCCTCCTGGAATCCCAGCCTGGTCGGCTATCTCATCTCGTACTGCCCACCACGTCCCCTTCCTTCGGTCCCTTCCTCCCTGTCCCTCAGTCTCAGCAGACCAAGTCCCCAGGCCCACGGATTCGGTCTCCTCCCCTCGAGTTCTGAGCCCGTGCAATGAGCTGGACTTCAGTTATTCTTCATTTCAGCTGTGTTTTGTTACAAGTCCTCTTTCTTTGCTAAGATTTCCTAGCTTTCCGTTTGTTTCCAGAGAATCTGTAATTGCTTTCCGAAGCCTTTTTATGAGAGAGGCTTGAAAACCCTTGTCAGGGGATTCCAGCCCCCTTCACCTGAAGGAGATGGCCTCTGAAGGTCGCCTTGGCAGTACAGTATCGCCTAGAAAAGCAGCGTGCAGTGACCGCACTTGGGTGGCGGGGTTGCCAGAAATTGCTTTCTCCGGTATTCAGTGACAAAGTGCGCCTTAAATTGGCGTTTGTCGTGCAGTCGCTAAGCTGTGCTGGGGCTCTTTTGTAACCCCATGGACTGAGCCTAACAGTCTCCTCTGTCCACGGGCTTTTCTAGGCAAGAACACTGGAACATTTCCTTGTCCGGGGGATCCTCCCGACCCAGAGGTCAAACTTGCATCTCCTGCATTGGCAAGTAGATTCTTTACCACCGAGCCATCAGGGACGCCCTCTTAATTGGCTACTGAACTGAAAAGCAAAGACTCCTCAGCAGTGGCGGAAAGCCAGCACAAGCCACAGACCCCTACAGACCCGCAGAGAGAAGGGGTCCCCGGCCTAAGGACCCAGGCCCACCACCCGCGGGAGGCAGCAGGAGGAGCCACGGCCCTGCGGACTCCCACACTGAAGAGTGTTTTCACCTGGAGCTGGACACCGCCCAGCCCCAAGCCCACAGCACAGCTGATGGACCTCTCCCCTTAAAAGCCTCAGTTTTAGAACCCTCACCTACAAGTCTCTCTTTTGGTAGCTTTTAGTGACTCACCCTCTTATTGAGCTACAGATCCTCCCAACCCTAATATGAATATTTCAAGGATCCTGCCTTAAGTGCCCTGACTTAAATAAACAGTCATCAAATCGCAAGCAAGCTTCTGAGCTTGGTCTCTTAATGGAGACTGTGTTTCTCTTTTGTTTTATACAAGAATTTCTAGAAGTAAACAGACAGGTGAGGAATCCCATTTTGCAGATAAATTCCAAGCGCCCCTTCCAATCCAAGGCAGGGTTTCTTTCCAAGCACTCGACCTCCACGTTTCAAGGCTCCAAAAGCCCACCGTGAAGCAGCCTGGGGCCCTCTCTGCTCTGAACTGGAAAGCACTAGGTTAGGACATTTCCCAGGCACAGGGGTGGGGAGCACACCAGGTCAGCAAGCAGCCCACGCTCACCTGTGGGAAAGCCGCCAGGGGCTTACACCCTGGTCCCCTGTCCTTGCAGCGCTGTGCCTGTCATCGGGCTGGCCCCAGGTTATCGCACCGCCGGGCCGATGAGCTTGGGGGCTGTGGGTGGTCCTGAAATGTGCCCCCTGGACGTGCAGCGTCAGCATGTTCTGTGCACCCGTGAGAAATGCCCACCCTCCGCAACCTGGACTGTGACATCAGAAACTCTGAGTGGAGCCTAGCAGTCTGTATCTTCACAAGCCATCCAGGAGGTTCTGGGCACACTCGCGTGTAAGAACCATGTAACCACCTGTGCCAAAGGTGCAAAGCGAGGAACCACCACTGAAACAGCTACTGCCAACTGCGAGGTCAGTAGCTTCTCTCGTAACTTCGATGTAAAATTGTAAGCATTTTTATGCAGAAATTCATTGTTGGGCAGCTATGCTTCCAGCTCTAAGAAAAAGGAAAAGGAAACCATCCCAAGCCAGAAATTTCAAGGCGCAGGCTCCTCAGTGGAAGTGAGAGGTTGGGGAAAGAGGGAAGAGATGACTTCCTGCAACGTCCTTATCAACAATACTGTCCCCACCACGCGCATGCGCGTCCAGTCGTGTCCGACTCTGTGCCGCCCCACAGACTGCAGCCCACCAGGCTCCCCCATCCTTGGGACTCTCCAGGCAAGAATACTGGAGTGAGCTGCCATCCCCTCCTCCAGGGATCTTCCTGACCCAGGGATCAAACCCACATCTCCCGAGTCTCCTGCACAGGCAGGTGGATTCTTTACCACGAAACCACTTCATCCTCTCAAAGGAAAAAGACTAAGGAGGGAAAACAACAGATGAGTCTCCATCCCCCACACAAGGAGACAGACGGTGAGTGTGCGTTTTTCGCTTTGAATGGGAAAGTGAAGTGAAGTGAAAGTCGCTCAGCCATGTCCAACTCTTTGTGACCCCATGGACTACAGGCAAGAATACTAGAGTGGGTAGCCATTCCCTTCTCCAGGGGATTTTCCCAATGCAGGGATTGAACCCCAGTCTCTCACATTGCAGGTGGATTCTTAACCAGCTGAGCCACAAAGGAAGCCCAAGAATAGTCGAGTGGGTAACCTATCCCTTCTCCAGCAGATCTTCCCGACCCAGGAATCAAACCAGGGTCTCCTGCACTGCAGGCAGATTCTTTATCAACTGAGCTATCAGGGAAGACCTTGAATGGGAAAAATAACACCCAAAAGCTAAACATTGCTCACACTGACTGAGGTTGTTTCGGGACAGTATTCCCAGTAAACACAACCTGATTTACTTTCATCTCCCTTCATTTATTATAATATGTAACTAATTGGGAGTGTTTTCTACATGAGAAAGAGAGAGCAAGGCCCAGGAGAGATGTGCATATATTCTCAAAATTATAAAACAAATAGTCTTCAACTTGAATCTGAACTTCCTAAAAACTGTACGTTGACATCCCTAAAACCTTCCCTCCAATGGTCTGGACTCTCAAACGTCAGCAGCACGTAGAGACGGCTTAGAGTAGCAGGTTCTCAACCACCCCTATCTTTACCTAAAAAGCCAATCACTGTAAAATGAATCAAACCGGGGAGATTCAGCACCTGACGTGAATTCATTTATGATAAGACAGGGGTTTCCCTAGCAGTTCAGTGGTAAAGAAGCCACCTACCAACGCAAGACACAAGAGTTCAGTCCCTGGTGGAGAAAAATCCCACATGCCGAGGAGCAACCAGCCCAGGGGCCCACACCTCCTGGGCCCGCGCCTCCTGAGCCCATGTGTCACAACTCCTGAACCACAGCAAGAGAAGCCACCACAGTGAGAAGCCTGGGCACCAAAACTACAGAGCAGACCCCGCTTGCGGCAACTAGAGAAAGCCTGCATAGCAACGAAGACCCAGCCCAGCCAGAAATAAATGTTAAATTTTTAAAAAGAGATTTTCAAAGAGAGATAAATTGATTTTTTTTAAAAAAGTTGTAAATCTCAGAGGGGCTCAGACTGGCCACTGCTGAGCCTCAGCACACTGGCCGGGCTTGAACCCGTTTTAAGACGTGTAGGAAGTCAGGGAAAACCACACAGATGTGCTTCCCTGAAGCCACTGAAAGGAACAGAGTTTTCTAAAGTCTCCTTTATCAAGAAAAAAAAATTGCTGAAGGTCAACTTCCTCTTAACAAGATTTCCTACAGTTGATGAGCATCAGGCTGTGAAAACCCGCCCCAAGTTCACGCATCCTCGGATCCTGCGGGCCCCCGCTCTCTCAGCCCCACACCCTGCTCCCCAGCCTCGGGGTCCACGCTGCCCCGGTTCCGACAACACCCCCCAGCCCCTACGCTCAGCCCCTCCAAGCACAGATGCCCTTGCTAACATCACCGACACCTAGGCTGACTGCTCTGGGGCTTCCCCCTACTTTTCCTCATCAGTCTAAGAGGGTCATCAATTCTGTGGAGGCTTCTCAGAGAATAAGCTTTGGGTTTTGCTGTCTCCAGAAATTTTCTGCTTTCCACGTCACCAGTTGGTCATAGAGTTCATTATTCTGTTTTGTCTGTCTTACTTTGGGTTTAACTTGCCCTTATTGTTGTAGCTTAAGATGGCAGCTCTATTCCACCCCACAGAAGACTTAAAGCCTGTGCAGGATGAGCTCCCGCTCACTCTCGGAACATCGTTCTATTTATAAACAGGATGCCTAAGACTCACACCCAATTAAATAGTTACTGTGAGTTATCTGAAGACCCAGCCTGGGCTCGCCGACAAGGCAGTACTCGGGTTCAGTCTACATAACCGTGCTTGGTCAGAGGTCAGAGGAAGGAGAAACAAAACTCTCCTCCCCATTCCTCTTCCAGAGATGAAGTCTGGGAGCCGCTCGGCTCCAGGCTCTCCCCACTCAGAGGCGTGGCTTCAGAGTGTGCTGCCCTCTGGAAGCTTAACCTTTGCCAAGAGGCTGCTGAGAATCTAACCCCGTTCTATTTATGAGCCTTGTTTTCAAAGGAAACAAAAATGCCTTAACAAATAGAAGAACCACAACCAGAAGACTTCACGTTTCCATGAGAAGAAATCTGTTACGCACGTCGCTGAGCAAGCCAGTTTCTCCAGCACCGCAGAGAGACAGCCCCGCGGTCACTGGAGAAGTGGAGGCTGAGGGGGTGTGTGTTCCCACGCCTCTGACTCCTCTCGAAGGCCAGCAACCCAGCCTAGGGCCAGGATGAGGCCTCCGCAGCTCCCAGCTTCTGTCAGAATTTCTACAGCATTCTTCACAGAGTGAAGGGCAGAGTCATAACCTTTCGGTACACATTCCTGGATCAGGAAGACCCCCTGGAGAAGGGAATGGTTACCCACTCCAGTATTCTTGTCTGGGAAATCCCGCGGACCAAGGAGCCTGGTGGGCCACATCCACGGGGTCGCACAGAGTCGGGCACGACCGAGCGGCTGACCACACAGGCACACACAGGAAGCAACAGGCTTTTTTCAGAAAGTCTGTATTCCTGACAAAAGCCTCCTGAACAAATTTACTAACTTCAGCTGGAGTTAAAAGTATCTTGTGAACTTATAAACAATTGTGTGTCAAACGTTTTAATCAGATCTTTTCAACAACTAAGATGCGTCTGTTACCCAAAGTGTATTTTCCTCTAAGACATCACTGAGCATAAACACATTATATTTCAAAAGTTAGAAAATTAATTTGCCAGATTAAATTGAAGTAATAAAAAAAATATTTTAAGTACCCAAAAAAAAAGTCTCTTATGAACTTAGGCCATCTCAAGCTCAGGGAGTCGGTGGGAAACGTGTTCTCAGCAGAGACTTAGCAGTGAGACACTCAGGATGGAGAGGAAAGGGGCACCGCAGGCCAGAGGGTTTGCAGATAATCCACACCAGGCTGTTCTAAGGATTTCTGCTTGACTGCTAAAAAAATCATGCTGCCAGAACACGACTTCTGCCAGGAGCTGCGACTTCAAAGCAAAGCTGGACACCAGGGCTCCCATTTTAGATAAACCATTAGATGTAAGCGGGGAGAAGCTTCCAGTGCTACACTTTTTTTGGTTCTGAATCACGTGCACCTTCTTTAGAGAAAAGATAGGAACCTTATTGGTTCCTTTTTAAAGGCTGCTCTCGGTGTAACAGCAATTATAGTCACGCACAAAACACTGCTTGAGCTCTCAAGCCTTGTACCGCGCCCACCGCCACGGGAGGCTGCAGAACAGGCAGCCACGAAGCCTCGGTGGCCACTGAAGCGAGCTTGTGCTTCTGTCCCTGGGGCCGCGCTCGGCTCGCCTGGGCTCACGCGGCAGCGGGGCCCCTCTGATCGAGGTGGCAGCTCTGCTGACCTCGCCTGGACTGGCCCATGAATGGGATGGGAGGGCTGCGGGTGGGCCCAGGGGGGCTGAGCAGGCACAGCTGAGCTCTTAGCCCTGTGGTCTTGCATCCCGCAGCATTTGGGGCCCAGGCTGGTCCCGGGTGCAGACAGGCTGAGAGAGCATGGAAACACACCAGGCCTCCTGGGAACTGCTGCCTGCCCCTGTCTGCCACATCCGTTGCCAGAACAAGTCAAGGTCAGCTCAGATGCAAGAAGTGAGGAAACAAGCCCCACCCCACCTCTCGACGGGAAGAGCTGCAGTGTGACTTGACAAGGGGTGAGGGGCGTGGCTGCAGGGGCGCAGTGAGGAGGGGGTGGGGAGGCCTCCTCCGTAACCTACCATGGCCCTTCCCTAATCCGTTGTGTGCCCTACGAAGCTGACCTCCGTGGAGGCTGACCTCTATGCCCCATTGCCCCAGCACAGTCCTGGAGACGCCGTTCATTTAGACTACGCGTGAATGACTCCCCCCAGGCTGTACAGTGCAGAACTTACACAGCCGTATGGTACTGCCCTCAGCGAAGCCGCCTGTAAAATGATGAGTCTGGGCAGCATGGTGCCTTGAGAACGCCTCCCACTTAGAATTCACAAGTGCTTTACACTTCAGACCCTACGGCCTCTCTTACGACTTGCCTGAAAAGGCAGCACAGAACACACACGTGTGTGTGTGTGTGTTTCCACGTATATGATGGGCACACTAGCATGCACACAGTAGGAACATAACAAATACATCGGTTGCATATGTTGACATTGGAATGAAGATTAAAATAATTGTGAACAAATGTGTTGGAAACGTACAAACATCCCACCCCTCTTCCTGGATTACAGAAGTATCCCACAAAAGCAAGGCTGAGAACTACCAGTTTGGTTCATAAAACGAGAAATACAGAGCTAAAGTTAGACAAAAAAACATAAAGAAACAAATGATCCGACCCTAACTTGGTAGAACTGAGGAGGAGAGGAAACATCAGAAATTGTACCCAGGACACACACACCCAGGACAGCCCGGACGCCCTCCCAGTGCAGACACAGGGGGCTGGCAGGCCTCACTGCCCATCTGTGGCTCTGGGCCCTTCCCATGCACGAAACCCGAGACGCACGAAACCCGAGCCCCCAGCCAGCCCTCTGGCCCCTCGGGCCAGCAGCTGCGCGCGCTCAGCAGCTGCGCCGGGATCTGCAGCTAAGCAGAGGACCCAGGAACACATTCCGTGGTCCCACCGCCCCAGACGATGGTATCCATGAGGGTGAGAAGGAAGGACCGCCAGCACCCTGAGATGGCAACAGCCTGTCCAGTTGTGAGAATAAGGAAGTACTCCAGGATGTGGGTGGCCTTAAAGTCCAAGTCCTGGCTTAGCGCTTTCCTGGACATAGCACAAGTCTCGGGTGTTGGTCTGTAAATCTGGGCCCTTCCCATGCACGAAACCCGAGACGCACGAAACCCGAGCCCCCAGCCAGCCCTCTGGCCCCTCGGGCCAGCAGCTGCGCGCGCTCAGCAGCTGCGCGGGGATCTGCAGCTAAGCAGAGGACCCAGGAACACATTCCGTGGTCCCACCGCCCCAGACGATGGTATCCATGAGGGTGAGAAGGAAGGACCGCCAGCACCCTGAGATGGCAAGAGCCTGTCCAGTTGTGAGAATAAGGAAGTACTCCAGGATGTGGGTGGCCTTAAAGTCCAAGTCCTGGCTTAGCGCTTTCCTGGACATAGCACAAGTCTCGGGTGTTGGTCTGTAAAAGCATCATCTACAAGGACCTGGCCCGCCCCCAGCACTGCCCACGGCCCCTCGCGTCCACACACTCACCCTAGGAGCAGCCCTCCCAGCCCATGAGGCCATTTCCTCCAGACAGCAATGGTCGACCTTGACTTTCTCTCTCTGTCGCTCCGTCGTGTCCGACTCTTCATGACCCCGTGGTCTGTAGCCCGCCAGGCTCCTCTGTCCATGGGATTCTCCAAGCAGGAATACCGGAATGGGTTGCCGTTTCCTTCGCCCAGGGATCTTCGGGACCCAGGGATCGAACCCATGTCTCCTGTGTCTCCTGCATTGCAGGCGGATTCTTTACCCATTGAGCCGTTAGGGAAGCCCTAATCTTGTTTTTAGGAGGAAGAAAGTCAGGCTCAGAGAAGTCGGGCAGGTTGTCCAAAGTCACACAGCAAACAGACAATTCTGAAGCACATCCTGGGACCGCCCCACGGTACAGGCCCTGGGGGGCATAGTGGGTCTTGGGAAGCGCTGGGCCCTCCCAGCACCCGGTGCTGCCCTGGGCAGAGGTGAGCTCCCAGACAGTGTGCGGGACCCTGGCCACCTTCTCCTGACCCCCGTGCAATGCCAGCCTGAAAGTCTAGAGACAGTCCCACCAAGTGACACACACACACACACACACACACACGGCATTGTTTTAAATCTCAGCTTAGACGGATTCTGAGCGAACTCAGGGTCCAAAGGCCCAGGAGCCCCAGCGGAGCTTAGCAGGTGCCAGAACGAGAGCTGAACACTCATCCATGAGGGCGTCCTGCGAGAGACGTGTCCCGGGACTGGCTCCAGCGCCCCACTTCCCTGCCGTTGCCCCCGGCTCCCATTCAGCCAGGCCACCCACCTGCGCCTGCGAACGGCATCTCACAGCCCCTTCCCTCCCGGGACGCCCGTGTATGGCGGCAGATCTAACCCTGCGCTCTCGTCCGCTGCGGCCGCTCAGGTCGGCGGCCTTCCTGCCCTGGCTTTCCCCGAAGCAGACGAGGGCGCAGCCTGGGCTCACCAAGGCCACCTGGAAGGTCCTGCCTGGGGCCGCGGGCACCCTGGGGAACGCCCCCAGCTCCTGCCAGCGGGGTGCCTGGGCTCGGCACACTGCAGGGCCTCGGGGTCCTCCCCGTGAAGCGGGGGCCACGTGGGCCACAGCAGTTTAGCCACTCGGGGCGCTCAGTACCTTCTGGAAAGGAGACGCATCTGACGGTGGGCTGCGCTTAGACAAACGCGGGAGGAAGGCCACCGCGCTGCCACTTCCATCCATAGCACGAGGCCCCAGGAGAACACAGGCCTCGCCCTCCCACCCCAGGGCCCCGGGGTCAGCTCCCCCGACAAAAGGCCAGCCTGCGGCCCTTCTCCAGCGCCCGCAAACACGTCACTCCGCCCGCGCGTGCCGGTGCGTGTGTGCGTGTGCACGCGCTCGGGAATGCCGGCGTCGGCACCCCAGCACTTCCAGCGCGCCTCTCGGGAAGTGACGGGAGGCGGTCCCGAATAAATGGAATTTAGCTGTGTCTGCTTTGTTCTGAGTGAAGCAGCAAGCGCAGTTACGGCTCCTCTCTCCTCTGGTGCTGAGTAGTATCTGAAAGTCTCTGCTTCAAAGGCAGATGTTTCTTACGACAAAAGGAACTATCCTGAAATCTCAAGCCGTTTCATTAGAAGCAACTCAATATAGCAAGTAATGCCCTCTGCAAACTTTAAAGATGTTTTCTCTTTACAAACACAGGAAGTCACGCGTTCTGGAACCTTTCTCTCGGAGAGCTTCACCCGCGATGACCAGGTGTTTGTGGCAGCTACAGGGCCCGGGCTTCCAGACCAACTGGTCCGGAGTAAGGCCCTCACACTCCACCACACTGCCGACCACATCCTTCTCAGGGGGCCAGAAAAAACACACACTTCTCCAGGTGGATGCTCAGAACCACTCGCTGTCCAATGGCCACTAGGACTATATTTTCCTTCTACCCCACCCCAACCCAGAATCTCAAGAATGAGCAGAAAGAAGTCAGGAATCAATTCCAGGCAAGAATACTGGAGTGGGTTGCCATTTCCTCCTCCAGGGGATCTTCCCCATTCAGGGATTGAACCCGGATCTCCTGCATTGGCAGGCAGATTCTCTACTGCTGAGCCACCTGGAAAGCCCCGATCATAGTTTGGGAAAATAAACACCACACTCCAACCCACACCTCGGAAAACTCAGTAGAGGCTGGACAGCCCAGAGCAAGTCCCTTCCAGCTCCTCATTCCCCAGCCCCTCTCCGTCGACACAGGACATTCTTTCTGACTTTTCCCTCGGCCCCACACTGCTCTCATTTTTAGAATTATGTCTTCTCCTGGACTCAAAGCCTTAAGAACTTGTTATGCCATCTGTTTGTCTCCCATAGCACCTTGCACCTGCAGGCACGTAAATACTTAATAAGCTGATTCGGTCAAACTTACTGTGCAACCTGTTATGGGTTGGGTCATGACCCCGGAAATTCATATGTTCCAGCCCGAAGCCCCAGGGCAGAATGGGACCTTATTTGGAAAAAAGGTCATTGCCAATGTAAACAGTGTTATTCTGGGAGGGCGGCCCTCATCCACTGACCCGAGTCCTTATGAAAGGGGCATCCGGACACCGTGGAGACCCCAGGCGGTGCTGTGGGCAGACTGGACCTGTGCTACCACAAGCCAGGAACCAGCAGAGACCTCGGGGGGTGGGTACAGACCCCTAACCCCTGCACAGGGTGCGGCCCTGCCCACCACGCTGTCCCCTGGGTGTGAGAACATGCAATCCTGGTGTGTGAGGCTGGGTCTGGGGGTCTTTGCTGCGAAGTCCCAGGAAGCTAACACACAGCCTAGCAGCTCACACAAGTCTGGATCACACCACAGCCCAGGCACCGCCAGTGTGTGCGACTCCACAGATACGGGTGGCGAGAGGGTCTCCTGGCCACACTTGGTGGCTTACGGTGTGTGCTGTGTTCCTGGGCAGAGAGAGAGGGAACCGGGTCCCTGAGTGTTTGAATCGAGCAACGTCATCTGCCGCGTAACAAGCGACACTGAAGCAGCCGGGGACGTCCCTGGTGGTGCAGTGGTTAGGACTCCACACTCTCACCGCCCAGGGCCGGGGTTCACTTCCTGGTGGAGGAATAAAGACCCCACCAGCCACGAGGGGCATCCAATAACCAGGAAAGTAAGTAAGTAAAGCAGCATTTCACGACTCCTATTATCCGAACATGTCTTCCTGGTCGTACAGGAGTTTCAGAGGTTGGGGCATGACGGCCTCTCAATTTCAGCCCCTCTGACTACATGGTTCAGAGTCGGTTAAAGTGTTACCTAAGGAGCTAGGTCTCCCTGGACCCCGCAGCCTCCGTGTGTTTCTTTCTCATCACGGGAGGAACGAATGACGGAAGCAAACAGTGTGGGCAGGGCAGAAAAGCATCCTGGCTGTTACCAGACAGAATCAGAGTGGCAGGGGCTCACCCAGGGGGATCAAGGAGACCTCAGAACACCCACTGTTCTCTCCCCTTCGGCAGACAGGACCCCCTCAGCAGTGACAAACTGCATCTCTCGCCTGAACCGCACCTGGAAAGTTTCTGAGCCCCTTCTGTCCCTGTCTGACCTTCCACCTAAAGAAAAGCAGGCCACATGAAGGGAACCTCAACAGAAAGCTTTGCAAAGCGAGCAGAACAATCTGAACCGAGATGAACTTCCCTTTCTTTCCTCGCCCTCTCGCCGGCCCCGAAAGAGAACAAAGCTACCAAAGGCATGAAGCACACGGGGACATGCTTTCCAATGAAAGGCACACGGGCAACCCGAGCCGCCCCAGCACGCTTTCCGCCTCCGCCACGCTCGCCTCCCTCTGATGGCTCCTTTCACATGCTGTGAATTTGCAGAAAGTTGAGTTGCAGGCTGCTGACACCCCATTAGCCAATCTTCCACATGTTCGTGTGGCAAGCTGGGGAAGAGTCAAGAGCCTTTCGATTCCCTATGAATACTCGGCGAAGTTTCCAGACGTTCCTTTTTAAGGAAAAGCAAGGTCCTCGGCCTGGCGTTCCCACACTGGGGGAAGGGTGCTCAGCGTGTGTGCTTTCTGGCAAACAGGAAGGTTCTCTAGGGTACATGCAAACATGGGACAGTTCAAGTAAATAACGAGTCTCAGGAAATGGAAAATGCTCGCGAAACTTCTGAAACCCAGGGTTTCCAGGGGCGGAGAATGGCTAATATTTTACTCCCCAAACCTACCTTTGTACCACAGAGAAGTGGTTGCTATGTCTATAATTTGCGACTTTGACGTTGAACTTGCACTGTGGCTGGGTCCCTCTAAACAAACCGGTCGGGGCCTCGGGGCGGGGGGTGGTGATAAAAGGGTGGCTGCCCTGTAAGAAGTTCCCAAACCACCACAGCTTTAGAGCATGTTGGGTTGTTTCCGTTTGGCTTCTGCAAATTAAACATGTTAGTCATTCCTCTCTCTGTTGCTTCCGAGATGAAAGGAGTGCTACAGTTTTCTAAGAAGATCTTTCTACAATTTAAAAGAGAGTGATTCTTGAAGTCTACCAGTCAATATGAATGCAGTTAATATGCCCAATAGCGTATGCATTGATAATGACATGTTTTTAATCAAACAGCCTCTGAAGTCTCTTAAAGCTTTACTCTTAGAAATGGAACCGTCTTTTATGTAAGCCTGTTTTGGTTAACTTAGCATGCATTTTCAATGCTTCTCAACATCTGTCTCTTATTACCAGAGGTCCTGATAGCCAGATGACAACAAAGTATTCTGAGTGCCTTGGAAGTTAGTCTGCTCTTTATCTCTGTCTTGAACCATAATTTTATTGTGGCACCAAGTTTGCTGAGGAGCAACATTTTTACTCCCTGGACAGACAGGGGGACAGCCTTTGTGAAATGCAGATTCTGTGTGGCAGCCTGGATGGGAGGAGAGTTTGGGGAAGAAAGAATACATGTGTGTGCGTGACTGAGTTCCTTTGCTGTCCACCTGAAACAGTCACCACATATTAACTTAGCATGCATTTTCAATGCTTCTCAACATCTGTCTCTTATTACCAGAGGTCCTGATAGCCAGATGACAACAAAGTATTCTGAGTGCCTTGGAAGTTAGTCTGCTCTTTATCTCTGTCTTGAACCATAATTTTATTGTGGCACCAAGTTTGCTGAGGAGCAACATTTTTACTCCCTGGACAGACAGGGGGACAGCCTTTGTGAAATGCAGATTCTGTGTGGCAGCCTGGATGGGAGGAGAGTTTGGGGAAGAAAGAATACATGTGTGTGCGTGACTGAGTTCCTTTGCTGTCCACCTGAAACAGTCACCACATTGTTAATCCGCTATATTCCAATATAAAACAAAAAGTTTAAAAAATACATTCCAGGTAAGAAAATGCCTGAAACTAGCATGTGTACACAATTCAGATGAATACAGTCTTTTCTGACCTTTCAAATGTAGTGCCAGAACATGCACAAACTTAAAAGAGTCAAGATTTTACTTTCCAAAGTCACCTAATTAACATTTTATTGTTAGCAAACTGATACTGTACCGTTGGGGCCAATACACCCTATTTAAAAAATTAAATTTTTCCAAGTTATGGTGCACTTTAATTTCTACATTTAAACCATTTAAAAAACTGTTGATCTTAAGATTATGTATTGGGGGGAAAAAAACTGGGTTAAGATTGTAGTGTTTCTGCGACACGGGGATCCACCGTGTTTAAAAGCGCCCTATCGGCTCGGCCCTGCTTTGTCAGCTGAGCCAGGGGAAAGCAAAGTTGAATCACTCAGAGCTGCGGCCAAGGTTCACACTCCAGCCGCGAGGAAACCGCCAAGTCACCGAGAAGGGCAGCCGGGTCTGCGGGACTCGGGCTTCTCTTCCGAACCAGAGATGAACCTGAAAATGCAACCTAGGATTTGCGGCCGGCCCTGAACAACGCCAGGGCTTCCCGACCCCGTGTGCGGTCCTCCGGGTTTGGAGACAGGAGAATTCTTCCTGGGGAGGTCAGCACACCACCTCCCAGCCCAGCTCTCTGCGACCGATAAACGCTCTTTTAAAAATGCAACTGGTCAGCGAACCAGAGGCCGAAAGTCTCACACGATACCAGCAACAAAAGCTGTTCAAACAAAGCCGGGGAGGACGCTCGCGGGCGCCGCAGCCCGGTTTCGGCTCAGGTCGCCCGGAGCGGCGCCTCCTCCTGCGGGCGGGGCTCCCGCGGCCCCCGGCCTCCCCGGGC
>SJXQ01005666.1:113816-142688 GCA_006408695.1 Aepyceros melampus
CCTCATACAGAATGGGGGATGGGGGGTGACTTGGGGGGAGGGGTGCCCCTCTTCCCTGTCCCTGAGGAGGGGGACCTCAGGCTGCAGTGACCAGCCCAGGGCTCTCTGCAGAGCCACCCTGCGTGCAGGACACCCCGCAAGAGAAGGTTTCCAAGAGGGGCAGGAGGGAGCACTAGACCCAACGGCCCACCGAGGGTCGCATGACACGCAAGCACCCCTATGGCTGGAGGAGTTGGGCCTGATGCCCAAGGTCGTGGGCCTTGAGGTTTTACACAGAGAACAGCCGCCCGCCGACCGTGTCCTTCTTTCTGCCTTGGCTCCTTAGTTACCCAAGGCCACCATGATGAGATGGTCGGATGGCTTCACCAACTCAGTGGACACGAACTTGAGCAAACTCCGGGAGGCGGGAAGGACAGGGAGGCCTGGCTGCTGCAGGCCTTGCGGCTGCAAAGAGGCAAACACGCCTGAGCAACTGAGCAGAACAACAGCAAAGGCCGCCATCGCAAAGAACCAGACCCAGGGTGACTTCCCGCTGCAGCGGAGACCCAGACGCAGGGTGACTTCAGGCCGCAGCGGAGACCCAGACGCGGGGTGACTTCACACAGCAGAGGTGCGTCCCCCGACAGGTCTGGAGCGCAGAAGTCCGAGATGGCGGTGTGCTGCGCCCCTGCGGTCTCAGGGCGGGGCTCCTCCCACTCCCCCAGCTCCCGGGCCCAGGCTTCCGAGGACTGAGGCTGTGTCACCCCCGCTCTGCTGCCCGCTTCACTCGGCCGCCCGCCCTCTGCGTCTGCGTGTCCTCCTCTTACAGGGACACCAGCCGCCAGACTGAGGGCCACCCCAGTCCAGGACCATCTCCTTTCAAGAGCCTCCGCAAAGACCCCATTTCGGACATTCTGAGGTTCGGGGTGGACGGGAAGCCGGGCGACCCTGCTCAACACACAGCAGTTGTGCGATCGGAGTTCTGCCTCCTTTCCGCGAATGGGGAAACAGCTTCCTCTCCCTCCCTGGCCGTCCCTCCCCAGGAGGACAGGCTCACGGGTGCCTCCCTCCCCAGGACCCAGCTGCGGCGGCCTGGCCGGCCTGTGACTCAGCCCACCGTCTTGGTGCAGGCTGGGCGCTCAGGTCCAAGCTCTAGTCTCAAGTCCAGCTTGACCAGTAATACAATCTGTCCAGTTCCTGAGCACCCGTCTCAGACTGGGGGCCTGGCGGGAGGATGTGACCTCTGCACCGGCGTCCCCAACATTAGTGGCCTTCGTAGGAGGGAGCAGGCAAGCTCCAGGGACTCACAGCCAGCCCAGCAGGTGGGACGCTGTGGCCCCAAAGAGAGAATTCCAGAAGCCCGGCAGGCCTGACACACCCTTGGACGCCATCCCCCTGGGAGCAGAGCCCTGAGGGTGTGACCAGGCTCCAGGGCCTGAGTCACCATCCTCATAGGAGGCCTGGGGGGCCCCCAGGGACGGGAGGACCAGCGACCGGCGGGGGGTGGGGCAAGCTGGAAGCCCCTCCAGTCTCTGTTATCCCGAGAGTTCTCATTCAAGTCCCGTGGGGGGTGTGCGGGAAGGGCCAGGTTGATCGAGGTCGGGGGATCGGCTGGGGAGCTGCTTTGGGTAGATGGGGAGCGAGGGGCAGCCACGCTTGACCTCCAACCCTCGCCAGGCTGGGCCTGTAGGGTGGGGCCAGTCCCGAGTGGGGCCAGCTGGGGGCTCGTCCCCCCGGGTGAGGCAGGGGCTCACCCCCAGGCGCTAGTGAGGAGCCTGTGTCCCGGGGCACTGCGGCCAGCGGGCTCTGGAGGGGTAGTGCCCGCCGCCATCTGACCCCGTGGGGGCGTCTGAGCGCAGGACTCTGCAGGGAAGCCAGAGTTTAAAATAAAACGGCATGTGACGGGACATTCCAGCGGGAGGAGACTCAGGTTTCGAGGTCACTGGTTCAGATCAGGCGACAGCTGGGCCTGGGGGGCCGGGTGAGCCGTGAGTGAGCTGGGGTTCCTGCCGCTTCCTGTGGGCCAGCTGTGTCCCTCCGGCTGCCCGCTCACCCAGGAAGGCCTGCCTCTGGGAGCAAGCTCTCTGCCCTTTCCAACGGGGTGACGCCTGGTTCTATCCAGCCTGAGGAGCATGGCATGGGGTCTGTCATTCAGCAAACAGACTCTTGTCAGAGAAACAACTGTTGAAAGCAGGGCAAGGGCTGGGGGGGAGGCTGGGGGAGAGGGGGCGATCTCACACAGCCCCCCAGGAGGTCACCTGCCTGCTGGGCGCAGGATGAGCGTCTAGGGAGCGGCCTGGGAGCTAGGTCCTCATTCTGGCATTAGAGCTTCGATGCAGAGAACTTTAAAAAGCGATCATCAAGAAAGGACTAGACGTTTAAACTTAAACACTCTGAAAATCAAAGCCGAGCTTCCCTGGTGGCTCAGCGGTAAATAACCCACCTGCCAACACAGGAGACAGGGCTCAAGCCCTGGTCGGCAGACAGCCCGTGTGCTGCAGAGCAGCTAAGCCCGTGGGCTACAGCTGCTGAGCCGACAGGCCCGCGAGCAAGAGGAGCCGCCGCAATGAGATGCCGTCACCACCGCAACCAGAGCCTAGCCCCCATTCACTGCAACTGCAGAGCAGCAAACACCCAGTGCAGCCAGCAAGGAAATAAAGAAAATTATTTCTTTAAAAAAATCAAACGTACTGTCGAAGGTGACTGATTTACATTCATTTGGTCTAATGCTGCTGCTGCTACTGCTAAGTCGCTTCAGTCGTGTCTGACTCTGTGCGACCCCATGGGCTGGAGCCCTCCAAGCTCCTCCGTCCGTGGGATTCTCCAGGAAAGAACACTGGAGTGGGTTGCCATTTCCTTCTCCAGTGCATGAAAGTGAAAAGTGAAAGTGAAGGCGCTTAGTCATGCCCGACTCTCTGCGACCCCATGGACTGCAGCCCACCAGGCTCTGCCGTCCATGGTCTAATCAGTTATTCTAATTCTGGAGTTCTGACTTGTGTTCATCTCCAGAAGCCAAAATCAGTCGCTTTACAAGGACCAGTACTGTCTTGGGGCCACAGGTGTCATCTGTGTACAGGGGAAGGCTGGGGAAAGGTGCAAAGAATGTCAAAGCAGCATCTGCAAGGAGGCGTCGGCTCTTCCAGCAGCAGCGTCTGAGGGCGCTCTAGAAAGCCTTTGGAGGCAGGGTGGCGCACCAAAGCGGGTCCGGGCAGGGGGATGGGTCGGCTCATTTTTCTACCCCTCACAGGAAGGGAAAAGCAGAGAGTAACGATGATGGTACCTAGTCAGTCTGTGCTGGGCGCCACTGGCCCATAATTGTCCTCTCGGTGGCCTGGACTCTGTCCAGAGGGCACGGTGTCCACAGACATCTCAGTCACTCCTGTGCCCTGGGAGCCAGGCAAGGAGGGAGCCCCGAGTCAGAGAGGCCACCCCAGCAGCTGGAGGCAGCTGGGCTGAGATGCCAGCAGCAGGAACGCAGGCCGCCCCGAGCCTGCATCAGGGCGGCGGTCCCAACACCCCTGGAGCACAGGGGGACTCTGGCCCCAATTTCATCTAGAAAAACACAGCCTAACTGAGCTGGCCTCCAGAGCACAGATGGGAAAGCAACTTCTTCTAGATCAGGAAGGTGGGAGCCGGCAGAGCGGGTCCAACGCATTTTGTCAAAGAAAATGAACAGCCTTGTTGAGAAGCAGGCAGAGACAGTGGAGGGACGGACCGTGCTCACCGAGCTGGCGCAAGGGGGCAAGAGTGGGAATCAGCAGTGTTAACACGGATCTGGAAAGAGACTGCACCCCCGCCTGCCCCACCCCACGCCAGCTGTATCAGAGAGCCCATTTCTCTCGCACGTGGTTACATACTGGCGCAGTAATAGTATTTGTTTCAGAAGGTGGTATTTTCCTTCTTCTTCATGCCCCCAAAGCTGGATTCTAAACGGCAGGAGCCTGCACGATTTAAGTTGAAGTTGACCCTCCCTGGAGCCCTTGACAACCTCAGAGAGACCTCCCAGAGAGGCTGGGAGCAGAGGGAGCCAAGCCCTGCAAAGTTCTAACTGCACAGGTACAAAATTATTTTATTTACCACCCCACAGCTGTTTCACACGTTTTATGAAACCAAAAAAGTCACTGGACTGTAACGGCTTCTTTCGTTTCATCTCGTTTTTATATCCATGTTGTTGCTATGTAGTCACTAAGTCATGTCTGACTTTCTGTGACCCCGTGGACTGCAACATGCCAGGCTCCTCTGTCCATGGGATTTCCCAGGCACGGATGCTGGAGCGAGTAGCCATTTCCTTCTGCAGGGGGTCTTCCCAACTCGGGGACTGAACTTGCGTCCCCCTGTATTGCAGGCTGATTTTTCACCCCTGAGCCACCAGGGAAGCCTGCCTATTACGTCAGCAGACTAGTAAATGTGCACTGACACGCCTCACTGTGTCTTAACTCACTTCACAAGGATAATCCGTGCTTCCTGCTCCTGGGAAGCACAGATGTCTGGAATCTTTGTCAAACACTCTTTTGCATATGTTTCAGTAGCAGGTTGTAATTTCCAAGAATAGCCGCAATATCTCTCATCCCAAGGTTTTTTGTGTTTTTTTTTTTTTCCAAACAGTGTGACCTCAACGCTCTTCTCTCGAGTCAGCCATTTCCTGCACTTGACTCTGGGCCGACTTTGTGACGTGCTGACCAGCAGAGTGTGGCTGGATTGATGGGAGGTGACCTCCGAAGCTAGGTGACGCTGTAAAAATGTCCTGCATTTTGACCGGGGCTCTTCTGAGGCACCCGCTCTGGGAACCCAGCCACCACGCCCCGAGGAAGCCCAGACCAGCCTGCTGTGTCTGAAATCGTTCCTGAAGTTCTTTTGCATCCAGCCTGTGTCTCAGCCCGACTCAAGCCGAGCCATGAACGTCTCTATCCACGGATGTGTTTGTACTATTTCTCCAGTCACAAGACGGTTATTTCCTATTTCTCCCAGACCATCTTTAGCTACTTTTCTACAAGTTCAAGTCAGTGGGAGACGCAGGAAAGGAAAAGAATTTGGCCTGATCTGATCGCTATTGCTTGACAACAGGATAAAGAATTGGTAATCTTTACAATTATCTTTCAAATCAAAATTTAACTATATGAGCAATTCAAGTCATTTTGAACAGTTCCAAAAAGCTAAAATGTAATAGTAAATGACAGCCGTGCCTCTCCCCGACTCCCCAACCCCGCTAGTCTCGTCAATTTGCTGTGCTTTTTCGGATCTTTTATACATTTGCGAGCATGCGTCCTCAGAGGAAATGCAAAGTAGAATTAAAATTCAGAGTGTCATTTTGTGTGGGTTTTTTTTAACCCATAAACTTAATGATATGTTAAAACCAGCTCTGCAATGCCCCTTTGTATTTATTTTTTAACTGCACACTTGAATCCCTACACCCATGAGACAGATCATCGCTGCTTTTGTAGCACTTCCTCCTGTTTAAAGGGTTAGAGTTTAGATGTCTTCATATCCTATGTGATGGAGTTTGTGCTTCTGTTTCTTATTCTCTTGTCAACTTTGGGTCCATTCTGGGCGATTAAAAGGAAACACCCCAGTTCATTACATTCCCCACACAGAGACATCTGTTGCAGATACAGAATTACCTTGTATATCTTGGGTGTTTTACAGTGATATTCCTCGTCTGGTATAGTTTTTGCTATAATGTGAAGACTATTTTTATCACATCTTATAGTTGGATGGTACTAAGATATAGAAAAGCTATTTACCTGACTTTATTACAGTTATAGGAGAAGGCAATGGCACTCTACTCCAGTACTCTTGCCTGGAAAATCCCGTGGGTGGAGGAGCCTGGTGGGCTGCAGTCCATTTGGTCACTAAGAGTCGGACAGGACTGAGTGACTTCACTTTCCCTTTTCACTTTCGTGCGTTGGAGAAGGACATGGCGACCCACTCCAGTGTTCCTGCTTGGGGAATCCCAGGGACGGGGGAGCCTGGTAGGAGGCCGTCTATGGGGTCGCACAGAGTTGGACACGACTGAAGCGACTTAGCAGCATTACAGTTATAAACTTGAAGCTTAAGGGTTAATCGTAAATGGGGCTGAAGATCAGATCGTGCTAATTTTAAGGACTGTGCTACTGCACAGCAAGTAACACAGCGACGGCACTTTCCTGATTCTGATATTTTCGAGTCGTGTAGGCATTGTTTGTTAAAAAAAAAAAATTCATAATGAGCACTTCAGAGCGATGGAGTATCACAACCTCAGCTTACTCTCAAGTGGTTCAGGAAAAAACGCTTTATTGTACCACTACTGCACTCTTTATGTCAGTTTAAGATTTTTTTCTTGTTAATTAAAAAAAATAATTGGAGTTGCCTGCTGCTAAGGGACACGACTGAGCGACTGAACTGAACTGAAGGGAGTGAAAACTTAAACAGGGGTTAGGAACGCACGTGTTTAGCCAAGAGGCTGTGTGTGTAGCTGCAAAGTCAGTCGATTCGGAAAAGAGGCCCTGTGGCTGGTGAGGAGCGGTTTGCTGAGTTAACACCCTCCATACACCCTGGACTTCTCAGGAGGCTCAGCAGTAAAGAATCCGCCTGCCAAGGCAGGAGACCTGGGTTCGATGCCTGGGTCGGGAAGATCCTCTGGAGAAGGGAAGGGCAACCCACTCCAGTATTGTTGCCTGGAGATTCCCATGGACAGAGGAGCCCAGAGGGTACAGTCCCCGGGGTCGCAGAGTCGGACACGACTGAGCAACTAAACAGCAGCCACACAAGCCTGTGCGCCTCGGGCAGCTGCACGCTCCTCCCCGCAAAGTCACGGCCACCCATCTCCTTCCATGGCGGCCTTTCCCATTTGACTTTCTGGAAGTTTTAATCCCACGCTCAGCCGCTGCCAAGGGACATGATCGTGTCTTGACCTCAGCTGGACTTTTTTTTAAAAAGCCATTTACAAATGTTCTTCCGAGGCAGGCGCTGGACCAGTCGCTTTTGGGGCCCTTCCAGTTCTGTGATCTTGGGCCTGACGGCAGGCAAGGAGCAGAGGGTGCCCGGGGACACGGGCTCCAGCCCCCGCCCCCGCGGGCTCTGGGCCAGGCCGCCTGCACCTCCACCAGCTCAGCCTTCTGGGCGGTGGGCCTGCAGGAAGCTTTTAAATAGCAGCAGCTGTTGCTTCTCACGGACGTTTCTGGGAACACAGCTGCTGACTCACGTCACGCTTTGGGGTTCTCTGCAAGAAGACTCTATGGAGCGATATCAAACGTCTGTCTCCTCAAGGAGCTCAGTTACATGTTCAGGATTTTCTGTCTCTCACACACCCTGAGAGGCTGAACACACAGAAGAGCAAGGGCCAGAACATACGTTAAAGATGGAGCCTTGGCCACAGACCGCCGCAGCGCCCGGGACACAGCGCCCTAGCACACCCGGGCTCCGGGGGCCTGCCGACTGCCGCGCCTGCTCGGAGCTTCGGGCGCAGCGGGGCTGCTCTCGGCTGGCGGCTTTCCACTTCAGATGAGCTGCCCGAGCTCTCAGGTGCCCTCCAGGTGACCCGGGGGACCGGCTGTCCCACAGGCCCTGAGAGCCTCCTCCAGGCCCCTGAGGGCGATGGTGAAGGAGCAGCTGTGGGGTCCACCCGGCTCCCTAAGGCCCCACAGGCCCGGGAGAGCTGAGCAGACGGAGGCAGGGGCAGGAGTCGCCTGAGGTCACCCTGTGCCCGGCCCTGACACCTCACTGACGTCCCCCTCTGGCTCTGCAAGGCAGCGCTTGTCACCACTTCACAGGCAGGAGAACCGAGGCCGAGGGGAGCTCACAGCGCCATCAGTGGAGGGAGAGGCAGGGGAAGCCGCCCGGCGATCCTGCGCCCTGGCCCCCCTCGTGGGCCTCCCTCACCTCGCCTGCGTAGCCTCTGCGTCCAGCCCCCAGGGCTCAGCCGGGAATCGGGACCCCGCTCAGAAGGGGCAGGTATACGTGCTGGACACCAGCGGCCCACACCCCAGAGCCCTCTGCGCACGTGGCCAGGAAGCCAACTAGGAGAACGAGGTGGGATGCAGAGTGTGTGGCCTGCACACTGACGTCGCCCTGCGCTCACAGGTGAGCCAGGTGGACTCACCTCCTCCTTCCTCCCAATGATCCTGCCGAGACTCCAGCCTTGAGAGCCCACCCTGGCCGCCCACAGCCGACCAGCAGCCCCGGGCTGGCACCACCCGCCCCCCACAGATGCCTGGCAGCCACAGCAGGTTCAGTCAGTTCAGTTCAGTTCAGTCGCTCAGTCGTGTCTGACTCTCTGTGACCCCATGGACGGCAGCACACCAGGCCTCCCTGTCCATCACCAACTCCTGGAGTGTACTCAAACTCATGTCCATTGAGTCAGTGATGCCATCCAATCATCTCATCCTCTGTCGTCCCCTTCTCCTCCTGCCTTCAGTCTTTCCCAGCATCAAGGTCTTTTCAGTGAGTCAGCTCTTCGCATCAGATGGCCAAAGTATTGGAGTTTCAGCTTCAGCACCAGTCCTTCCAATGAACACTCAGGACTGATCTCCTTTAGGATGGACTGGTTGGATCTCCTTGCAGTCCAAGGGACTCTTAAGAGTCTTCTCCAACACCAAGTTCAAAAGCATCAATTCTTCTGCATGCAGCTTTCTTTATAGTCCAACTCTCACACCCACACATGACTACTAGAAAAACCATAGCTTAGACTAGATGGACCTTTGTTTGCAAAATAATATCCCTGCTTTTTAATATGCTGTCTAGGTTGGTCATAGCTTTTCTTCCAAGGAACAAATATCTTTTAATTTCATGGCTGCAGTCACCATCTGCAGTGATTTTGGAGCCCCCCCAAATAAAATCTCTTACTGTTTCCATTGTTTCCCCATCTATTTGCCATGAAATGATGGGACTGGATGCCATGATCTTAGTTTTTTAAATGTTGAGTTTTCAGCCAACTTTTCCACTCTCCTCTTTCACTTTCATCACAGCAGCCTAGGCTAGTATTAAAGTGCAATATTATTTTTCTCCCAAATGTTACTAGATGTTTGGAATTACTAATAAGTGTGGAACAGATTACATAGAAAACATAAAGAAGCTGGAATTCTAAATTTAATTTTTAAGAAAATGGGATGTAAAAAAACATATCTTTTAATATTTATTCATTGTTTCTCCTTCAAAGCACAGATTGGGGGGAAAAAAGCTATGGTGATAGCTCTATAGAGGTTTGTAAAGCCTAAGAGTAGAGTTTTAAAGAAGCAATTTTAATTTAAATGTTATATAATCATCTACTTAAGGATGCTTTTTAAAAATTCCATCCTTTTTCTTATTCCCAGTTAATGGCATAAAAGTTAAATTTAGTAATGAATTTTTCTATTAAAAAAGCTCAATTCATCACAGGCAGGAAAGAAAGATGATTTTCCTTCTTGTGAATCTACTTAAAAGACTGGCTTGTCATGCTAGCTAATTACCCAGAGTTCATTCCTCCCGTCCTTCCCGCCTTCCTTAAACCAAAACTACACCAGGTATCAGGCTTCCCAAGTGGCGCTACTGGTGAAAGATCAGACGGTCAAGGCAGGAGCACGAGAGACACAGGTTCGATCCCCAGGTCGGGAAGATTCTCTGAAACAGGAAGTGACAACCGCTCCAGTATTCTTGCCTGGAAAATCCCATGGACAGAGAAGCCTGGCAAGCTTCAGTCTATGGGGTCACAAAGAGTCAGACACAACTGAGCGTTCTGCTCCCCTGAGGTTTTTTGTTTGTTTTCTAGATTATTTTTTACTGTGGACCATTTTAAAAGGCTTTATTGAATTTGTTGCCGTATTGGTTCTGTTTCATGTTTTGATTTTTGGGCCACGAGGCACGTGGGATCAGGAAGTCCCAACAAATAGTTTAAAAGAAGTTTCAATTAGAAAGACATCTTGAGCAAAACAATCATTACATGGATCAAAGATGTTCAGAAAGCAGAGTCTTCAATCTTCACTCTAAAGTATCTGTGGACTAAAGCTGGCACTCGCAGTCCACCCACCCAGGCCTTCCTTGAACAACTTCGTTAGCTGTAACTTAATCAGAAATGTAGGGACCACTTTGTGAACTTCAGCAGGCTCACCTGCGCAAAGCTGGGCAAGCCGCCTTCAGCACACCAACCTCTCCAAGCGGAGACCGCCTCTGCGGCCTTAGACGTCACCGGACATTGCTCCAGATGGGTCTAGTGGTCCGCTTGTTTCTGTTATTTTTAAAGTTCATTGAAACAGGACTCGAAGAAATAGCCTTTCATTTCCTTGGCCTCGTGGTCAATTCTCCATGATGTGTTTTTTGAAAAAGCAAGTTAGCATAAAATGACTGGCTGATACAGAGGTCACTACTATGATTCTCCTACGTTTAAAATCACTGCTGGAACCCAGTAAAGCGGCGTGGGGCCATAAACGGCAGCACACACAGCCACACAGCACAGCCCACAGGACTTTACCAACACGGTGACGAAACTGCCGCCCTCACCACATTTCTCCCAGAAAACGACCTGTGACGGAAAACGCTTCCTGAATCATCGGAACTAGCATTGCTGCAAAACCAGAGCGCTCCGTGGACAGCCGCTCTCGGCAGCCGGCTCGCAGGGTTGAAGAAGAGTTTCGGAAGGCCCGGCCTGCCCTGTCCCTTCCCCAGGGCCGTGCAGGGTCACGCTGTCCTCTCGGGTGCTGTAAATCCCAAGGAAAGACAGCGCGTAAAGCCCCATCGCCCAAGACACCGATGAAACAGAAACGCCTCGCATGTGGAAGAGGAGAGGGAAACTCGGCCTCTTCCATCTTTCCCCTTTCTCGTAAAATGATCTAAGTTCCAGAGACGCAGAGAACTCAGCCCGACAAGTTTGAGGGGAAGGTAAGCGGCCCTCATCTAAAAAGCTACTCAGCCTGCATAAACCACTTCATAGATCCCAGTTCTACGACCTGTCGCTGAACAGTTTAGATTCACACAGGTATAGCTTTATCTGCTCTTCATTTAAATAGAAGAGCTCGTTTCTACGGACAGCACACTCATTTATCCCGATAACTGGAACGCAGCCAGATTTTTATCAGTATGAAAAACAAAAGAAATTTAAATTTTTTAATATAAAAAACTTGGACATTCAGTCATCTTGACAAGTTATAAAAGCGTTCCTTCTTCCGAGGGCAAAGTAGCACTCGCTCACCCTGCTAGCAAACACCGAGACGCGAAGAGTGAGCGGCATGAGCACACATTATTACACAGACTCCGTCTTGCAGAAACTACAGTTATGGAGCAAAAGCATCAGGCTCAGAATATAACTGCAACATGCTTTTATTTTATTGATGCGTTTGCCACTCAAATTTCTTTCATTGTCACCATTATGTCAAACACACAAAGAAGTGAGGGGAAAAAAGTAAACATAATTGGACCATGATTTCTCATTAAGTGCTGGACAGATGCCAAGGCCTCCTCACTAAGAACAGACATGAAGAAGGTGATTATTCTTTAAGACCAGATCCATTCATTCAGACCACAAAGGACCCCAACCGCAACCGGTCAACAGGCTGGCGACTGCCAAGGGGCCCATCTCAGGCCACATGGAGGAAAGCGTGGCTGCTCCGGACCAGGGGAGGCGAGGGGGCTGCCCAGGCAGGCTGGCAGAGGACGGCTCTCGGGGCAGCGCCCGCGTTCCCCTGGTGAGCGCCCGGCCTTCCGACCCAAGACGCAGACTGGAGAGCGTCGGAGGGGCTCCGTGAAGCCCTGCTTGCTGTCTGAGATTGCCCTAATTTTAAAGACTGGAGAGCGTCGCGAGGGGCCCCGTGAAGCCCTGCTTGCTGTCTGAGAGTTTCCTAATCTTAACCAGGGTGCTGGCGTCTGCCTTCCCCTCTAGTTCCCACATGAAGCTCAGTCTCATAGCTCTGGCAAGCTATCCCAGACTCTCCCACTCTGATCCGCTTAGCACTGAGACCATCCACAGTCACCCACAACACACAGACGTGTTCACCTCCACCAGTTTAAGAGGCCAGAAACCTTTAAGCCATAAAGAATCATAAGGATATGGCTTCTCTGACTGTTTCAGTAACAAATAGTAGAAAATGTGGTTTTCTTATGTGGTATATCTTCTCCTTCCAAAAATATCTAGAAACTTCTTCCCAAACACACTGTCTGCACTAACACTCTGGACACCTGTAAATTCTCACAGGGCTCTAGTCTTGCCTGCTATTGCTCTTCCTCCTGCGCTGGCTAAGTCACTCGGTCGTGTCTGACTCTTTGCGACCCCATGGACGGTAGCCCACCAGGCTCTTCTATCCATGGGATTCTCCAGGCAAGAATGCTGGAGTGGGTTGCCATTTCCTTCTCCAGAGGACCTTCCAAAGCCAGGGATCCAACCTCATCCCTTACATCTCCTGCATTGGGAAGCCCATACAACATGCAGATCAGCCACAAGTATGCAGCTGTCTGCTTTAACCTCTCTCCCTTTCAGAGAATTCCGGCCTGACCTCTAGGCAGGAGGCAGACGTCTGGGATGCTGATGCCCGGGAACCGCCTGCAGCACCAGGCCTGGGACCCTCCAGATGCCCTCAGTCCCAGGCCCCTCACACAGCCCCCATGCAAGTGCACCCTGGCCCCCACCAGGAAGAACTCGTGGCCTCTGGACGGTAACAGATCTCGTAAATCACGGAGCCCTTTGCTCGCCTTTCCCACCTCCCTCTCAGGAGATTCTACAGATTTAGAGCTGAAAACATCCGTGAACACCCACAACCTGCTCAGCAGGGCTGAATGCTAAGGGCTGTCCTCCGCACCCGATCACCCTGGAGTTGTGCGACAGGCCCATCGACTTCCTGGAGAAACCCCCACCCCACCCCTCACTCCAGATAGCAAAAAGGCAGACCCGCCCCTGGGACCTGCTGTCCTGGCAGAGGATGGCCCAGTGGGAGGCTGAGATCAGGCCTGGTAGAAGCTGTTTTGACCTTGCACTTGAGAGGGAAGGGACAGCACCTTGAAGCCACTGTGAAAAAACTTACAGAAACACGGAATTGAACCTGAGGCTCCACGGCATCTTTAATCCCTGCCCAGTCAAAAAATCTTCCCGATACTAAACAACAGTGTGGTTGGATGGACAGGAAAATGTGTTAATGTTATCACTAAGGCTGCACCACTTCTTGGAAGAATTAAAAATAACAGTCCTTGTCCTATTCATCGAGTCTTTGCAAGACAGAAATGTAACTCTAGAAGTAAAACCCACACCCAACCATCCTGCTCATCAACCCCAGTCACAATGCTTGCAGGGGCTGCAAGAGGTCAAACAGTGAGATGGAACTATCCTGCACTTGGGAAAAAGAAAGAAGCGCGCAAGCAGTAATTGCCTTAGTTTTCTGACCACAGTGGAACTCTATTTGCACTATGAGGTGAAATCAAGATCGCACCGGTCTTGCCAAGAGAGCCTCTGAATGGACCGGAGGCCGTGAGTGAAGTGCGGTTGCGCACGTCTCAGCCCCGAGGGGATCTGCACCCTGACCGTTTAGGGTCCTGATGCTGGCCTCCAGAAGGTTTGTACACTTTCCAGAAGCTCAAGATACTCATCAGACCCTTGCCCTGAGATGGCCTACCCCTCACGGACAAATATTTCCTTTCTTCTGTCAGAGTTAATTATAATTCTTGCCAGGGAAACTCGAACAACGTTGTGTCCTTCTGCCCTTATAAGTCCCCGACTCTTTCTCTTCCCCAGAATGCTCTGTGGGTTTTACTGAATCCGTGACTCCTGAGTTTCGATTCTTAAAATCCCAAATTGATACTGCCCATTGTTTCAGAGCATCTGTCTGTATGTTTATGTATTTATGTGTATGTACCATTTTCCCATCTAAGAATGATACTGTCAAAATCAACTTTAAAAACTTCTTGAAGAGCTCTATTTTAATTGGCTTTGAGAAAAATAATCATTTATGTAAAGTAAAAACTCCTAAAATTCTTAGAAATGCAGGAACCGACTCAAGTGCTTTTCAAGTTCTTGTGATGTGGGATAAGTCGTCTTGACTGTTGGACTGTTTTTTTCTTGGATTATTCTTAATAAGAGCTTCCCTCGTAGCTCAGCTGGTAAAGAGTCTGCCTGCAGTGCAGGAGACCCCGGCTCCATTCCTGGGTCGGGAAGATCCCCTGGAGAAGGACATGGCTACCCACTCCAGTATTCTTGCCTGGAGAATCCCGTGGACAGAGGAGCCTTGCAGGCTGCAGTCCATGGGGTCGCAAGAGTCGGACTCGACTTAGTGACTAAAGAGAGAGATTCTTAATAAGAGACTGTGAAAGACTTGCTTTACATCTTGAATGCGCTACCTAGGAAGCCAAGATTCCACGCACTTCAGGTGGTCTTTCCCATGTGGTTGATTATGAAAGAAAGCTGCGTCTTCCCAATACTGGAAGTGCTAAGCTCTTTTTTAATCATGTTGTTCCCTGTGATTATTTTTGAAGTCTTTTATTGTCACTTCGGTTAAGTAAATCTTTTTCATAGTGATCTGTGAAGCTATTTAGCCAAGTGTTCAAAACTTTTTGACATTTTGGACAACTTTCCAAAATCAAACTCCAAATGAAATCTTCCTGACCTTGAGACTCAGAAATTTCCCAGAGGATCTCAGAAAATCTCAAAGGATTTGGTCTCTCATTTTGTAAAAAGAGATGCTGAACTCCTTAGGTCTATTTGATATGTTAAACTGTACTGGAAACATTCTTGAATAAAAGGTGATAATCTTCCTTAGGTTATATTTATATGGATGAAGGTTGTTTCAGAAATTATGAGAAGTTCCTAGAAAGTTGTCAATATCCTTGCTTTCCATGGTATGTCCTAATATAGTGCTACTGATCATTCCGGTTACCTTCACAGAAACAACCAAATTGCCTTGCTTGCCAATTGCAAACTCTCATCAATCTTTAACTGTGGTCATTTTCAGCCTTTTATCATTTACAGACAGCTATTTTTTTCACTCTGGTATTTTCCCAATTGCTCTTGTAATCAAATATAGGCCAAAGTTCTTCATCTTAAACAAAAAAAAGCACCATCCTTGGGACATGGGGAAGGACGGTCCTCTGGGAGCAAAGACTCCTGGTCCCTTTGCTTAAATAACTTTAAGGTCACACCATTGTGCTGGGTAAAATTCTTCAGAATGAATGGAGAAGCTAATGGGTTTGTGTAACTGCTAACTCAAGATCAAGCAGAGCAAGAATTCATTCAGTTCAGTTCAGCCGCTCAGTCATGTCCGACTCTTTGCGACCCCATGAATCGCAGCACACCAGGCATCCCTGTCCATCACCAACTCCTGGACTTTGCTAAGACTCATGTCCATCGAGTCGGTAATGCCATCCAGCCATCTCATCCTCGGTCGTCCCCTTCTCCTCCTGCCCCCAATCCCTCCCAGCATCAGGGTCTTTTCCAATGAATCAACTCTTTGCATGAGGTAGCCAAAGCATTGGAGTTTCAGCTTTAGCATCATTCCTTCCAATGAACACCCAGGGCTGATCTCCTTCAGAATGGACTGGTTGGATCTCCTTGCAGTCCAAGGGACTCTCAAGAGTCTTCTCCAACACCACAGTTCAAAAGCATCAGTTCTTTGATGCTCAGCTTTCTTCACAACATGAGATTAAATGAACTGATGAAGAATGGTTAGTTAAGATTTTTATGGCTTTTTTGTTAAAACTTCAGATTCTTTAACATTTGCTTTTCCAGGTTTAAGGAGCCACTTTCCTCTTTTCTCTTAAGCTACCTGTTATTGTTCGATTGCTCAGTCGCATCCGACTCTTGTGCCCCGTGGACTCCAGCCTGCCAGAAGCCTCTGTCCATAGGACTCTCCAGGCCAGAATACAGGAGTGGGCTGCCGTTTCATTTTCCAGGGGGCCTCTTCAGCCCATGGATTGAGCCCACATGTCCTGCATCAGCAGGTGGATTCTTTACCACTGAGCCCCCGGGGAAACCATGAGCTGCCTGTAACTCAGCGCACGTCGCTGTTACACCTTCCCAAACAGAACAGAATCACTTACCTTTCTCCCTGACTTCTCCAGGGCTGGAAAACTCTTCCTGAGCAAACTTAAGTAAGTAAGTAAAGTCACTCAGTTGTGTCCGACTCTTTGTGACCCCATGGACTGCAGCCCGCCAGGCTCCTCAGTCCATGAGATTCTCCAAGCAAGAATACTGGAGTGGGTTGCCATTTCCTTCTCCAGGGGATCTTCCCGACCCAGGGATCGAACCTGGGTCTCCCGCATTGGAGGCAGACGCTTTAACCTCTGAGCCACCAGGGAAGTCAACTTACCTTCATGGAAATCTGGTTATTCGCATGAGTCCAATTAGAATCTGTTCTCCTTAATGCAGGACACGGTGGGAACTTTGGTTATATAACAAAGCTCTGACTGGATGTGGTATTGGAGAATGTAGATTGTTGTACTGACATTAAGTTTTGATTGTAACCTAAGTGCTTGACATTGAGGTTTTGATTGCCACGGCATCAGCTTCGAAGACATCCGTCTCAAATAAATGTATTACCAGCTATATGACTTAGTTACTAGCCAAACAACTAGGGAAGCGCCCAGGCTGCCCCACCCACCAAGTTCCCATTAGAAAGTCCTGGGTAAACTGGATAGCTGGCCGTTTGCGTGGCCTGCTCCTCCCATCCATGCTCAAACTCCCACTCCTACATTTCAAGACACCTATAAAGAGCATGCTCGTGAAACCCCAGCCACTCCACCCTTGGACCCCGACGGAGGCAGAGCCCCAGTTCACGCATGCTCTCTTTCTACCGACAACCACACTGTGTGCTCCCGGCGGGCCACATTGGCCACGCGCCCTCCAGGGCCAGCAAGGAATCCTTTCTGGTTCGGTCTGTTTCCATAGACAGGTGCGGGGCTGAGGGCCTGGGCCCCTCTGCAGAGATCAGTCTATTCTGGACTGTGAGTCTTCACAGGAAAGTTTCAGACAGGACAACAGTGGGGTGCAGGAAAAGCTGTTCCAAAACCCGGACCATTCCTTATGCTGAGCAACTTGAGGAGACAGAAACGGGAAAGTCTTCTGACCTTGCCTCCAACCTCCTTCCCTGGAACCCACCCCACACCCAGAAGAAAGGAGCAACCTTGTCTCTGCAGACAAATGTGTGCCGAGAAGAATCCCAGGACACGGACCTGCTCAGGGGACTTTGCTCAGTGTCATGGGAAGGGGGCGTGGGGGACAACGCACCCAAGAGTGTGTATGTTCGGCTGAGTCCCCTTGCTGTCCACCTGAAACTATCAAATCATTGTAAATCAGCTATAATTAACATTGTTAATCATCATTAGAAATAACATTGTTAACTGGCTATAATAAAAATAAAAAAATTTTAATTAAAATAGATGCCCAACAAGGACCTACTGTACAGCTCAGGAAACTCTGCTCGGCATCACGTGGCAGCCTGGGTGGGAGGGAGTTTGGGGGAGAATGGATGTGTGCAGATGTGTGGCTGAGTCTCTCTGCTGTTTACCTGAAACTGTCACAATGCTGCTAATTGGCTGTACCCCAACATAAAATGAAAAGGTAAAAAGAAATCGCAACCAACAGGCTGTTCGCAACACTCACCTCCCACTACCTGACCAGCCGCATCCCTCCAGGACTGTCCTTTCCTCATCGAAGCCAGTATGAAAACCCTCACGTCCCTCCAACCATTTCCTCAGACCTTCATTTCCTTATGAAGTTTCCCATTTCACGTAAAACACGTTAAATCAATGTGTACGCTTTCCTCCAGTTGGTCTGTCATCGTCAGGTAACCTCAGACCCACTCGGGAACCCTAAATGGGTAGAGGAAAACTGTCTCCTCCCTGGAAGAGCAGTGCGCGCTCAGGCAGGTCCGACTCTGCGACCCCATGGACTGTAGCCCACCAGGCTCCTCTGTCCATGGGATTCTCCAGGCCAGAATACTGGAGTGGGTTGCCATTTCTTACTTCAGGGGATCTTCCCAACTCAGGGATCGAACCCGCGTCTCTTGCATCTCTTCCACTGGCAGGCAGATTATTTTCCGCTGAGCCACCACTGAAAATCGTGCCCTGTNTGCAGGGGCTGCAAGAGGTCAAACAGTGAGATGGAACTATCCTGCACTTGGGAAAAAGAAAGAAGCGCGCAAGCAGTAATTGCCTTAGTTTTCTGACCACAGTGGAACTCTATTTGCACTATGAGGTGAAATCAAGATCGCACCGGTCTTGCCAAGAGAGCCTCTGAATGGACCGGAGGCCGTGAGTGAAGTGCGGTTGCGCACGTCTCAGCCCCGAGGGGATCTGCACCCTGACCGTTTAGGGTCCTGATGCTGGCCTCCAGAAGGTTTGTACACTTTCCAGAAGCTCAAGATACTCATCAGACCCTTGCCCTGAGACGGCCTACCCCTCACGGACAAATATTTCCTTTCTTCTGTCAGAGTTAATTATAATTCTTGCCAGGGAAACTCGAACAACGTTGTGTCCTTCTGCCCTTATAAGTCCCCGACTCTTTCTCTTCCCCAGAATGCTCTGTGGGTTTTACCTGAATCCGTGACTCCTGAGTTTCGATTCTTAAAATCCCAAATTGATACTGCCCATTGTTTCAGAGCATCTGTCTGTGTGTTTATGTATTTATGTGTATGTACCATTTTCCCATCTAAGAATGATCTGTCAAAATCAACTTTAAAAACTTCTTGAAGAGCTCTATTTTAATTGGCTTTGAGAAAAATAATCATTTATGTAAAGTAAAAACTCCTAAAATTCTTAGAAATGCAGGAACCGACTCAAGTGCTTTTCAAGTTCTTGTGATGTGGGATAAGTCGTCTTGACTGTTGGACTGTTTTTTTCTTGGATTATTCTTAATAAGAGCTTCCCTCGTAGCTCAGCTGGTAAAGAGTCTGCCTGCAGTGCAGGAGACCCCGGCTCCATTCCTGGGTCGGGAAGATCCCCTGGAGAAGGACATGGCTACCCACTCCAGTATTCTTGCCTGGAGAATCCCGTGGACAGAGGAGCCTTGCAGGCTGCAGTCCATGGGGTCGCAAGAGTCGGACTCGACTTAGCGACTAAAGAGAGAGATTCTTAATAAGAGACTGTGAAAGACTTGCTTTACATCTTGAATGCGCTACCTAGGAAGCCAAGATTCCACGCACTTCAGGTGGTCTTTCCCATGTGGTTGATTATGAAAGAAAGCTGCGTCTTCCCAATACTGGAAGTGCTAAGCTCTTTTTTAATCATGTTGTTCCCTGTGATTATTTTTGAAGTCTTTTATTGTTACTTCGGTTAAGTAAATCTTTTTCATAGTGATCTGTGAAGCTATTTAGCCAAGTGTTCAAAACTTTTTGACATTTTGGACAACTTTCCAAAATCAAACTCCAAATGAAATCTTCCTGACCTTGAGACTCAGAAATTTCCCAGAGGATCTCAGAAAATCTCAAAGGATTTGGTCTCTCATTTTGTAAAAAGAGATGCTGAACTCCTTAGGTCTATTTGATATGTTAAACTGTACTGGAAACATTCTTGAATAAAAGGTGATAATCTTCCTTAGGTTATATTTATATGGATGAAAGGTTGTTTCAGAAATTATGAGAAGTTCCTAGAAAGTTGTCAATATCCTTGCTTTCCATGGTATGTCCTAATATAGTGCTACTGATCATTCCGGTTACCTTCACAGAAACAACCAAATTGCCTTGTTGCCAATTGCAAACTCTCATCAATCTTTAACTGTGGTCATTTTCAGCCTTTTATCATTTACAGACAGCTATTTTTTTCACTCTGGTATTTTCCCAATTGCTCTTGTAATCAAATATAGGCCAAAGTTCTTCATCTTAAACAAAAAAAAGCACCATCCTTGGGACATGGGGAAGGACGGTCCTCTGGGAGCAAAGACTCCTGGTCCCTTTGCTTAAATAACTTTAAGGTCACACCATTGTGCTGGGTAAAATTCTTCAGAATGAATGGAGAAGCTAATGGGTTTGTGTAACTGCTAACTCAAGATCAAGCAGAGCAAGAATTCATTCAGTTCAGTTCAGCCGCTCAGTCATGTCCGACTCTTTGCGACCCCATGAATCGCAGCACACCAGGCATCCCTGTCCATCACCAACTCCTGGACTTTGCTAAGACTCATGTCCATCGAGTCGGTAATGCCATCCAGCCATCTCATCCTCGGTCGTCCCCTTCTCCTCCTGCCCCCAATCCCTCCCAGCATCAGGGTCTTTTCCAATGAATCAACTCTTTGCATGAGGTAGCCAAAGCATTGGAGTTTCAGCTTTAGCATCATTCCTTCCAATGAACACCCAGGGCTGATCTCCTTCAGAATGGACTGGTTGGATCTCCTTGCAGTCCAAGGGACTCTCAAGAGTCTTCTCCAACACCACAGTTCAAAAGCATCAGTTCTTTGATGCTCAGCTTTCTTCACAACATGAGATTAAATGAACTGATGAAGAATGGTTAGTTAAGATTTTTATGGCTTTTTTGTTAAAACTTCAGATTCTTTAACATTTGCTTTTCCAGGTTTAAGGAGCCACTTTCCTCTTTTCTCTTAAGCTACCTGTTATTGTTCGATTGCTCAGTCGCATCCGACTCTTGTGACCCCGTGGACTCCAGCCTGCCAGAAGCCTCTGTCCATAGGACTCTCCAGGCCAGAATACAGGAGTGGGCTGCCGTTTCATTTTCCAGGGGGCCTCTTCAGCCCATGGATTGAGCCCACATGTCCGCATCAGCAGGTGGATTCTTTACCACTGAGCCCCCGGGGAAACCATGAGCTGCCTGTAACTCAGCGCACGTCGCTGTTACACCTTCCCAAACAGAACAGAATCACTTACCTTTCTCCCTGACTTCTCCAGGGCTGGAAAACTCTTCCTGAGCAAACTTAAGTAAGTAAGTAAAGTCACTCAGTTGTGTCCGACTCTTTGTGACCCCATGGACTGCAGCCCGCCAGGCTCCTCAGTCCATGAGATTCTCCAAGCAAGAATACTGGAGTGGGTTGCCATTTCCTTCTCCAGGGGATCTTCCCGACCCAGGGATCGAACCTGGGTCTCCCGCATTGGAGGCAGACGCTTTAACCTCTGAGCCACCAGGGAAGTCAACTTACCTTCATGGAAATCTGGTTATTCGCATGAGTCCAATTAGAATCTGTTCTCCTTAATGCAGGACACGGTGGGAACTTTGGTTATATAACAAAGCTCTGACTGGATGTGGTATTGGAGAATGTAGATTGTTGTACTGACATTAAGTTTTGATTGTAACCTAAGTGCTTGACATTGAGGTTTTGATTGCCACGGCATCAGCTTCGAAGACATCCGTCTCAAATAAATGTATTACCAGCTATATGACTTAGTTACTAGCCAAACAACTAGGGAAGCGCCCAGGCTGCCCCACCCACCAAGTTCCCATTAGAAAGTCCTGGGTAAACTGGATAGCTGGCCGTTTGCGTGGCCTGCTCCTCCCATCCATGCTCAAACTCCCACTCCTACATTTCAAGACACCTATAAAGAGCATGCTCGTGAAACCCCAGCCACTCCACCCTTGGACCCCGACGGAGGCAGAGCCCCAGTTCACGCATGCTCTCTTTCTACCGACAACCACACTGTGTGCTCCCGGCGGGCCACATGTGGCCACGCGCCCTCCAGGGCCAGCAAGGAATCCTTTCTGGTTCGGTCTGTTTCCATAGACAGGTGCGGGGCTGAGGGCCTGGGCCCCTCTGCAGAGATCAGTCTATTCTGGACTGTGAGTCTTACAGGAAAGTTTCAGACAGGACAACAGTGGGGTGCAGGAAAAGCTGTTCCAAAACCCGGACCATTCCTTATGCTGAGCAACTTGAGGAGACAGAAACGGGAAAGTCTTCTGACCTTGCCTCCAACCTCCTTCCCTGGAACCCACCCCACACCCAGAAGAAAGGAGCAACCTTGTCTCTGCAGACAAATGTGTGCCGAGAAGAATCCCAGGACACGGACCTGCTCAGGGGACTTTGCTCAGTGTCATGGGAAGGGGGCGTGGGGGACAACGCACCCAAGAGTGTGTATGTTCGGCTGAGTCCCCTTGCTGTCCACCTGAAACTATCAAATCATTGTAAATCAGCTATAATTAACATTGTTAATCATCATTAGAAATAACATTGTTAACTGGCTATAATAAAAATAAAAAAATTTTAATTAAAATAGATGCCCAACAAGGACCTACTGTACAGCTCAGGAAACTCTGCTCGGCATCACGTGGCAGCCTGGGTGGGAGGGAGTTTGGGGGAGAATGGATGTGTGCAGATGTGTGGCTGAGTCTCTCTGCTGTTTACCTGAAACTGTCACAACGCTGCTAATTGGCTGTACCCCAACATAAAATGAAAAGGTAAAAAGAAATCGCAACCAACAGGCTGTTCGCAACACTCACCTCCCACTACCTGACCAGCCGCATCCCTCCAGGACTGTCCTTTCCTCATCGAAGCCAGTATGAAAACCCTCACGTCCCTCCAACCATTTCCTCAGACCTTCATTTCCTTATGAAGTTTCCCATTTCACGTAAAACACGTTAAATCAATGTGTACGCTTTCCTCCAGTTGGTCTGTCATCGTCAGGTAACCTCAGACCCACTCGGGAACCCTAAATGGGTAGAGGAAAACTGTCTCCTCCCTGGAAGAGCCAGTGCGCGCTCAGGCAGGTCCGACTCTGCGACCCCATGGACTGTAGCCCACCAGGCTCCTCTGTCCATGGGATTCTCCAGGCCAGAATACTGGAGTGGGTTGCCATTTCTTACTTCAGGGGATCTCCCAACTCAGGGATCGAACCCGCGTCTCTTGCATCTCTTCCACTGGCAGGCAGATTATTTTCCGCTGAGCCACCACTGAAAATCATGCCCTGTAGTCAGAATTCACTGCACACGTGTCTCCCGGGCATCTGTGAAAATGCAGGTTCTGACTCAGCCGATCTGAGCTGCTCCCGAGCTCTGCGTTTCCAGCAGCTTTCAGTTGAGCTGGGGAAACAGCCAGTGGGTCTGCAGGACTGAAGAAAGAGTCAGAACAGGACACAGTCCTGCGTAGAGACCCCAGCCCGCCTCCCACCTCCTTGCCAGCTACAGACCCCGAGCACGACTCTCTCTGCCCCCCAACACATGGGCAGGACCCAGCTCCTGTCCTGCCATGATGTCACACACCCTGGACATTCCGCTGTGTCCTGGAGACCGAGGCGGGAGAAGCTGAGGGGCCTTCAGGAGAAGGTCTTCCTTCTGCTCGGGGGGCATGGCGGCCACCATGGGACTGACCCTCCTGGTCCTGCTCCTCTACTGCGGGCAGGGAGCCGAGCTCCGGCCAATCAACATGACCTCAGGTACAGCCTCGGGGCGGTCGTGGCCGGGAGGAAACGGGGCCCTCGGGTGAGTCTGGGGGCACGGGGTTCTCCCAGGCCCTTCCCCTGCGTGCCGCCCCAGGTTTACCACTTATTCCTGGAGGATGGAGCAAGCTGCACAGCTGTCCTATATTTGAAGAGTTTTTCGGATGGGAGAGCAGCATGCATTATATACTTTAACTTTTATGACGGACATTTCCGGCTTACCCAAAAGTAGAGGAGTCGTGGAAACTCCAGGGCCTGGTTTCAGTCGCACACATTTTGCCATCTTGTTTTGCACACACACACACACACACACACACACACGCTTTCGTGGTTATTGGAGTATTTTAGCATCGCCCAAAATGTCTTAGGATTCCCTGCAAATGCGTCTTGCTAAGATAAGGGCATTTTTCTTTTACGCACCTTCAGCGTCACTGAAGCACTAACAAAATGAAGAAAACCCCAAGCAGGGCCAATCCTGGCCCACGCCCAGTCCCCCGCCCCGGGTCTCAGAGCATCCTTTACAGGCGGCGGGTTCGAATCCCCCCAGGCAGCCCCGCTGGGCTCCGGCCGCTGCATCCCAACCCCTGGGTCGAGGAAGACGACAGTGGACGCCCCCCTCCTGGGATGTGACTCGCTGCCCGAGGAGTGCAGGGGGCAGGGTCCCCCGCGACCCCACTTTTCTGCCGGGAGACCGGAGCCTAGGCCTCTCCTACCCTCCTCAGAGGGACAAGCCCAAGGAACGAGGCCCCGCCAGGCCCCCTGCCCAGTGCCCAGGGGACGAGCGGCCCCGGAGGTCCGCACAGGGCTCGGGCGGCTTCCCCGAGAAGGACTCGGCCTCGGCCCGGCCCCGAGTGACCGGGGAGGCCCAGCCCGCTCCGGGTCTGGGGAGAGGGCAGGGGGTCCCCTGCCTGACCTCGCCGTGAAGAAGCTGGTGTCTCCAGCGGTCTTTCCTCAGGACACTGAGTTTTGAGGCGCCTGCAAGGAGGCCTCCTCTGGGTGCCGGGGTGTGGGGTCTGTGATGGGCGGGGACAGAAGCTCACCCCGCGCTGGCTCCCCACCCCCGGCGCCCACGGGAATGGCTCCAGCCGGGACTGACCCAAGTCTCCCGACGCAGCCCTGAGCCCGTCAGGCTCCTCGTCCCGACAGAGCGTCCGCGGCGACCCCGAGGGCAGCTCAGGGCTGGTCCCAGGCACGATCTCTGCTCCAGCCTCCAGCCTCCAGCCTCCAGCCTCGGCGGACACCAGGCTGGCCTGACCTCGAGGGCAGCTCAGGGCTGGTCCCGGGCTGTGGTCTCTACTCCAGCCTCCAGCCTCAGCGGACACCGGGCTGGCCTGACCCCAAGGGAGCTCAGAGCCAGTCCCAGGCTGTGGTCCGTGCTCTTGGCCTCCAGCCTCAGTGGACACCGGGCTGGCCTGACCCCGAGGCTGGGAAGGGGGCAGCCCTGGGCCCCGGGAGGGCAGAGGTCACCGTCCTGCTTTCCTCGGTGGAGCAGAGCACACCCACAGCACTCCACGCCGAGCCCGTGCCGGGGGCCAGGACGCACACTGTGCAAGCACGGAGCAAGCAGCTTCGTCCCCGCGTGGGCACAGGGCCGGCGGACCCTGGACGGTGGAGGAGACGCAGGCGGACAGGCAGCCAGACTGGACAGCGTGCTGCATGGGTAGGGCCGGCATCACAAACATCAATATTTCTCTGCACACGCGCGCGGGCGGGCTTGCACAATAGCTCCATTATAATTAGGGACAGACGCGAAATGAGAAGAATATTTTTAACAAAGCGCTCGCAGGAGCAGCTGTGCCCATCCGTAATGACTCGCTAACGTCGCCTCCGAAGAGGACTCTGCTTCTGTTTGCGGCGCTGACGGAGGTCAGCACACTGGGAAGCGACTGTCATCACGGCCCAGACCTTCCTGTGCAGTTTCCCCGCATTGTTCTGAGCCCGCGTGTGCACAGATGAGCGATTGCTATGCAGATTGTCCGTCATTAAAACCGTTTCAAAATCAGCGTCGTCATTGGTTTAGCGCTGGAACTTGAATGCCTGCAGACACCACCTGAACGTGCTGTGTGCAGCAACGGGAAGGCCGCCTTGCCCAGGGTCCTGGGGGCGGCCATCTGCTCTCTGGTCCCCCCAGGAGTCCTGGGGATGGCTGTCTGCTCCCCAGGGGTCCTGGGGAGGCGACTGTCTGTTCTCTGGTCTCCTGGGGGTCCTGGGGGTCCTGGGGACGGCCGTCTGCTCCCCGGGGGTCCTGGGGGCGGCCGTCTGCTCTCTGGTCCCCACGGGCTGAAGGATGGGGCTGATCTTGACCTTGAGTGGAGGACGTGGACCCCAACACCAGCTGTGAGAAGAGTGGGAGGCGCCCTGGGGGTGCAGTGGGGACCGGTGCTCAGGGTCTCTGCACCTTGCCCGGCCCTGCACAGCTGATTCAGTGCCCCGGAGGTCCGCACAGGGCTCGGGCGGCTTCCCCGAGAAGGACTCGGCCTCGGCCCGGCCCCGAGTGACCGGGGAGGCCCAGCCCGCCCGGGTCTGGGGAGAGGGCAGGGGGTCCCCTGCCTGACCTCGCCGTGAAGAAGCTGGTGTCTCCAGCGGTCTTTCCTCAGGACACTGAGTTTTGAGGCGCCTGCAAGGAGGCCTCCTCTGGGTGCCAGGGCGCGAGGTCTATGACGGGCGGGGACAGGAGCTCACCCCGCGCTGGCTCCCCACCCCTGGCACCCATGGGAATAGCTCCAGCCGGGACTGACCCAAGTCTCCCGACGCAGCCCTGAGCCCGTCAGGCTCCTCGTCCCGACAGAGCGTCCGCGGCGACCCCGAGGGCAGCTCAGGGCTGGTCCCAGGCACGATCTCTGCTCCAGCCTCCAGCCTCCAGCCTCCAGCCTCCAGCCTCGGCGGACACCAGGCTGGCCTGACCTCGAGGGCAGCTCAGGGCTGGTCCCGGGCTGTGGTCTCTGCTCCAGCCTCCAGCCTCGGCGGACACCGGGCTGGCCTGACCCCAAGGGAGCTCAGAGCCAGTCCCAGGCACGATCTCTGCTCCAGCCTCCAGCCTCCAGCCTCGGCGGACACCAGGCTGGCCTGACCCCAAGGGAGCTCAGGGCCGGTCCCAGGCTGTGTTCTTTGCTCCAGCCTCCAGCCTTGGCGGACACTGGGCTGGCCTGACCCCGAGGGCAGCTCAGGGCCAGTCCCAGGCATGGTCTCTGCTCCAGCCTCCAGCCTCGGCGAACACCGGGCTGGCCTGACCCCGAGGCTGGGAAGGGGGCAGCCCTGGGCCCCGGGAGGGCAGAGGTCACCGTCCTGCTTTCCTCGGGTGGAGCAGAGCACACCCACAGCACTCCACGCCGAGCCCGTGCCGGGGGCCAGGACGCGCATTGTGCAAGCACGGAGCAAGCAGCGTCGTCCCCGCGCGGGCACAGGGCCGGCGGACCCTGGACGGTGGAGGAGACGCAGGCAGACAGGCAGCCACACTTGACAGAATGCTGCACAGGCCGGGCGGGAGTCACAAACATCAATATTTCTCTGTACACGCGCGCGGGTGGGCTCGCACAATACCTCCATTATAATTAGGGACAGACGCGAAATGAGAAGAATATTTTTAACAAAGCGCTCGCAGGAGCAGCTGTGCCCATCCGTAATGACTCGCTAACGTCGCCTCCGAAGAGGACTCTGCTTCTGTTTGCGGCGCTGACGGAGGTCAGCACACTGGGAAGCGACTGTCATCACGGCCCAGACCTTCCTGTGCAGTTTCCCCGCATTGTTCTGAGCCCGCGTGTGCACAGATGAGCGATTGCTATGCAGATTGTCCGTCATTAAAACCGTTTCAAAATCAGCGTCGTCATTGGTTTAGCGCTGGAACTTGAATGCCTGCAGACACCACCTGAACGCGCTGTGTGCAGCAACAGGAAGGCCGCCTTGCCCAGGGTCCTGGGGGCGGCCATCTGCTCTCTGGTCCCCCCAGGAGTCCTGGGGATGGCTGTCTGCTCCCCAGGGGTCCTGGGGAGGCGACTGTCTGTTCTCTGGTCTCCTGGGGGTCCTGGGGGTCCTGGGGACGGCCGTCTGCTCCCCGGGGGTCCTGGGGGCGGCCGTCTGCTCTCTGGTCCCCACGGGCTGAAGGATGGGGCTGATCTTGACCTTGAGTGGAGGACGTGGACCCCAACACCAGCTGTGAGAAGAGTGGGAGGCGCCCTGGGGGTGCAGTGGGGACCGGTACTCAGGGTCTCTGCACCTTGCCCGGCCCTGCACAGCTGATTCAGGTCAGCGAGGCCGGGAAGGTGGAGCCAGGGGTCCAGGGCCCCACGGAGGACTGACTTCCAGAGGCCAGCCCCCGGGGACAGAGCCCCTACCCCCCCGGGATCGCTGTTTACAGACGAGGAGCCGCAGGGGCCCGGCTCTCAGGTCCCCAAGCAGAGGGGCAGAGGGCAGGTGGCTGTGCCTGTCTCCCTTCCTCCACGCCACATCCTCAGCCCTAGACAGGCTCGCGGCTGGAACCCGTCATCGGGGAGGAGAGTGTGGTTTTCACAGAAGGACGCGTGTGCCCCTTCTTACCCTCCCCGAGGGCGGCGCCAGTGAGCCTGCCCAGGAGCGGGGTTGGTTCCCAGAGTAGGGCCACCCGTCATCACCCTCCAACCTCCTTCCAGACGAGCCCTGAGTCCCCAGATCCTGTGCAGGCCTCCCTCCCCTTGGTCCTGGGGGCGGCCATCTGCTCTCTGGTCCCCCCAGGAGTCCTGGGGATGGCTGTCTGCTCCCCAGGGGTCCTGGGGAGGCGACTGTCTGTTCTCTGGTCTCCTGGGGGTCCTGGGGGTCCTGGGGACGGCCGTCTGCTCCCCGGGGGTCCTGGGGGCGGCCGTCTGCTCTCTGGTCCCCACGGGCTGAAGGATGGGGCTGATCTTGACCTTGAGTGGAGGACGTGGACCCCGACACCAGCTGTGAGAAGAGTGGGAGGCACCCTGGGGGTGCAGTGGGGACCGGTGCTCAGGGTCTCTGCACCCTGCCCGGCCCTGCACAGCTGATTCAGGTCAGCGAGGCCCGGAAGGTGGAGCCAGGGGTCCAGGGCCCCACGGAGGACTGACATCCAGAGGCCAGCCCCCGGGGATAGAGCCCCTACCCCCCCGGGATCGCTGTTTACAGACGAGGAGCCGCAGGGGCCCGGCTCTCAGGTCCCCAAGCAGAGGGGCAGAGGGCAGGTGGCTGTGCCTGTCTCCCTTCCTCCACGCCACATCCTCAGCCCTAGACAGGCTCGCGGCTGGAACCCGTCATCGGGGAGGAGAGTGTGGTTTTCACAGAAGGACGCGTGTGCCCCTTCTTACCCTCCCCGAGGGCGGCGCCAGTGAGCCTGCCCAGGAGCGGGGTTGGTTCCCAGAGTAGGGCCACCCGTCATCACCCTCCAACCTCCTTCCAGATGAGCCCTGAGTCCCCAGATCCTGTGCAGGCCTCCCTCCCCTCGAGCAGGCTGGTGGCCCCACAGAACCGAACCTGTTTGGAGAGAAGTTGGTGCCAATTCGAGGAACATTGTTAACCTACTAGAGTCTTTATTCCCCCACCCCAGGTACAACTACTACAACGAATAAGACAAGCGTTCAAGAGGATATGCCTGGAGTATTCGGTAAGGAACGTCCTTCTCTCAAACACGGCCGCGTCTGGGTGGGGTGGGGGGCTGGGGGCCGTCGCCCAGGTACCC